>JAOQGH010000002.1:15812667-15874585 GCA_025769975.1 Gallinago jamesoni
CTATTAGCACCGGTGCAGTACTCCCAGGCACCACTTCAGTGACCCTGGTTCCAACCCCATCCCCCTTCATATCTAGTCTTCGTGGCCCTCCTCTGGACCCAACCCAACAGGTCCATGTCTTGCACCAGACAGGTTTTATTTTTTCTTTATTGGGCCTTTTGTGGCATGTGATGAAGGGCCAGAGCTCACTGCCAGCCACTGCTGCGTCGAGGACATGGCCAAGGGCAGCCATGGCCATGTCTTGGTGGCCGTCCCGCAGGCAGGGGGCTGCCACCACAGAAGGCAGGCACTCCCAGCACTGAGGCTGCTGTGCACAGAGCAGCATGGCCCCGGGGACAAACCCCGGCCAGCGGACTGGAACCAGCAAGGGTGCAATAAAGCCCAGCTCGTACCTTCATCCATTTCAGCTGGCTGTGGCTGCCAGGGCAATGCGCAGGCCAGCCCTGGGGAGGGATTCAGGGGACGCCAGGCACAGGGGTGACATGGCTCGGCGGCGGGAGCACCTGCCCCAGCCCATCTCCCGGCCTCTCCCGTGACCGCCGGGGGCTGGCAGCACTCCAGCCCAGGGCACCGTGCCTCCGGCCGGGGGGGAGCGGGGTCTGTCCCTGGCTCTCATCATGTCTGAGGCAGAGGCACTGGGCACCCCGGAACCTGGAGGCACTGAGGCATGGACGGGGGACGTCCCCTCCCTTAAAGAAATCGAGCAGCTCCTGAACACCGGGCGGCCTTCTTGCAACCACGTTGACGAAGTATGGCCTAATCTCTTTTTAGGAGACCTGTGAGTACAGCTTTACCGACACACCACACCTCCCCCCCCCCGCCATACGCTCTATCTATAATTATGCCTCATGGGTGCGGCTTTAGACAGCTCATAGTTTTGCTAATTGCTGTCATTTACACTGCAGACAGCGCAGTTTCCAAGATAAAATTATGACTAAGCTTCTGGGCTAGCCCTTGGAAGGGACGCACGGGGCTGAGGCTCCGGCAAGTGGGTCGGGAGATGGAATCGCGGTGCTTGTCCTGCTCCGTGGGTATCTCTATGTCCATCTCCATTGGCTTGTCCTTATCTTTTCCTCAGAGTAACAGCTCACAACAGATTTATTTTGTGGAAGATGGGTGTGACCCATGTGTTAAATGCTGCCCACGGCACAGCGTACAGCCAAGGAGGCCAGGACTTCTACGGAGCGACCATCGATTACTATGGTGTCCCAGCCCATGACCTCCCAAGCTTTGATATAAGCCAGTTCTTTTTCCCTGCGGCACAGTTTATCCACACCGCCTTGAACACGCCAGGAGGTATGAAATTATTGCTGGTTCCATTTTTTCTGGTCAACATCACGAGCTCGGTGGTGGACAAGTCACTACATGGTCTCCTGCCAGCTGCTGGTCACCTGCATGGTGGGTAGTGGGAGGAGGAAGTGCTGGGACCTAACCAAGTCCCAAAAAAGTTGATGTGAGAAAAAGGGATGAACAGTGTAGGAGAGAGAATGGAGCAGAGAGGAAAGGAAGCAGAGCAGATCAAAAATATCTGGAAGGAAAAGCTGATTCAAAAAGGGAGAAGCAAAACCATGCATTTAAAATGGACACCCTCTTTTTCGAGATCTTCTTATGCAACTGTATTTGTAAGAATAAATGAATAAAGAGACAGAAGTCCCAATTTCTACAGCCACCAGCTGCATGAAGAGGCTCATATAATGCAATGAACTTCCTACATGAACAGGGCTGTGCCCCTGAGGAAAATATTTACTTTTACCCAAGGAGATTTATAGCATGTTGCACAAGAGACTGCGCTTCTTGACACCAGTGCAATAAAATACTAATTAACCTGTATTACATAAAAGACCATCTCGTAGCGTGAATAAACTGGCATTAATGGAGCTGTCTCAGTCTGCATCACAAGTTCTGCCTTCAAAAGAGAATTATAGTCACAACAAATTGCCTTAATATGCAATGGTACTAGGCCAGTCATTTTTCTTGGTGGCTAATGTGTTAGTGCCAATCCTTAGCATTCTTCTTCACCTAAGTAAGGCCCTCGGAAATCAGTGGTTCTGATTTTCCTCCTGCTCTCAACAGGACAACTTCATTGCTTCAACAGGGTTTTCTTTGATTTACCAGTGTTTCTGAAATCAGGTTGGGATCTTATGGCACTTCTCATACAACTGAGTGCAATAATTGCAAATTAGACTTAATTGATAGCACTTTATGTGATCTATCAAAAGAGTAAGATATACCTCACATTTGCAGTGTTACTCTGACGAAGCTGGAGAAGGAAGAAGGGGTTTGCCTTCCCTTTGAATTAAACTTTATCCACTGTACTGTTTCTCTTCCATGGCTATAATCTTTTTTCCTTTTTTTTTCTTTTTTTTTAACCAGCTAAAATTTTGGTACATTGTGCCGTGGGAGTAAGCAGGTCAGCTTCCCTAGTCCTAGCATATCTCATGATAAACCACCACCTCTCACTGGTTGAAGCCATCAAAACAGTGAAGGAACATCGATGGATTTCACCCAATCGGGGCTTTCTGAAACACCTGCGAAATTTGGATGTTCAGCTACGGCAGAAGAAGGGCCGCTGAAAGGGCAAACCCATTTACATTCCCTTTTCAGAGTTTCAGCCTTGCGCATATACGACTTCCTATGGTCAACGCACGTTCAAAAATTGAAGAAGATTATGCATCAAAGAAAAAAGTTGTTAGAAATGTAAAAAAACAGAATCATTCTGATAGCTCAGTTCCTCCAAGACTGCACTGTTAATATCAGTGCTGCAGAGCTGCTCTGCCTGGTGTGGTGCTACCAGATCACAGTGGTTAAGATGGACCGAGTTTGTTTCTGGTTTATGCTAATGCCAGAGGCAAGTTCAATAACTGGCTCTAGCTGTGCACTACGTTGGATTCCCGTCTGCTTGGAAGTGTCACATAACCAGCTTCCCCAGTTTGGTTACAATTTTCATGTGCATACTCTTATTAAAAAAAAAAAAAAAGCTTTTTGTGTTTCAGGCCTGTAGATGCGGTGAGGGCAATTTCTTAAGAGCCCAGGGACTGCTACAGAAACCTTCTTTCGCTGGTCTGTTAAATATTGCAGCGCTACAGAAAACTGTGACAACCTGAAGACCCACACCAGCAGAATAAACTTCCGTGCAGCTCTCTCTGCTGTCTCTGGATCAGCAAACCCACAAACATTTTCTTGTGTAAATGTGTTTTCAACTTGATAATGTATATTATATAGTATATTGAGGACATTAAAAAAAAAAGATGTCATATCTTCAAAGCATTTTGTAAGGTTGAACTCGTCAGTTCACTCTCCTTCTAAATTATTGCACATCACTTATCTGTGTAAGTGGCTTTGAATCATCCCTGGTTTAAGGACAGATAGGAACTTAACTTACACCGATGGCTAGGCTTTATTGATACAAATTAGTTTCAAGCTGTTTTGAGAATGTCACTTTTCCTATTGTCAGTTAATCGGTACTTAAACCAATGTGATTTTTTTCATACAGCAACAGCATTTGAAATTCATGCTACCACTCTGCCTGAAAATTAGCTTGTTACCTTGTGGTGAACCATGAAGCAATAATCAAATCTATTTTTGCCCTTTACTACTGCTTTGATTTATTGATTAGCTGACCTTATAAACCTCTCCTGCCAGATTAAGTAAATACATTTCTGGTTTTTTGTTTGCATTTGAAGCATCAGTTCTGATAATTTTCCTCTCTGCTGGAAGACACTTGCAAGGTTATTAGAAGACTTAAATAATGGTGACTTGTGAGTTGAACATCTTCCTTCCCAGACCCCCTATCCTCCTTAATCCTTGGAGAGGTTATGACATGAATGCTGATTCTGCCTAGCACTTACGGCAATATAGAAATCCCTCCCTATTTCAGTGTACATGAATGCTTTCCAAAATAAGCATATTTAAGATCCGTTCAGAGGTCTATTTGACTGTCTGTTCACATTTTCCTAAATCTTGCCAATGAGCTCCACTGACGAGAGAAAGATAAGACGTTGTAGTGTAAAAAGATCAAATAGAAAATCACATTTAAAACCCAACCGTGCTAGGACAATCTTTATACCTCACAAAGCAGCAGAGTGGAGCTGGGTTTGCTTTGAAGTTCTCCATTAGAGTTAATAGGGATTTATATGAGTTAATATTTCATTATAATTTATACTTTGTTCATGTTACAGTAGGTTTTAGGCTGGAAGCCTTTTGAAGACATGGCATTGAAAAATCTGAAATTCATGTGAGTGAAATAATGCACCTTAATGGCTTTAGGCTGGGCAAAATTAGACACATGTGAGCAAGATTAATGGAACCTCCCATCAGGATGATGCTTTGCATGGCCCTGAACATCTGTCCTGCAAAGCCACAGCTGTGAAAGCTGCTCCCGTTGTAAATTAGTACCTGCTCTCGGAGACACTGCTCATCCTGGGAGAGTATTGTTTCACCAGGGAGGAGAAGAGAAGAGTACTGAGCAAAGCTGAGTCAGTACGGCATCCCTGCCACCAGTGCCTCCAGAGTGATCCTGTACAGCAAGACTGGCTTACCCCACTGGAGGGCATGAATTTGTCAGAAACTCTTTTCAAGGGCACTGGCAAATCACAGAAGTGTATTTTATCTGTGCAGTGTGTTGCCTGTATTTCCTGCCTTATATATAGTTTAAATTTGGCTCCAGGTCAGCTCGGGGGAAAAAAGATTCCAGTCAACATAAGCAACAGAGGTACAATTAGTCCTGTAAATTCATAAAATAGAAAACGCTGTCTGCCGTGGTGTGCTAGGAGGAAAAGACACCTCATCTGTCACTTACACTACCCAGGTCATGATGTGACACGACATTAGTGCGTCATTGTTTTCCACTATCAGCAGGAAAACTTATATTTCAAATATTGGTTTGGCAAGTCACACTGGGGAACAAAAGAAAAATACTGCCTCACCAGCAGCACTTTGTTCAGAAAATGCACATCTGTCAACAGGGTCTACACAACCCGGGAGGCTAAAGGCACTGAGTGTTAACTCCTAAGCGAGGGAGAGTCCCATTTTGAAAGATAAATTAAGTACCTAGAGGTGAGCTGTACCTGCTGGGCTGGGCAGAGCACCACTGGGCTCACGCAGGGGTGTCCCCTCCAAGGAGCCCACAGGAACTGTCAGCCCGAGGAGGAGCCCATCACCTTCCACCTCCCCTGAAACCAACAGGCGCCTTCCTGCCCCAGCCTTGCCTTATCTGTTCTTAATTACTTTATCCCTTTTCAATGTTTTTTTAGTGTTTAGTTGAAGAATGAATCTGAGAAAGACCGCAGCAGAGTGCATACCGTTCAGGAACGAGCTCCTCCCATGGGAAAGGACTATGCCAGAAAGAAGAGTTAGACCTCCTCTAAAGAGGATCTGAAACCCAATTTTCAGTTCTTTTGGGCCACCTTACCACAGGGGTCACGAGGGCTAGTGCCAGTGTGTGTCTGAGCAAGAGCACAGCAACAGATTGTACTAGCTACAGCAGACTTAAATCTGCCTAAAACAATCACAAACCCACAGTGTCACCCGAAGAGAGCCACATAAAATTCCAGTGGAACCTTCCATTAATTTCATTTTCCGGCACAAGAACTGAGGGCATGGGGTGAAGTCAGAAGGAGCCAGGTCTGAGACAAGAGGAGGGTGTTCAGGTGAGCTGTGTAACACCTTGCCACGGGATGCTGCAGAGGGTCAACGTTCAACTGGAAAACTTGATGGAACAGAAATCCATTCAGGGCTACAAATACTTAGAAACTCCATCCGGATCTGGAAGCTCGTGAGCTGCAGCCAGCTGGAAGCCGGGGGAGTGTTAGAAAGCAGTATAATTCATGCTTTTACGTGTTCTTATTTTCAGGAGGCGTCCGCTTACAGCCACAGAGGCAGGGTGGACCTTTTGGTAAGGCCCAGGACAGCTGGTCTTCTGGTCTTTACTTTGAACTCACCCTTCATGTGAGCTGTCCCCTCTTTCCTGGTACTTTATTATTAGAACTGGGTCACATGAGGCAGCTGGGACTGTGTCTCTGGGACTGCGTTGACCGACGTCTCTTTCCCGGGGAGAGCTCTGTGCGGGCAGGCACAGCAATATAGCTTACATGGGGAGGGGAGTAGCAGGTTGAGGGGTTTTTTTGCATAAGATTTGCTTAATGTAGACTTTTCACTTTTGTGGCTGTTCCCCGTTCCATCGGGGATGGAGCACGGAGCTAATCGGGGGAGGCGTCACAGCGAGTGCCGTATTTAGAGACAGCCACCTGCTTGGGAACATCAAGCGGCGGCAGAGAGCACGCCTCAGCAAAAAAACCCTCCCCTACGGATCCTGCAGCAGCAGCAGCACCCCCCCCGGCTCGCCCCAGCCTAAATCTGCCCGTGGCCACCAAAAGGCTCAGAGCCCGAAGACAGTCAGACCCCACCAGCCCAGGAACGCTCTGAGCTCGGCACCCCCCTCTGCCCAGGAACTGCCAGATATTTTGGACAGCTGCAAGGTGGAATTAAATCACACGGGTGAAGGGTTTCCTAATCTCTACATAGGCAATATGTAAGTGTTATTTGAGGCTGAGCTGTTCTGAAGGGCTGGGGAATACAGTACTTGTGAACATATGCTGTCCAACTACTTTATTTAGTTAGCGCCGTTAAACTTCAGTGCCTTAAAATAGACTTAAGATTAGCACAGAAGAAAGCAAAAGGGCTGTCCATTAAAGAAAAAACCTACAGAACAGAATAGAATTGCATTAAAATGAGAATAAGTCTCTTTATGGCTTTGCATTATTTTGTAACTATTCAACAAATAGTTTTTATAAATGCTGCAAACATTTACCATATAAAGAACAAGACAGACTCATGAACCCGAGTAGCCTTAAAATGGAACTAAGATTGTTTTTTACCTTGTTCAGTTTATTTTTAACTAGAAGGGAGTTTTTCACATGAAAAAAAGGTATTCTAATATTTGCTGTTTGTACGACAACCTCATTTGCAGTTGAAAGATCTGACCAAAAAAAACCCCAACAGATATTCTGAATGACAGCAGACTTCACCGTTTATTTCTGCAACTCGTGCGGATGGTTATTTCAGTCTGGAGTGCGGAGGAAGCACTCAACACACCTGGTGCCCAACGCTATGCTAAAACAAGTTCTTTCCACCACCAGCAAGTTGCAAACTTGTTGAAATAGCTGGAAAGCATATACAATTACAATAGTTCCTAAACGAGGGAGAGAAGCAGGAGGAGCTACCCAACCTTTGGCTAATTGCCCGTTGGTTACAGCTAAAAAGCGAGCATTCTTTTAGCCGTGAAAAAGCAAAGCCTAAAAACGAGCCAGGTGAATTTGGGGAAAGAAAACCAGGTTTTGGAAGCACAGATTACGTATTGCATCCTGCTTCCTAATCTCACCGCCCACTGGTGGGCACTGGTGGGCACCCAGAAACAGGTGCAGGTCGGCCCTGGTGGGGAAAGGCAGAAGCCAGCGTGACACGCAGAGCTTCACCGGACCTCTGCCTTGGTGACAGGAGTGGGAAACCAACCTTTGCCTTTCCGATTAAACCTCGTAGCTATACTTGGAAATTAACTTTTTTACTTTGTTAGAACCATTTGGAGAAATAAGGATTTGCAGAATTGCGCCCAACGGGTAATAAAAGCAAAGATTTAAGACTCTATAAAAATCACTGAAATTGTATTGTCTTAACAGCATCGTTTGATTTTAGACGTTCTTCTAAGTGCAGTTTTAAGACCTCCTTTTAATGCCTGTGGGTATATATGCTCCAAATTATTCTCACATGTTTATTTTCAGTCACATTATGTCTGTTAGGGAAAAAAATTGAATGGTGGGAAAAACAGCGCGTACATGTAGTGAGGAAAAGGTGAGTTTTGAGAACATTCAGCTAACAGGAGTAAAAATGTAAACAGGTTTGTTTGCTGATGCCACAGTTGATTGCTAATATTGAGGTTAAATACAAAGAGCTACAGACTGCAATCAGTGAAACTGGAAGTTTATCAAGTGCTAAAGATGGAATTTTCTTTATCTGCCAACATCAATATGACAAATATGAACAACACCTGAGAATAAGGTTTCATGGGATCTTTCTGAGGTGGAGATGGGCAACAGAGAGAGGATTTGCATTTAGGGCCCAACCCAATACCCAGTGAAGTCAATAAACAGAGGATGTTTCTGTTATGGAGCAAACCTGTGCCAGCATCAGGGCTTGTACCAGAGCTAAAATAGCCTGAAGCAGTACCATAAATTGTCACTGCTTGTCTCTGTGGAACCAGTTATGTGCAGTTTCTGAGGAAAATAAAGGTCAAGTTAGAACTAAAGCTGCATTCTATAAGAAATATTTCTCCTTGTGTTCTTATAAGAAATTTGATGGTCAGCCTCTTTAAATGAGTTAAGTATCTCTAGTAAAATAAAGTATGGATGGCTGACTTTACATGATGTCTTTCATCCCAGAGGACTTTGAAGTGGTCAACAAACTGATTATTAAATATTTGCCTGGCTATCAGCCATTCCTGATATGCAAGGCCAAGGCCAAGACCCTCTGGGTTGAAAGGTAAAATATTTCTAAAAGTGCTACATAATAAGCAGCTGAGGGCACAAGATGGAAAATATCCTGCAGAAATCAACCTTCATGCTGATTTCAAGCAGGCAGGTTTATCAATTGGAGTTTAGCCAGATTAAGAAGCCTAATACCACTCCAGCAAAGACACATCGTACAACTGCAAGATGGTTTCAGCCTATGCTAGAACCTGAGTGTGTTCTTTCAACATACATTTCAATTATAGGACTTCATGAGTTATCTCATGAAGTGAATTTTTGTAAAGTGTTTGGGCCAGTAAATCCCCATGCCTTTGCAGTCAAATAGAGCCTGTAACACTTGCTAAATTTAGATGAATTTATAGGCAGGGAACTGCCTTTGCAGAAGTGAAATAACTTGGAATTCTGCATTTTCTACATCTATTTTGAGTATATTCAGAAGTTAACAGCATTTTATCTTCTTTTAGTACAATACTCTCTTTCATACAAATCTCAAAGTGTGGTGAGCACTGGGCTCTGCAGCCATGAACACATTACAAGGCAACAAGATGGACTGAGTTACTTTCTGTCCTGAGCTTTCATCCATGACTCTCCCCAGCTCTATAGCCTGTAACAAGGAATGTCTGAGGAGGTTTGGTGTCACCCACGTGCTGAATGCTGCACGTTTTGCATGGAGGAGCAAAGGAGACGAAACTGTCCACAGCCAGGAAATGTGTTATTGGAGAACATCTGCAGAGGACTTGGCCAACTTTCACCTTGGTGTACCACCTGTGCCACCTCTGAGTACATTCACAAGGCCAAAGGAGTCATCCCTCCCCTGGCGGTAAGCTGCTGTTCTTCTGCAGCACTTTCATTAAGTGACCACAAATTACTTTAGCGACGTTAACTAAACCTCGCTCAACCACTTGGGTAAGCCCAATTATCCACTTACAGACATTCTTTCCATTGGCAGGTGGGAGAACAGCAGGATCCTGAAAGATTAGGAGTAACCAACTATGTCCAAATGAGTGGCAAGGATCACACAAGGTCTACTGGCAATAATCAGAAGGTATCTTCTGTACCAGGAGAGAAAAAAAAAAGGAAATCATGCTGTATCTTAGAGAGTGGGGAGAAATTTCTGAGTTCTCAGTTGGAAACCACTGATTTATTTTTTTTTCTGTATTGATTCATTAGAATACACAACACAAAAATTGCTACTTTCTGCTTTGAGAAAAAGCCAAAAGAGCTATCACAGAGACATGCCAATTGGCCATTTGCAAAGCCTAATGCCATGTGTTTTCCTGTCTTTCTGGACTCAGATCTCTAGTAACAAAAAGTGGTTCTTGATTTATGAAAGGGATGAATGTAATGCCCTGGAGGCTACTTTATTTCATCTGCTTTAAATTGGCTCTCTCAGCGATGAGATGAGATGAGAGTGCGGCAGAAGTATGAAGTTAGGCAATCTGTGACCATGGCATTATTCCGTGCAGCCTGGAACAGCACTACATGTATTCATTTCTATTTTGAAAGGAAAAATCTTCGATCACTGCACTTTTAGAAAAAGCAGATCTGCTTCCCTTGTGCTGGCTTACCTTCTGATCTCCTGTCACATTCCTCTAGGCAACGCCACCCAAAGACCTGTCCGGTAGTGAGAATGTCATCAAGCTGCAGGATTTACATATTGAACTGAGATACAACATACACCTATGTAAACTCTAAACTCTTAGGAAATAAAAAAAAAAAAGATCAAAGTGAGAGGGAGAAACATCAGACAGATAATCTGAATAAGAGATAAAGATGAAAGGAACATGACCTAAAGCTTTGGCATCAAACCTATCTTTCCCCTCTGTTTAGAGGGTAGAAGGTTTCTGAATTCCGTATGCTCCTCAGTCATTTGGTTAAATGGAGGCAACAAATGTGCCACATGCTCCTCTGGGATGCATTCCTGGTTTGTTGTCCATTCTGCTCGTTTAAACTCATAAAAATCAACTCCAAGAGAAAATAGGCCCCTGTTTAAAGTTAAAGCTCTTAAGAACGTAAAGAAATGCTGAACTGTTTTGCTGCACTGGGATCAGCAAATGAAAAGGGGGGAAAATTTTGCAGTTCAACATGTAGGAGAAGTCACCCAGATGGGGGACAGGATTTTCCCACCCTGGTGACAATAGATGCTCAATGGCTGGAGACTTTCCAGAGGTACCATCCTCCTGCCATGCCTTCTGCCCAGCTCTACCTTAGCTTTATGGACCTAGAGATTTACAGCAAATATTTTTTCAGTGACAAATTGGCCTTCTTTTCATGCTCAGAATTCCCCATTCCCACCAGAATTCTTTCTATACAAACATAGCCATGTCTGTAGCACCAGTGAACACAGAAAGAACCAAGTTCTTTAGTTTTTACAGGAACGTTTCATAAAGGAACTGGTCTTTCAAGCCTGTTCTGCTTGCCCCAAAGACAAGTTTCTCCCAGTACCCTGCCTTCTGTCCATGTCTCACAAAGGAGAGGGGGCTGCAAAGATAAAATGCTAGTCAGACTTTTGAAACAACTGCCCCAATTGGCAAGCTGAGCTAGGTTACCCTGGGGTAGTTCTCATCTTAGAGCTGGTCCTGGCAAACAAAATGTAGTTTTAGACTGAGGTCTTAGACACACAGAGGTAAGATACCTGGGAAAGTGGTACCTTGGCAGATACCTTGGCAGAACTACGAAGCGTTTGCCCAGATCTCCTGTGCCCCATGCATCCATTTCCATGCAAGATATCACAGCGCAACATCGGAACACCAGCACTGGGGCCAACTTAATCCTTGGGGAAACTCCCAGCAAAAAACAGGGGTGCAACCCAGGGCTCAATTCACCCTCCTATTTCTGAAAAGAGAAGCCTGGCAAGGACGGTATGGCCCGAGAGGCACACAGAGCTGGCAAGCTCTCAGGTGTCAAAATAGAACCAGCACCGCCATCCCTGCGCGTCCCGTGCTTCACAGGCGAGACGCGGGCAAGGAAAACAATCAAGTTGTCTGGTGGGGAAAAAAAAAAACAAACAAACAACCAAAAAAGCGGCTTTCCAGGATCGCTGTAGCCACGGTGTAATTGTGATCAACCCGCATTGGCAAGTACCAGCTTTCCGTGTGTGTTTCGCCTGCCGCGGGCTGCCTGCGGAGAGCAGCTCGGGCAGGCTGCTGCATGCTTGTTATCGCCGGCGTAAATATCTCTGCCTTGTGTTATTGTGGCACAAAGCAGCTGGACCATTTGAAAATCATTTAAAAAGCACTATAAAATTAGGGCTCCGGTGCTCTTATTTTATGACTTTCATGAGCAGCCATTGCCTAGAGAGAAATTATCCTCTTTATTTTCAAGGCTAAAGGTTCTTTTAACATTCATCAAAATCGAAGTGCACCCTTGATAACACATCGAGCTGTTACTTATCTGGTACAGACTCTTTACCTTCTGCATAATACACATTTGAGATCTCAGTTCTTCACGTACAACTCATTTCATTGTGTCTGCTGTTGTTTTCATCAAGTGAATTTGCATAGTTTCAGGAGAGGCCGGCTGATGCCCTGAAACATATTCTTTCCATAATTCCTAATTTTTTTTTAATTTTTAGAACAATAGCCTGGAGTGTTTTTGTTACAGATCCTTCTATAAAAATGGTCAATTACCTCTTCTGGCAATGGATTTGCACAGACCAATTAAGCACTGTAAGCAAAAGATTTTCAAGGGCATAAATAGTACTTATGTGCATAACCTGATAGACTCCCCTTTCCACCTTTGAAAAATCTCTCCCCGTATATATATGTTTTTTAAAAAAAAGTCTTTGATATTATTTTTTTCCCCATTCTTATTTTCATGGACAGCTTCTTTACCAAACTCAGGAAAACAGCAAACCAAAGCAGCAGGGAAAAAAAAAAAAAAAAAGCAGAGTACAAAGGGAAAGCCATTTCTTTTAGAAATAAGAAAGAAGTGCAGCTGTATTGACTATACCAAAAGCTCAGATCTGAAGGGCTTAGGAAGAGACACTGCATGGAATTCTCCATTCAGCCACCGAGGCTGTGAGCGAGGAATGGTGAGGTCCTGCGCATCCTCTGTCCTGCAGCTCAGGAAAACCACCCTTCTCCTCTGTGTTGCTTAACCTGCGTTAGCTTTCTGTAAGAGACTGGCCACCGTAATATCCAGACATCAAATACAGACTGGAGATAAACATTTAGAAAGTCATAACCTTAGCTCTGTTCTCCTGAGTCCCTCTTTGGCCAGGATCTTGTCTTTATTCCCGCTGGGGGTAGCCGGCTGCACACCTGTGCCAAGAGGTTGCACGTTTTCAGATCTCTGCGAGGCTGGGGGGCTGGTTGGTGCTAATAGGTCCTGCTGCGGACGCTCATGTAGCCACGTAGAGGAGTTGTATATTCAAGATGCAGCTTCCTGCATGAAGGAGATGCAACCGGCCAGAAGACAGGCTGCGTGTGTGCAAAGAGAGCCTCGCCAGCACCTCCGCTAGCTTTAACCGTAGAGGTCTTGCCTGTGGTCACCCAGTTGGCAATTCAGGGGGAGAGGATGGAGTTATTTGATAATCACAATTGTTTATGGCCCTAAGGCGGCAGAAAATGGGACAGGTGTGATCTGCAGAACTTAGTACGGTCTGCTGTCACCATGGATGAAGAAAGTGGGAGAGGCATTTAGTAAGTCAGAATAAGAAAACACTACTGATCTGTGGCACGTTTATCTGTTCCAGTAGTCAGCAAACCAGTAACCACCTTTCTCGATCCGATGGTGCCAGAAACAGTGAGAAGTGCCCAACTGAGCAGACCTAGGTCTGGCCTCCTGCATTTCAGACCAGAGTTGACCTTTCAGGCTGGGACTGATCCACCCAGACTCAGCCCTTACTTGTGGCAATGGTCAAGAGTAAGTAAGAGGAGAGTTAAGGATACCCCTCTCAAGATGTGATCCGGCACCACAACCATGATTCTGTCACCTGTGCAGGAGCTTCCTCCCTTCTGAGCTCACCTGCACATATGCTTTTTCCTTCTCAGATATATACACCTCACCCAACAGAACATAAATAGATAATCTCTTCTACTCAGAGCTTTCATATTCCTATAGAGCCCTGAATTTGCCTTTGTTTTGGGGATAAACTACATGGGCTGAGAGGTTTTTCACTATTGTCTTCACTAAAAAAGATTGCAAATTAACATTTGAAGCTAACGCTTCAGTGCTGAAAGGGGAGGATTTTCCTTTCAAGCATGGAAGAGGAACAGATGCCTATAGAGTGTTGTTTCCCCCGTACACACATACCTACCAAAAGCTACACATGTCAAGGGTATGTGCTTTCTCACCTCATGACCAGAGAAAGTTTAAGCACACCCTGGAGATGCTTCGACCTAGACGATCGGTTGTTGGAAGCCTGGCAAAAGGACCCAGGTTATAGGATGCCCTGGAGGAGGCAGATTCAAAGTCATTTTGTGCTCTGTTAAACCTTTTCATTTTCAGGAAGACTTAATCTACTTCTGAATAGCAGGTGGGACCTTGTAACTCAGAAGTGGGCAGCCAAAGGGCAAAAGAAAGCTCCTGGATGTTGGCAGTGCTCTTGTGGTGTTGCCACCAGCTGCAAAGCTTCCATCACTCTACTCGCAAGATGAAGCTGTTAATTACAGAACCCAGCTGGGAACGAAGTCATTTTACCAACAAGGAACAATATCATAAAAGGCCAAATAGGATCAGAATCCTGAGGCAGAAGGTGTGAGAGCACTGGGGCCTGTGTAGGCATTGTCTCATGGTGCAAGGGTGGTCCTGCCCAGGTGATGGTTGTCCCATATCATCAGTTGGTTTTCCTCATCGTCACAACAGTTGAAAGTTGCTTTAAACATTTTTCTTTTGCTGCTTCACTCTTGATCCCTTGTCATCCTCCTTGGTGCCACTGTGAAACAGATCTTGGTTCACTATGAAAAATATATTCCCTGCCTGGGAAGCAGATGCTGGATGCTTGGTGCCCATGTGACATAATTCGATATTTAGTAATGGATATTGTGGCCATCTCATTCATAGGAGATGTGGAAAAGATGCCAAGGCAGGTTAGACCTGAGGGTCTGGCTACTGAATCGCTCTCCATCAGCGCAGAGCAGCATTTAGGGGAAGACAGCTTAAGAAATAGGACATCTTTAGAGCGATTCTTCCCCACTCATCTTCCAGCTTTTAGCTCTCAATACATTGGCTACTTCCTAAACCTCATGATGCTTTTAATTACTGCAGACCGATCAGAAGGTCTGGTCCTACTAAAAAAGCTCACTAGTTGCCTCCCCCTGTGCTGCCCCCAACAAGCCCCCTGCCTCCATCAACTCCGGGAGGTTGGCTCTGGCTGGGGGTGGAAAGAAAGGGAAGGGTGAAGGAGAGCTGAGCCAGCTGGTGCTGGAGGGGGCTCGGGGCTGGGCACCGCAAAGGCTAACAATAAATGTCCTCCATGCCCCATTCTGGGGTGAATGATAAATTTCCTCCGTGTCCCATTCTGGGCTTTCCGGGCGGCGGGAGCCGACACGGTGCCGCGGAGACACCTGGCGGGGAACGGTGGTGGGACCGGGACCTTCAGGAAATAATTCCTACCGGCTAATGAGTGCCCGATAATTTTCACCGGTGCCCAATAACCTGTGCAAATTTTCTTCAGTTTCGTTTCTCAGAAGGATGCAGGGGAAGCATCGCTCCTGGGCGGGGAGGAGGAGGAGGAGGAGGAGGAGGAACACCTTTGGTTAACTCAAAGCTCCCAGCCAGCTGCTTGCACCTTCCAAACCAATTTCCACCTGTGTAGAGAGTTTATTTCCTGAAAGAAAAGTATTTGAAGTGAAAGCAGCTGAGGAGAGAGCATGACTAGCATAGACTCCTGCACCCAAACCCTCTTTCAGAGCTCCCCCAGCTCCCGAGAGAGGCTCAGTCCTGGCCATGGAGATGTCCCCTCTGTGAGACCCATGTAACTGGAGGGCCATTTTTTCTCTAAAAAACAGGCAAGAAAGATGCTGTTTGAGGCCACCACCACCACTAGCCCAGCAGCTCAATGCAACAGAGCTTGTCAGTGCTCAGGTGTGTTCTCCCACTCAGTAGTGGCCCCTCATGCCCCCCTCTCTTCCCAAAAGCTGCAGCAGGAGGACATTCACACTGTCTTGGCTCTTGTCCTACTACGACTGGAGGAAGTGGGAAAGGGAAGAGAAACGTATATGGAAAGAGAGACAATAAAAGGCTAAAAGAATGACCCTGCTTTTTACTCAGGGTGATTGCATTATGGCCTAGACTGGTTCCTTCAACAGATTTTGCCAGTGGAGCAAAAACAGACCAAACTGCAAGGTGCATGTGAAAACTGAGCACAGTTATAGGCTTTTCTTATAGAGAAAATCTGCACAGGAAAGGATACAGCTTAGATCATTTGATGTATACACCCGGGTCAATATCAATTTAATTCATCCAGTACATTTCACATTTTTCTTCTATCCAACCAGTGCACTTTCTTGTACATCAGTAACAGCTCCTTTTATAAGCCAGTCATGAGTATACTCTGCATTTTAAAATCATTCAACGTTGCTTTCTTCTGCCATCTTCTGGCAATAGGAAAGACCACTGCCTTTTAGTAACGGCAGTGTTGCTGTGCTGGTCTGAAGCAAGGGTTGTCAGTAAATGCAGTGTGTAATTAGATTACTTGACATAATTGGAAAAAAAATATAGCCCTTCTTGCTTACTTGACAGCTTGCCTGATTCTTCCAGCTCTACCAGTTGATCTAACAGCAGCGGCTCGGTGGTTATCCCAAGACAGAATGTCTGTTTTGTAGACCTTGCGTTTCTTGAATGTCTATCACAGCAAAGAAGAGTTGTGTAACATGTGAGGCTTTATCATTTTATAACAGGACTTCATTGAGGGTACCATAAATGTTTTGAGGAGAGCCCTTTTTGCCAGTTTTGCTCGCGGCTTTTCATAGCTCCTTGACAAAAGGCATCTTTGTTTCCTACGCAACCACGGGAAGGTCTTGTCCTATAGACATGTAAAGCTTTTCCTTCTACTGCAACAACTATTTCTTTCTGATCTCTCAGCGTAAACACCACAAATCATGCCAAAGCACCTTGCATTGTTTGCTTAATTCTAAAGCCAAACATTTTCAGCATTTTGATAAAAACACATAAAAGACTGAGATAAGATTAAATTACCATTTCTGGGGGCTTTTTCCCCCCTTTTCTTGCAGCCATACAGAGGTTCTTTGTAAATGATTACTCATGATCCCCACCCTCCAGTCACAATAGCTTTTCCTGTATAGTTTTGCTAAAACTATGAAAGTAATACATGAATATTTTAAAAAGGAAAAAATCAAAAAGGAGAAAATGCCAATATTTTTCCTTAAAGTAAACTAAAAATTCAGATCCAGTGAGAAAAACTAGTCACAAAATTCCAGCCTGCAAAGAGAACATAAATAAAAGCTGTTCAAAGCTTTGATCGTTTTCACTAGCACCAGCAAAAATGACTGCTTGGGATGCCAGGCATTGGAGAGAGAGGATGTTAATGCTATTTATAGCTCATGGATGGCTCCCATTACCATTGTACCTGAGAAGCTCGCAACCCTTGCTGCGTTCCTGCTCACAGCAACTTTCTCAAGCAGAGGACAGCCTTCCCAGGGCTGTGCTGGAGGCATCAGGGTTTGCTTTGGGAAAATGAACTGTTAACCTTTGCAGCCTGTTCCCAGACTGTCTATTATAAACCGCCTGGAGCAGGCACAACCTCCAGCAAGGCTGCACCTCCTCCCTGCTACCTGTGATTGACTCACCCCCTCCTGGGAGCCGTGAGGATGCTGCTTCACTGAAGGTTCTTCCTCCCTCCATCACTCTACCGGCTTCGGCATCAATCTACAGTCCACACCAAGCCTCAGCAAGAAACTGTGTCAGAAAAACAGCAGCATAAAACCTGACAAGACACAGATGAAAAGAAACACCTCCAAAAACTTCCTGGCATGTGACAACCCTTGCTCCTGCCCCTCCTGACCAACTGCAAGACTCAGATGGCATCAACAGGGTTCCTGGGAGTGGGGCAGCACTGCTGGCTCCTTCTCCAGTTGCAGGGAAACTCCTTCCCCCAAGCCAGCAAACAGCAGGACAAGCTCTCCCAGTGACCCTGGGACTGGATATGTCACAGAGCTGCAAGTGTGTGTCCCTAGCCCCTGGTCCCTCATCCATCACAGCCCAGAGAGGTGGCTGCACCAACCAAAGCCCCTGACTAGGCAGCTCCCTGGTTGCTTGCACTCTGCTTTACCTGGTTCCCCAATACCAGGGAGGAGCAACAGGAAAACCATCTCCAGTTTTATTTCTTCAAGTTTAAGATAAGAAATTAGGAGAAAACATTCGTCAGACAAATAATCAAAAGTTTGCAAGAGAAAGTAATCCCCAGTTCTAGGTCTTAGTATCTCCTCTCAGCTGCATTCGTGCACCACATCAGTAGTCAATTCCTTTGACACAAACTATAGCCCTACCTAAAAGATAACTTAATAAAAACATGATTATTTTAAAGTCAGCAATTAACAAATCTTAAAATAATCATCCTGCTCTGCACCAACAAAGCTGAGAACAGCCCTTGGAAGCTCTCAGGTTTGCCTGAAAAAGCTTAAGTGCCAAAATAGATCTTCCACTGTAGAGTTTTGAAGTCTTTTGCTCTTGATTCCTCTGCAAAGAATTTGTACAGCTTTGTCAACCTTAGAAAAAGCTACCTTTCTCATATGTACTCTTTCCAGCAAGGCAAGGCAAGCACTTCGCTGCTTATGTTAAAAGCGCAGGGAGAGGCAGACAGCTCAAAGATTCCACTGCCAAACGACTGAGGAATATCAAAACCCCTTTACTCATGCCTTCAAATATTCTGAAATCTTGCAAGCTTGACAGTATTGTCAATTTTGTATTGACAGCAGCAGTCAGAGAAAAATCATTTGAGGAGTAAATCAAGG
Organism: Gallinago jamesoni; assembly: GCA_025769975.1. Classification (NCBI taxonomy): domain Eukaryota; kingdom Metazoa; phylum Chordata; class Aves; order Charadriiformes; family Scolopacidae; genus Gallinago; species Gallinago jamesoni. The sequence continues at coordinate 15,831,104 of JAOQGH010000002.1, forward strand.
AGCAGGGAAAAAAAATAAAAAAAAATCAACCCTTTAATCCACAGTCACACAAATCCATACTGCCTGCAGAAGGGCAAGAGCTTTGGAGCCCCTTTTAATAGCAATATATTAACATCCTTGTTTGTCTTTCCTGAAGCACGCAAGGCATTTTCCCCCCCCATCCCCCCCACCTCTTTCAGGCTCTGGCCTCTTCGACTCCGGCGCTTCGTTTGTGTCAGAACTGCCCATAACTTAGACTCCTCTCGCCAGCCTGTGACACCCACACGAGCCCTGGGAGCAGGGCTGGCAGTGACAGTGCTCACCGAACTGCTAGCGAGATCAAGGTCACTTTGTTTTCTCCTCTCTCTCTCTCTCTCGCTGGAGCTCCAGGGCCCTGTGGGCACGGGCTGCCCCAGGCAGGTCTCCCTCCTCCTGAGCTCCTCACCAAGCGGCAGCCTCTCTGCTCCGTTCCCGGCGTTACGTAAGGCTGGAGCCAAGTTTCTACTATTAGAAGCAGTTATCTGCATGGCGAGGGGGTGTTCTCCTCACTACAGCACATAGCACAGCCATGGCTGCTGGCAGCAGGACTTAAAACTACAGCTATTTTAATTCAGGGAGAAGCACATGCGTAGCCGAGATGTGCCAAGAAAAAAACGTAGTTTTAGGTGGTTTGTTTTTTGTGGTTTTTTTTGTTTGTTTTTTTTTTTTTTTTAATTCCTAGCCATGGTACCCTGGACAGGAGTGGCCCCAGAAGACAACAAAAGGGGAAAGCATCACCCCAGGCTTGACAGATACCCACAGCCGAGTTGGAAATTATGGCAGGATCCTGTGGAGGGCAGCGCTGTCTTGCTGGGGATGGCGCACTGAATAGCTCAGAGATGCCAGCCGCTAAGGTAATACTTTCCTTTTTTTTTTTTTATAAATCTCCTTTGAATCTGAAAGCTGCAGATGCAAAAGCTGTCGTCCTGCCACAGCCACGGCGTGTCACTGCAAGCAGGACTCCCCGTTTTTCCACCCCCACTCTCCAAGCATCCTTTCCTGCAGCATTAGTCCCATGTGTGGGCAGGTGCCTTCTCCTCGGCTGCGTGGCTCTTAAACGGGAGGCATGGGGGAAGGAAAGCTGGGGCTGGGGGGCCAGAGGCAGCACAGAGATTCTCTCCCCTTGGAAAAATATGGTTTTGGGAAAATATCTGCTGATCGGTTGCATTGCAAAGGAAAGGAAATGTTCTCTGGGAGCACTTCCACGAGATAACGATAAAATCCTCTCCCCCAAAACCAGGTGAAGCTCCCCCCACCAGCCTGAATTGTGCTGGCAGGACCATAAGACTGGCTCGGCAAGCTCTGGCCCTCCTGGGGGCTTGCCTTGTCCAAGTGGCTGTGTGACCTGGGATGGGGCTGCTGGAAGGAGCTGTGTGAGAGCCAGCCTTGCTGGGGCTCCCCACCTCGCTCAGGAGCCCACCTGAACTTCATCCCACCTCCAGCTTCACCCCAACCTGTGCCACCTCTGCCCATGCCTGGCCATGCACCCCCTTCACTTCCCACTTCACCCAGGACCTGCCTCACCACCATGGGCTCTCCTGGCCACCCCAACCCCTGTCTGGGGCTGGTTACCTTCAACTGCCCTCTGACTGCTCCCACTCCTGAAACAGCACGTCCCTGCTGTCCCCATGTCCCACGGGACAGTGGCAGGTTGTCTCTGCCCTGCAGCAGCTCCACGGGCAGCCATGCGATGGAAGGGCTCGTGGAGGAAGGAGCCTTTTACTCTCCAGCCCAGCTCAGGCTCCTCGCAAGCAGAAGTCGGTACCTTCCAGCTCAGTTTGGAGGAGCCAGAGGGCCTCACCATCAATGTCAAAAGGCTGGACCGTGAACAGAGGCGTCAGGAGGGAGGCCAGGTAGTGAAGAGGTGTGAAGACTGAAGATATTCTCCCACCCAGTAAAACACGGCTGCGGGTGCAGGGCGAGGGGCATCTGGGAGCAGGGCAGCGCCGAGGGGGCGGCCGTGGAGGAGGCTTGCAGGGCTGCTCCCGCTCCTTCCCGACGCTGCCGTTAAAGAGAGGGCTGTGTTTTCCAGAGCCCTCGATCTGGCATCTTTCCCGGGTAGTAAATTCTCTTAAAAACCGAACCAAACAGAGCTTTAATTGTACATTCTGCTTTTCTCTTCACTCTGGAATAATGGCAACGGCATTAATACAGTGCTGCATTGAACACGTACCCGCTTCAAGGCCAAGGGACCGATTCTGCTTCCCATTATTCAGGGGCACTGCTTCTGGTGAGGCAGATCAGGGTTTAAACAGCGAGCAGGAGCAATGAACTTCTACTGTTCCCCCACTGTTTGAGTGTGGGCAAAATAAAAGGCTGTAATATATGATGCAGTCAGCCAAGAAAGCAATATTGCTCTGCCATGTGCACGGTCTACACCGAGACGAGTCCAGGATCTCATTTCTAAATTCCCATAGGTGCCTCATTTAAACCATCAGCCATAACCTGCTTCTCATTTTCAATACCACTTGGTATTAGAGCTGCAGTGAACTGCTGGTGAGAGATTCTAATTCCTGCAAACAAGCCCCTGTAGGCTTGCAAGGAAAACAGAGAGTTCCCCTCTCAGTTGCCTGCTAAGTTCCCATCTGGCTGTTTTAACTTTGCTATTGCTTTTAAATGTGCCTGTTTCTGCACTCGAGGCTTTTAGCTCCACCTCAAGAGACTCCTGGGTTCTTTTAGCATCGGATTCTGGCCAAAATGTAGAGACACAGATTGTGTCTTCTTAACAAAAAGGAAGATCAGATTTCACATTACAGTATCTGAAAGATTAATTCCACTTACATGATCATTTCCCTGTGAACCACACTTCTTTCCATCTGGATTTTTCCATCAGGAGGACAAAGAGACATAGTGTTAAGCACTACCTGAGAGAAAAGAGAGAGGAGGGTAAAAGATGAGTGCAGAGATGCTTGCTGAGAGAAAAGAGAAGAAAAAAACAGAGTAGACAGCGATTTCAAATGCATTGAGAGACTTTTTAAATTTATTTTTCATGTGAATTATGTTCTGATCTCATGCTTTGGTATTTTGGACCGTTTAGTTTGCCGGGTTTTGATTCAAGTAATTTAGGATATTTGGCTGCAGGAGCTTTCTGTATCATGTTATCTAGTGTTTTTGTTATTGTAGTAACCACAGGTCCAGCCAAAATCAGTGCCCTGCTGTGTTCAAGGCTATCAATAACCCCATGTAAGACCTTGTAATTGAAGGACACATGTCCCCATCTGGGCTACCACCATAACCACAAGCAGGGCTGTGGCAGCTGGGAAGGTGACAGCAAAAGGGACAGAGGTAAGGTGACTCGGGGCCCAACTAAATCCCTGTCACAGACGCCACCTGGGACTTGAGACAGTCATTTAACCTCCCTACAGCTCAGTTCAGTCTTTAGGAGACAAGGAAACAGCCATGGAAAAATGGCAAGAGGCTTTCCTCTGTTACAGAAGTGAAAATTAGGGCTAGGCAAATAGGTGTCTGCTCAGTTAGTGCTCATTTTTAGTTAAACAAAACACGTTTTTCTCAACCAAGAACAAGCCACTTCATATTGTTTTAATATTTTAAAAGATTTTATGCAACACTAAAGTAAAATTCCAAAACAAAAGTAACTTTGAATAGAAAAATGGAAATCGTAATTTTTTTAAAAATAACAAAATATTTCAAACCTACAATATTGAAGTGTTTGCTTTTTTTTTTTCCTAGAACTTTGCTGAGTTTTCTTTCACTGGAATCTGCAAATGCAACACAAATCTGTTAAATGCTTTAGCCAAGTCAAATCAGTGGGGGTTGTGTGTTTTTTTTCTGTTCTTTGCCAGAAAAATCTTCAGTAGAAAATGGTAATTGTTTCCAGTGTAGAAAAAGTAAAAAAAAAAAAAAAGAAGGGAAAAAAAAAGGAAAAAAGAGCAGACTGTAGTACTCAAATGGCCGGATAACATCAGGGAGATAAAAAGCTCAACTGGGTTGTTGTAGATGAGATCCTGGAAACACCAAGTCCCGCAGGAGCTGTGCGCTGTGTGCAGTCCCAGCCCCACGGCCACTTGTTGCCTATGGCCACCAGGGAAATCCAACTAACCTTACAGAGGGGACACAGGCTCCACAGCTCAGACACAGAGCCAAGCAGCTCCCGGCCGTTTCAGGTGCACCTCAGTGCTCTGAGTGTTTGGGAACCCATGTGTAATGACAAAATGGTTTTAAAGCTTGTGCTACCTTGAGTTCTCCCAGTGAAGCCAAGAGGTCAACACATCTGGACAGCCCTTAAAATCTCTATCTTATCTCAAATGTCTTCTGTAGGCAGAAAGGCTTGGGTTTGTATTTACTGTTTTGCTTTAAAAAAAAAAAAAAAAAAAAAAAAAAAGAGAGAAAAAGAGAGCAATAAAGAAAGATACAAAGAAAGAATCTAATGAGAAGATCTTTTAAACTGTAGCCTGGAAGTACCTAAAGCAAAGTAATCCTACCCAACTTGCATGGTCTAGATCTCTGCAGAAAACGTTAGTGACCTTGCAAGGCAGGTATTTTTTCCCCCAATTACAGGGGCTCTCGCCCTCCTGCAGTCACTGGCTGTTTCCATCTGAAACGGCTTCTGGGAGTCACCCAGAGGGAGAAGCTTAGAGAAATGTAATCAGTGGCAGCACTTTTGCTGGCTTTGCAGTATCTTAAAGTAGAAGGGGTGGAGGGATGGGGGGAGGGAAGCCCTCAGCAAAGTCCCTGGCCTTCAATTAAAAAATTCATATTACTTTCCTCATTAGCCCAATCACCTGGTACAGCTATTTCCAAGCTTACCCTGCAGGCCCCGCAGAGCAATTCAATTTCAAGGCCGGCACAGAGCGGTGTGCTTGGGAGGGGCCATGCTCCGTGTTGACATGAGGAGCTCACTTGCCTGGCATTAGTCATGTGAAGCAAACGATGCTGACGCACTTTTTTGGAAAGAGGGTTGCTGTATGAAAGGGAGCTCTGTTGCAAAGCTCCTCACTGGCTGCAAAGGCTGAAGTCGCCTGCTAAGTTTCACCGGCACCAAGATGACTCAATTCTTGGAGGCCAAGAGAACCTTCAGGTCTTGAACAAGAGGCCTCACCATGTAATTTTCTCTGCTAGTCATCTCCATTACTCTAACTAGCTGACGGTTGGGGGTACTGGTGGATGGGGAGCTGGACATGAGCCAGGAATGTGTGCTTGCAGCCCAGAAAGTCAACCATATCCTGGGCTGCATCAACAGCAGCGTGGCCAGCAGGACGAGGGAGGTGATTCTGCTCCCCTACCTCCGCTCTGGTGAGACCCCACCTGCAGCAGTGCGTTCAGCTCTGGAGTCCTCAGCACAGGAAAGACACAGACCTGTTGAAGCGAGTCTGGAGGAGGGCCACAAAAATGTTCAAAGGGCTGGAGCACCTCTGCTGTGTGAGCAGGCTGAGAGAGTTGGGGTTGTTCATCCTGGAGAAGAGAAGGCTCCGGGGAGACCTTATTGTGGCCTTCTGTCATTAAAGGGGGCCTGCAGGAAAGATGGGGACAAACTTCTTAGCAGGGCCTGCAATAGGACAAGGGGTAATGGCTTTAAACTAAAAGAGGGAAGATAGAAGGAAGACACTTTTTTACAATGAGGGTAGTGAGACACTGGAATAGTGCCCAAAGAGGTGGTAGATGCCCCATCCCTGGAAACTTTCAAGGTCAGGTTGGGTGGGACTCTGAGCAACCTCATCTAGTGGAAGATGTCCCTGCTCATTGCTGGGGGTTGGACTAGATGACTTTTATCAGTCTCTTCCAACCCAAATTATTCTGTGACAGACTACAACAGAAGTTTAAAGCAGTGGGGGCTAGGACAACTGCAAGTTTGGTATACATCTGCTTATCTCCACAACTTCAGCTTTTAAACATCTGCAGCGAGTGAGAGTCATCCACGCTCCTTGAAAATGAGCCTGTGGTCTTATGAATCTCCTGATGTAGAACCTGTATTATCTTCTTCTTGATTTCCTTTTACTGCTTCAACTTAATGTTCTGTATCAGTGAAAGTACAAACAGGTCATCATGACGATGCTGGCAGTAGCTCTTGAGCACAGTGCATGACTTTTGCAAGGCAGTAAAACTTGTAGGGCAAGGCACAATATCTTTTCTGTGCTATTCTTCATGCTAATCTGTGCTGGGATTGCACAACATACTCCTCTACCAAAGCTCTTGGTGTCACATGCCCTGAAAAATTCATAGGGTTTTTATCCCTATATTCCTCTGCTTCCCTGCAGTTCTTTTCCTTCATTGTTAAAAGTAAAACCAGTCAGCTTTTTTTCCATCTCTCCCATTATTTTTATTGTGCTTTTCATATTTTGCTTATTAAGTGGTTACCCTAGGGAAACTTCCTTTTCATTGGAACGTACAAAAAGCTGTAACTGTTCTTAACATTTGTGGGGAGGAGGAGAGAGAAGGGGGCAGGGGAAGAAAATTTAGGCTGAGGTCTCAGAAATATATGTGGGGTGTTCAATAACTTGCCTTGCATCATCTCTACTTCTTTTTCCATTAGCAACAAGATACCCTCCCTTGTTTTCTGCTTATGCCCCAAATCAGACCATGCTGTCAAAAAAAAAAAAAATGTACCTGGTGTAGTTGATGCTCTTGCTTTAGGAGCAACTGGCTGCTGGAGCTGTGGGGCAGGGAACAGACTAGATGACTTCCAGAGGTCCCATCTGCACTTGTTTTCTAGAATTGCTGAGAAAATAAACCCAAATTCTAGATTTAGGCATTACAGCGAAAGCTGATGCCACATCAGAATAAACACAGGCCACCCCACTTTGGGAAGACTTCTAGCGTGGCTCCCACGTTGATGATGGCTTTAATACCAACAAGCCACCAAACAAAGCTCATCAGTGTTCTCTGGGGAGAACAGCAATTCGGGATAATGAGATCCTGGCAGGAGAAATGCTCCTGGAGTCTCAGAGAAGGGACTGCTTGGGTACCTTTGAACTCTTGCTCTCAGCCGAGCTCTGCTGCAGGGTGGACCGGCTGGCCTGAGCTTCTGGGTGTAAACCAGCAAACAACATTGCAAAGAGGTGCCCATGTTCTACTCCACAGTCTGTGAGAGAGCAAAACAGTCTTAGATGAGATTCTCAACAGCAACTCTGGCAACAAAACCAGCTCTGTAATTTCTCTAAATTCAGATGTTCTTTTTTTTTCTCACACCCCAGGTAAGCACCCGACCCCTCAGACGAGAGAAACAGCCTTTCTCTGGAGGCAAACAGCTATCACATTATTTATACAAAGTGGAACAGCTCCCCGAGGAGAGACTGAGACAGACAGACACAAGTATACCAGTATAGCTGAGTGTTCAGGGGTATCCACCTGAGAGAAAGAAAAAAGCTGGTTCAAATTCTCTCCATTTCTATTTATATACATACATGCATATATATATATAAACACATCCATGCATGTGAAAATTCTTCCATATGTATATATGTATGTATGTATATACATGTGTTTAAATGCATCCTATAAATGAAAGAAAATTGTATGTACATATATTTTATATATTCGTATAGCATATGTGTATACATATATGTCTTACATACACACCCTAGGATTTCCACCTTGGCCCTAGAAGTTTCATAAGTCAGTACAATGATTCATTCTTTCAAAAACTTCCAGTTTTAACTAACCAGAATCAACTGTGCACAAACACTTTGGTAACTCTCCAACACAAAGTACGGGAGCTTTCCCATATACACCCATCAGTGCTATAGTAACAGAAATAATACCTACACCTACCAGGTTCAGCCAGTGCTGCATTCGGGTGGCACGGGATGTTCTTTTTTTTCCAACAGTGTTGCTTGACAAGAAATTAAATCGTATCGCCTTCTGCTGCTGCTTTCTGAGGGAATGAATTACACGCCTGTGGAGTCCTACCACTGAGTCAGTCCGGCTCTCTCGACGCTTTTAGCAGCACCTGCAGGCCCTGCTGCACACACCAGTTATAATAATGTAATGCTATTTGGAGGGTAATGAACAGGACTGCTTCCTAGGGAATATTATTTCTCTATGAAAATTTTCTCTTAATTCATTTCAGAATAGCTGTCTCTGATACAGCCCGAGCGCCTGTGAGAGAGGAGCAAGATGCCTCACACCAGAGACTCTTCATCTCCGACCAGCAGTGCAGGGAGCGGAGCTTCCTATGAAACACCAGCGCTATCGGACCTCCAGCGGCTCTTCTGGTTCAGAGGAGGGTCTGATAACCATGTGGACCAAGTCTGGCCAAATCTTTACCTGGGAGATGCGTAAGAACACATGGTCCTATCATTAAGTGGTTATTGGTCCTGAAGAAGAGGAGGAGGAAGGGTTGTGGTTCACTGGGGAGCAGCTTTTGGGTCTGCAGGAATGTTTTTGGTATACAAGCTCCTAGAACTGATAACATAAGTAGTTTGGATGCCATGAAAAACATGACATAATAGCGGTGACTTACTCATAGTGCATCTGAGTTGGTTTTTCTATATTCTGTGAACCACAGTGGATTTGGCAGGGTAAGAATTATTTGTACTCTAGACAGAAGTCCTTAAAGAACCCATCCCAAATTGGTGTAAACTCTGAGATGCGTTATCTGCCCTGGAAACTCTGCTCTATGGCAGCAGACAAGAGCACAGTAGCCCTCACACTCAAACAGGAGTAGCAGGATTAAGACCCAGATGGGAGAGAACACAAATGAATTATACAATAGGAATTTTGCCAGCCTGAATCCAAAATTTCTTTCAAAAGTGACAAAACTGAAAATATTAAACAGAAATTTTCATATGAACACCTTATTCTTATGACCACTTCTATTTATTGACACTTTCTTCTATTTGGGTTACTACAGATACCACAGATTATCAGATGATTTTCCCCAACTCCTTCTCCTCATGGATGCATCAGTTAAGGATCAGAGTTTTGTGGAATAATTTCAGTCCCAGTTTACGGTGGGAAGGGGATAGAACCTGGCTGGGGAGTATGATGCAGCCACTTCATGTCCAAACTAGGAACGAGGTGCTGCTGCATCTAGGTGGGTTCTCTCCTGTGGCCCACACACACTATGAATGAGAGATTAGCTCTAGAACTTGCTAAAAACCTGTTTAAAGGAGAATCTTGACCGCTTTATACGGTAAGCCATCTTCACAGGGGTTAACTGCTGGGAGACACTTGGTTAACTAACAGCATCCCATCAGCAAGCCTGTGTTCTTGCTGCTCCCCACACCACCGTATCACATTTTTCATGTGTGAAGCACTATGGGCTTCTCAAAATTCACTACTCTGCAAGCGAGCTGCAGTGCCTGCATCCTTCCCTAGCGGGAGCAGGCACTAACTTTAAACCATGCTATTTTAGCAGAACGTTAGGAGTATTGCCAATGAGCCCTTCGTGTCTTTCAACAGGTGGGCTGCTAGGAACAAAACTACTCTTCAAAGCCTCAACATTACTCATATCCTTAATGCGGCAGATGGGCCATATAGCATCAACACCGGAGCCAAATATTACAAAGATCTGCAAATAGAGTACTACGGAGTAGAAGCATTTGATGATCCTTCCTTTGATTTAAGTATCTTCTTCTACGACGCTGCCAATTTCATAGGCAAAGCCTTAAACACTTCAGGAGGTAAGAGGGAGGCGAAGAGAAGCTTTGGGAGGAAGCTTCAATGTGAGCCAAATGGTTTCTCCTTGCAGTAAGAGGTAGCCAGCAAAGCTTAGACTCAGCATACAGTTTGACAAGGCACATATAGAACCGCCGTGAGGAGGACCAGAGAAGGGTGCCTATGCCATATGCTGCAGGGAAGATGGCCATGGCCAAGTCCCCAGGAGCTGGGGAGGGCTGACCACCCCAAACCCAGCGTGGTGGAAGGAAGGGCCAGCTCTAGGAGCAGAACAAGAAGGAAGAGCAGAGGTTCTGGCACCACAGGTGCTCCCCCATGGGTCCCATCCTGCTGGATCCGTGTGCCTCCACACTCACCTCACACCCCAGCACGGGCTGCAGCCCAGAGACCCTGCCCTGGGTACCGAACCCTCGTTCCCACTCCCGGTGGGCTCAGCTGGGAGCTGCGGCACCACAGCCCTGGCTTAGATGCTTCACAGGCTTAAGTGCTGCGCAGAACTGGAGCTTTATTCAGGCTGTCTATTAAGCTAGAGAAGCAGCAGAAGTTAATGAACTAAGTCAAAAACTACGAGCCTGACCCACAGCCTGCTGAATTTTTGTCAGCAGAGTTTGGATTATGGCCTAGTTATCATAATTTCCATTTGTTCCAGAGTTTGCTCCGACTCTGACTGGCTGCAAGATCGGCTGCTTTCACTGGAGTGCTTTATTAAATCCCCAGTTATAGCTCACACTGGGCTGCTGAGATACAGTAAATTATGAGTCCATTTTTACGGGCAGACTATCCTACAGAGTTTATGGGACTTGTCACTGATCACAGTCAGGGCTGGGCCAAAATTTTCTGCCAAAACTACTCTTCTTTTTTTTTTTTTTCCACAGAAAGCTATACTAACAAGTTTAGTCACAGAAAGCTTCTCCTTCCATAGAAAATTTCAGCTATTTTAATCTGAGGCCAAAGATGCGTGAGGTCAGTAGGAAATACCACCTTGCCTGAGATGTATGGCAGGATGTTATGCAAACCCACCATGAAAACATGAGTATCTGCTAATCCTCACCGTGGTTTTCCCAGCTTGCTTCCAGAAGGTTTTGTCCTTCCTGTGTCCCTCTCGCTTTAGAAATGCTAAAGCCCACTCACCTTACTGTGCCTCTTCTCTTGCAGGTAAGGTGTTTGTCCACTGTGCCATGGGGATAAGCCGCTCTGCATCTTTAGTGCTTGCCTTTTTAATGATCCATGAAAACATGACGCTCGTGGATGCGCTGAAAACAGTGAGCGCTCACAGAGACATCTGCCCAAATTCGGGGTTCCTCAGCCAGCTGCGGGACTTGGACATTAAATTAAATGAAGAGAGGAAAGGAACCAGAGAATCTGCTGCTAAAGGGTACTGCTGAAATAGAGAGGACAAAATGTTATTTGAGTTTCTTGTATCTCTTTAAAATGAATTGTATTTGTAAACTAAGGATGTGAGTTTATGATACACCAGAATGCATGTTAATTCTAAAAGTAGATTTTACCTGATCTTTCCTTTTTGCAAAGCCCTCCTAGATTACACTTATGACTGGTTGTCTGTTGTATCCTTCATTTTCCACCTTAAAACATTGCTCTCTACTGGTAAAAAAAAAAAAAGAAAAAAGAAAAAAAGAAAAAAATAGATATCAGGTTCCACTTCAGAAATAGCTGTGTTTCAGCAACTAGTGAAGCTCATATCACTTTATGAAGTGTTAGGCTATTTGAGGTGAAAGATGGCATATTATTTATGCTACAATAACGCTTAGAAGTTTTCTGATGAATCAGCCCCCCACCCCTTTGCTCCCCCATCTAAAATGGTTTGTATTTTGAGACCTGAATCTGGCATTGGTTAGTTCCTGCTTTTACAATTGGTGGAGACCCTGAGTTGGGGGTAAGAGGCTGTTTAAAAGCAGAGCAGCTGGGAAACAACACAAACCACTCTTTAAGCAGTTATCCAGGTCTATTTATAGTGTTTCCCTTTAACTGTTCATTAGATATAACTTTTTTTCGTCCCTAAAACTACCTTTGTTTGAGAGGGCATTCAAGTACTGTTCATCTACCTTAGTAAAATCCATCCAGGAGATGCTGTGGAAAATGCTTCTGAAGAGGAAGGTGGGTTCTCAGCTGAGGGTCCAAACAGCCGCGTGGGCAGTGGGAGCGGGAAAGCATTCGACAGCAAAATTCAAGGGATCCCAAATTTGTCTGACAGTTAAATGTTATAAAACTTGGTATTTTCTTTCTCAAAAATAAAGGTCATTAACATTGCAACATCATGTTCTGTGGCATTTGCTTTTGTGAGGGGACTCAAGTGAAAACTGAAGGGATACAGGAATGGCAGGGGAGGTGCTGACAGGCATCAGGCTTTCATCTCTGTGTCTCTGGGCCACCATAAGAGCACTCAATAGCTACTGTCATCTGATGGATCAGTGCTGCCTGGAAACTATGTGAAGCACATCTGGCTCTGGGTTCCCAGCGGACAAACATTCGCAGCACAAAGCCAGCTCGGGGATGGCAGTTGTTTGCATTCCTAGTACCAAACTCGGGAATGCAGAGGCATGAATACTCCCCACCATGTGAGCTGGCTGCTCAAGAACAGCACAGCAACAAGGGAAAACATTCCTTGCCGTTCCCAGTGCTGTCTACAAGGCAGATTTCTGCCTTCAGGACAGACAACTCAGCACCTTCTATGATGCTCTTTGGTGATATCTATGTCTGCCCTGTGGGCCAGGCTAGAGGAACAAGAGCACAAAGCAGAGCATTTGGCACTAAGGACCTGACCCTCGCACTGAGGGCAGCTCAGAGGGGTTTTATTTGGCCTAACCCTATGGAGTGGACATCCCCGAGCAGCAGGAGAGCAGGGCTGGAGCGCTTCTTTGCTTTAGTTCCCTGCGTAAGGAAACCTGCTCACGAGCTCAGGGGCTGCTCTGCAAGGTCAACACAAACACAGCAAGTAGGAAGGTTCAGCTTAAAAGGACACTTCAGACCCAAATCAAAATGTAATGCGTGTGTCTCGGTCGCCAATTAACTCTAACAAACTGATTTCAACTTACAGAACAAGTGAGGAGAAAAAATCCCCAATGGCTGTAGAGATGCCCCATGCACAAAAAACCACATTTCCTTGTGCTTCCCACCCATAAGAAGATTCCCCTGGCCTTTAGCAGCCACAGGACCAGGACCCCCCAGCCACCTTGGGCTGTAGAGAGAAGGGCACCCCTGAAGGTGCCCTCACTGCGGGGTCGGGAGCACCCAATGCATTTCCCGCAGCAAAAACCTATCGCACTTTTGGCGCAACTGGAAAACCTGCGTCTTATTGGGATGAGAAATTGCCGCGAACGCTGCAGAATGGCACAAAGAACGGAAATTCCTCACGCTGTGACATAACACGATGGTTTCCCCCACACACACAAAAAAAACCCCATACGGCGTGTCCCCGCAGCCCAGCCCGAGTCCCGCCCGCCCTCCCTCCCGCCGCGACACCGGGTGGCGCCACCAGGTGGCGCTGTCGGCCCGGCGCGGGCGGCGGGAGCGGGGCGAGGGACCACCGAGACCGCTGGCCGGCAACCCCCCCACCCCCCCACCTTGGCCCTTTTGTTCCCAATTGGGGTCAAATCCCGAGGGAAAGGGATTTGGAGGGGAGGGAGAGGGCTGTATCTGGGAGCACACCCGGCTTGGCACAGCCCACGTGTACTCGCCCTGCCAAGGTGGATCCCCGTTGGCATGCATGGGTAAAACTGAGCACCCCCACCCACGAGTGCCAGGGTAACCCCAGCCCTGCACTGATGCACATGGCTGGGGGGTCAGACCCAGCTGCCCCACTGCTGCCCCTGCAGGGATTACAGAAGGGTCAGGGTTGGAAGGACTTGGGAGATCATCTAGTGCAGGTCCTCTGCCAAAGCAGAGTCACCTACAGCAGGCTGGACAGGAAGGCATCCAGCTGGGTTTTTGACTATCTCCAGAGGAGGAGACTCCACCACCTCTCCGGGCAGTCTGTTCTAGGATGAATCCCAACTGCCCACCAGCATGGGTGGGCTGGGGGTAAGCCCAGCCACCCTCTCAGTCGAGCGCATCTGGGGTAAACCACCACTGCCACTCCAACAAGTATACGTGGTGAAACCCCAGGTGCCTGGGGTAAACCCCAACCGGCCCACAGCCATGCACACCCCAAAATCACCACCAGCACTGGCCTGCCCCGTTGTCAACCAGCCCAGTGCCAGCAGGGCTGGTCAGGGGACATCTACTGCCACCACCTGACAATGGACCGCTTTCAAAACTCACCCTCCCGCCGCTGCTGCCCTCCAGTTGCCGCGCTCGGGCTGATGGCTGCAGGTCCAAAGAGGGTAAGGGATTTGGGCTTATAATTAACACAATTAAAAATAGACTTTGAATAAGCTGAAGGCAGAGAGGCTAGAAACCTCTTGTGCAACTGGCACGTTAGGAGGAAACTAAGTGGTACTATTCAAACAAAGGTAATCCAAGACACCGCGGCGCGGGAGCTTCGACTACCAGGCAAGTACTTTTAAGCTTGTTTACAAAGCAACCCCCAGTGAACCCAATCCACGCACCGAGCAGCATGAATTTAACCACAGCCAGCTCCGCAAGCAGCGAGACAACTGCAGAGCTAGGCCAGATAATCGTCTCTGCTCTTCTACTCAGAAACTCTAATATTTGTGAAATTCTAGTTTGCTTTCCAGCTGGATTCCCAGGCTGAGGACCTCTCACTAAAAAAGATGCTTAAATTCAAGGAGTTTGGTTTTTTTGAATACCAGTCCGGCTTGTATTTAAATTTCTTAGAGATCTATCTTTAAGATAATAGCCATGAAACACTGTTTCTGGGTTTCCTTCTCAGCTGATGTTCACAAAGTCTTTCCCGGGAAGGGAGAAGCTGGTCAGTCAGTTACACTGGAGAAAATGTGAAACAGATTATGAATAAAATGCTGTGCAGTTCAAAAACAAAACCTGGGGGAAAAAAGAAAGAGTAAGAAGTATGAAAAGGGGGGAGAGGGAGGAGGGTTTTTTTTTTAACCCCCCCTTTTTTTTTTAATACTAACCCTTTATAGTTTGGGGCTTTTATGGATTATTTATAAACTAGGATAGAATTTTCAGATAGAAATGGGACTTTTAATATCAACAGCCTTTCTCAGAACATTTTTATTGAGGAAATATGTTTGTATGACTGTGGAAGCCATCGAGATGCTTGGAGTAAAGGAGTATAGAAAGAGAAGACTGGGTTAAATTAATTCCTGCTAAATGCTTACCAGCAGACTTGCTGTCTATATGGGGAGCTGGAGACAGAATTGTACCAGGGTAAAAAGGATACTGTGTCTATTTATAGCACTGCCTTCAACACCGTAGGAATTCAAAGGAAAACTCCAACTCAGCACACAGTCTTCTCATCATCTGCTTCTGTCAAGATTAAATCGGGGCTGAGATCATTCCCTTCCCCTGCAAACCCTGCTAGGAAGAATCTGTTCCTTCCTGCGAGTGAGGGACTACCATGGTACAAACCACCCCAGAGCTCATATGGTCTGGTCCTCACCCAGCCAAATGTCACCTCTTTCCTCTTGGTAGTCAGAGAAAGGGGAGAAAAAGATCCTCCTAAGGCTCAGCACTTCAGCAGGAAAGACCAAAGGCATCTCACCACCTGCTCTGCACCCCTGCTGCCCATACTGTCCCCAGCCCTTCTTACACCAGATGCTCTGGGGCACTTGCAAACAAGAGGGTAGGGTAGCTCCAGCACACTCCCAGTGCCAGGGGGCAGGGAGGAGAAGAGGAACAGGGTCCTTGGCACACAGTCACAGTGTCACTTACTGAGATGATGCCCTTACCCTACAGGGGGGACATCTGCCACTCTTGCCACTGCAGGAACATCTATCTCCAAGAAGGAAGGGGCACCTATTTATCAGTAGAAATCATCTCTGATGCTAAGAGTACAAATGAGAGCAGCCTTGGAAAAGCTATTAGAAAAAACCTGACCACCACTCTAAAAATAAGGCAAGCTCCTGGAGTTCCTTAGCTCCACTCTTATTTTAGCATCGTGGTGCCTCAGATCTTTCCTTTTCATCTTCCACCTTCCAGTTTCTCTTTAATAAGAGCTGCTCTTTCGTTCTTCACAAAGCACTACCCTACTCTACTCTCTCGGTGCTCCTCTTTCGTAATTCTGCTATCAAGCTGTCTGCGAGGTGGGGAGCAGAAGGTGCAGGACTTGGTGCTGCCTTTGAGGTACAGGTAATTATTATGTGCATCTGTTATTGTGGTTGCTGCCTCAACAGGTGGAAAACATGCTGTTTGCTGATAGATTTGCAGCACTCTGTGCTCCTGCCTTGTCTTTTCTCTAAAGCCAGTCGTGTGGTGTTCCTAAAATAATAAACACAGCCTCACTGCTGCCACAAAAACCCCTGGTAAATATATTTTTATGGGAATGAAATATTAAAGGATTTGAACAGTTATTCACTGAAAGCAAAATATGAGCAGTAAGGTTGGGTAAAGATTCAAAGGCTGGTTTGCTTCCTTTCCCTGGGGCACATCAAGGCTGTACTGTTTGCACTTTAGAGATGGATAGCGGGGAATTACTTAACCCAAAATGATGGAAACAATTCAGACTATAATAATATAGCATGAGAGTTTCTCACATTACATCTATTCCCCAAACTGCTGGCTATATTCTGCCTTCAGATTCACGTGCACAACTCTCATTGGATTCTGGAGGAACTGTATTTGAAGCCAAAATGCATTTCATCGTCTTTCTGAAGCCTCTCTACAGTTTAGTTGCTAAATCCCGAGCTCGAAGACTGGGGACAAAGCTTGTCTAAACATTTCCCAGTGTCTGCCTCTCTGAGATTCCCATCTGCTGTGGTTTATTTTGAATTTCATCTTCCTACTTTCCTGAAAACACAAAGCAGAAACACACGTTTCCTCTGCCCTGGAGTGCAGGAATCACCAAATTTCCCAGCAGGTTCTCTCACAACGTAGGATGGATCCAAGTTTATCTAAAAATGCTACAAGCCCTTTGTGGAGTAGAAAGGGAGGAGACCAGAAACGTGGGCCAAGTTTCTGAGTGTTATGAACACCCCCCGTCCCCAAAGGGACCCCATATCCTGTTTCCTCTCTCCCAAAAATTTCACCTGGCTTTGGGTTTCATTAGGAGAAATACACATTGCTCAAGTCCAGGCTCTAAGTCTTCGGTTAGTGCTTCCTGCTGACACTGCAGAGACTGCAAGAGCCACAAAAGCAGAGTCTGACCTGGGGCTTCAAATTTACTACAATAGCAGAGCAAATTAAATGGAGAGCACGTTAAGCGGGTTGGGAGATTGTTGTTGACCAACAAATCTTCATTAAGTTCCTGCACCAAGCTGTGCTGCACCTCCGATGGAACTGATTATTGTGTCTCCATCTGCGTTTCAACTATTTCTCCACCAGGCTTAAAGCAAATTCAGACTTGCTTTAGGTCTAATTAGAAATAAAACACAATATTAATCCACCTTGCCCCACGCATGCACCTAGTTTGGAGGTGCTGGTGCATCGTTCAAACAGACCAGGCTCCACTCTGTTCACCACCAGTTATTTACCACCCCGGTTTCCACTAGCTCTTTTATTTACTGCCAGTGCCTCATGGAGACTTTGCTTGCTGTTTTATGGTGACTTTCTGGATTAGTGGCTTGCATTACCAAACACAAGGTCTGAGATCATCTCCTGGCAGTGCTCTCCAGACCTTTCAGCTCCAGAGCCACCAGTGTCAACCCCAAGGGTTCATACAACTCGCACCTCCCCACAGCAAAGCTGGTGCTCAGCATAACAGCAGCTTTCACATGAATAGAGCACAGCCCTTCTCTGATACTCAGGAACAAAGGGAGCCTACTGCAACTGGAGCCTCTGACAGCTTTCCCTGCAGGCCACTACTAGAAATACACCTCCAGAGGTAAAACTCAGGTGCCAAGCTACTCTGCTGCATGGACTTTAAAAACACTCTGCCCAATTTAGACCAAACAGAGAATGGTTTGAGTAAGAAGTGCAAGGAAAGCAAGGGAAATTAAGCAGCAGTACCGAGAGTTATAGAGCTTCAGCATCTGCAGTGTACATGCAGCACAGCATCTTCTGCCACAGGCTGTCCTTGCCTTGAGGTAAGACAAGACACAATTATTAGCTATTTCTCCTCTAAATACAAAGTAAGAAACAAAAGCCACGAATGAGGCAGTTAGCCTTTAGTACCATTGTTTGCCAGATAATATTTATGGTAGCCAAACTACATGTTGGCCACTGAGATTGGCCATACCCCATATCACATTGTCCTCTGAGTCAGACAACGCTTGAAAAACATAGATGGGACTCAACCTTTTCTGTATAAAAGAGAAGGCATTGATTATCTGGGTTTATGCAGCACAGAGGTTGTTACTGGTTCCCAGCCCTTGCGTACTGTACGGCCACCCCCTTCACAAAGCTGCTGCTGTGTCCCAGGTGAGACAGAGGAGGGCAACAACAGCAACTGCCATCTGATGGCATCTGAATTGGGTTTTGCTAGTGGGTAACTGGTTTCCAGCTCTAGAATAATATGAGTTCTGTTGTTTATGTACCAGGTTATCTGTCACATTTGGGGGCACACATTTTTAACTGCTAGTTTGTTTTAGAAATATTATAAGAGTTAACTTAAAGGATAAATTATTACAAATACCTGTAATCCCAAGAGCTAACACAAATGCTGGGAAATTCTAGACCCCAAATCAGATGTGCTACAGAATATGATGAGCTCCTTTTTTTTTTCCCTTCAGCAGACTTAGTAGCAAGATTTTACAATGAAAGGAAAGCAATTTGCTTAGCTGACTTGGGATTTCATCTCCTTCTGTATCATCTCTTGGACTACACACACCTCGGCCAGCAAGTCTCAGCTCCGTTCAGTCTGACCTCTGTACTAACTTGATTTATTGTTTCCAGTTCTCAAATAATGTATTACGTTATACCCCAAAGAGTCTGATTAGAACTGGTCTGTATTTTAATGATTTATGAGGGGCATCTGGGACAGCATGGGTAGCATACGTGTTGTGTCACTGCTATAAAGGGAGTCTGTATTGATCCATACCAGTGTGCTCCAAGACAAAAGCGTGTCAAATTCCAATAAGCTTTAGTTCACAAACCTGATTTGACAGGTGGCCAAGCTTGCACTGGGAATGACCGTAGTTCTCATGGTGGGAATAAAACAAAACAGCTGGATTGCTTCTAGATATTGCATTATGAGAGGATTTCCATTCCTTTCTCTTGTTCTATTTCTATCTTACAGAGCTTAAGGAGGTGTTTATCCTTCCCAGTTCTGTAGCCAGAAACCTGGACAACAGGAACATGCTATCAGTTCTGTGGTTTATCTTTCTGCCAGAAGATACTGGTGAGAAACACAGGCTACTGGAACTGGCCTTCCAAACCTCTCTGAGTCCTGCCATGGCTATCACATTACTAGAAAATCTCAGATCAGAGAGGCTGGGGTGAGAGAAAGAAAGATGAAGAAACACTTAGAAAGACAATGCAGTTGTTCTTATGCCATAATGTTACCGTGTTTAAAAAGGAATCATAGAATACCAGGTTGGAAGGGACCTCAACCTTTCTTGGCAAAAACATGATCTAGACAAGATTCAGCTGGGCCATCTTAAGTGCCCAATGAAGAGGAATCCACCACTTCCCTGGGGAGATCATTCCAACGGCTGATTGTTCTAATTGTAAAAAATTTTCCTCTTGTGCCCAACTGGAATGTCCCCAGGGGTAACTTGTACCCATTACGCCTTGTCTTTTCCATGTGACTCCTTGTACAAAGGGAGCCTCCACCTTCTTTGTAGCCATGCTACTTTTTAAAGGTATCTCTAAAGAAGGATTTTGCAAGCACAGAAAGGAAGGAGCGCAGCATGGTCATACAGGGTTTCTGTGTCCTTGTTTTGATTTTTCATGTTCTGAATTCTATTCCGCCGAAGCATTCCTAGGAAACCTCGTCCCCCAGCATGCAAGTTCAAACTTGACCATGACTTCCACCTCATAATGTAAGCTGCCTTTGACTCACTAGAGGTGTGCACAACTTTTGACCCAAATTAAACCCAAGGGTGACTTCTTTACCCTGGTTTAGCTATCACTACAAGTGTTTGGCAGCACTCTGCCCCTGGGTTGCCTCCCAGCTCAGACTTGTGGATAGATGTAGAAAAATTGTCTGACTTAACTTTTCCATCTCCACCTGTGCGGTAGGAACAGCAGTGTCTTCCTCACAGGCTTACTCCGATAACAGCTGTAAAATGCATTCCAGCACTCAAGAAACACCAGGGAACTGCCTGCCTACCTCCTGCTGTTTCCCATCTTCCTTCCTAGAAGGTTGCTCAGCCCTCCTGCCACGCCAGCGTAGGGATAGGTGTCTGCTCTCTCCTGTAGGTTGGGTAGCACAGAGCTATCTTCATAGTGCTGGTGGAGACCACAGGGCAAGAACAAAAAGCAGTGAAGCTGACAATGCCCCCAAACAGAACAGACCCAAAAAAAGAGCAATATATTGTTTTTAAGATAGAAGAACATACCAGAGCTAGTCACAGGGGAGAAGGGCTTTGCATTGTGCCATCCTTTTGGTTAAATCCTTGGGGCAGAAACCATTCATTTGTAATGGGATTCTTTGAATTCTGAAGCCTGATGTTTCCAGTACTGGGCTGGACGACACTGCTATATTAGTTATTGTTAAAGTAGCCTCATTCACCTTCAGATGTGGCCTGCTAAACTCTGGTGGGGACACAGGATACCGACCTAAGGGACTGCATCACAACTGGGGTTCTGTGCAAGGCACAGAGCAGGACATCCTTGGCCTCTGAACAGTTATTGCTGAAGCAAGAAATAAACACAACTTCTGCCTCAGATCATTTTGGAGGCGACCTGGGAAAACTAGATCAGGCCAGATTAAGAGTATGCAACACAGAGTAAGCCTGAAGAGCAAAACCATGGCTGAGAGACTGGAAATAACAGCCAAATGACACTTTGTCTTTCATTAAGCTAGATGCAGTGTGCCCAGCAACCCATCCATGGCTTTCTTGTGTTGTGTTCAGTTGGAAGTGAGATGTCCAGATCAAGACCCCTTACGAAGTCGACGGTATGCAAAAGAGTGTAGCAGCCAGGCTGCTTGGCAGCCACAGTTTCACTCCGAAAAGCCCCAGAGAAGGAGCAGAAAGCGTACTCTATGGTGTGGAGCACTAACAGCGCAGCCCACGCAGCAGCAGTGCTGAGGCTGAAATGCACCTCAGTAAATACGAGCCTCCAGACCACTGGATCTGCTTCAGAGAAACAGACTCGGCACATTTCAAGCAACCTATGAATAAACCCAAGCTTGTGCCTCTCCGCAGGGCCACGCTGTACTAACATCATCTGCTAATGAGAGCTCCACACGCTCTCTGAAACCTCAGGCTGCAAATATTGGTACAGCATTACTAAAAGTCATGAAGAAGCAACTGGGATTTGTGTTGTTCAGGGAGGGTGAAGGCTCTGGAGGGGCTGTACCAAAGCACCAGCGTCAGTCAGAGAACCCAGCTGGTTACTGGCAGCTCCAAGGGGAAGTCACAGTGGCACACATCGCTCCTGATTTACGCCAACCTGCATCAGCTTGCCAGCCTGTCTTTCAGACGCGTTTCATCCTTTGAGTTTTTCAGTAATCTTCTGAGGGTGCTTCCAGGAGAAAAAACAGAGTTTACTGTATTCAGAGTATACTGGCTTTCACCTCAGAGAAGTCATTGCTGGAGGCAATAAAGTGATGTAACAACCCTTGTGCATAGGAGAAGAACCACCCTTAGACAGGAAGAACTAAATTTTAGGCAAGCTTGTTATCAAGTTCTTAACAGGGAGTGAAAAATATCAGTATTGAATGAAGGAAGGAGTTACAGACTGTCAGAACCGATCACTGGTCAAGTCTGATGGCTGATGTCCATTGCAGAAGAAACTAGCAATGATGTTTGACCTAGAAGCAGTAGCCTGCCAGGGAGCTAAAGAGACTGAAATACAGCATGGCGATGTGGTAGATGCATTTTGGACCATTTTGGTCCTTGGGTCACAGGCAGCATGTCTGATTCTCTACCAGATCAGGTTGGGTTAATGGGTATAAGGATGACCTTGGCAGCTGAGAGCACAGCAGTACCAAGGGGCTCCAGAAGGCCCAATTTTGCAGCTGAACTTCTGTGCTTTCAGCCAAAAGCCCTGCATCTTTGCTGGGACCGGGGCTGGTGGGGAACTGATTTTTTCCTTTGCTTGCTTGCCAAGAGCCAAGTTCAGGTCCTTAGAGCTCTGCAGTGTTCTCGCTCCAGCGGATGACTTCACAAACACCTAGCGACGGGAGGAACACGGCTCCCTGCACAGCTTTAAATGTTTGTGTTTCCCTGCATATGCCGATGACATCATTGCCACCTGAGGGCCTGAACTCTGGTCTTGGCAGGTAAAAGCCTTTCGGGTCACCTTACATTGGGCTGCTTGCTCTCGATGCGTATTTATGTAATGATTGCTAGATGGCTGTAATTAAATGACTCTAAAGCACCACCTAAAATGCCCCAGTAATAAATTCTTAATAGCTGATGCTATAACAAGCAGTTACAAAAAAATATATCGTAATGTGGAGATTGTTAACGTTGTCTGGGCCTGTTCAATGCACAGCTTTAAGTAGTTACTATGCACACTATTAAAATGGCATGTAAAATTTTTAACTAGTAAATAAAAGGTCCAATTCAGCAACAAAGTATACCCAAGATTCAGGGGTGAAGAAGTCAAGGAAAAGCTTGGGGCGGATGAGCTATCTCCTCTTATCTCTGCAGTCCTTCTGGTGGTGCTACCTACCAGCCATGGTTTCTGCAAAGCCAACTCCTTGTGCCCACCCCTGCTGGTGCAGACTCTGCGCCTGCCTCCGGCCTGCCTCAGAAACATGGTTAGGATCCCATTTACGTTACAAAAATAGAACCGTGACCAGAAAACCTTTGGTTTTATATTCTGTGAAGCAAGGGTGGGTCAGGGAAAATCCATTTAGCTGCCCGTATTTTTCACTTCTCTTTTATCCAGTCAAAGCTCTCGTGTGGGTAGGATCTCTACAGAGATGATTTCCCGTGGCTAAAGAATAAAATAAATATACATGCAAGACCCAGAATAATTAGCAAAATGAGAAGGTGGCCAGGTTTTGTGTATTCGGTACAACACCGCTGCACATGAAAGGGTGGCTGCTTCTCTCTAGCCACCATCAGGAACCACACACATGGCTGGTAAATACAAGTGTACTAACCAGCTGATGACAAGAGAATATTTCATACTACAGTTACAGAAAAAAAAAAAAGTAGGCCACCCTGCCTCAGGGCCTGTATGCCGAAGTACATCCTGAAACAGTCAAGATCATCAGGTCTGAGGCCTGCTGGCTGGTCCACAGGCTTGCTATGAAAAAAAATTAGACATTTTTGAGGCTTCCGAGGCCTGGCAGTCTGTAACATCAGTGGAAGCTGTGGTAAATTCAGCATATTTGGGAACCAGGATGGGTCGATTAACTTCTTCCTTACATTTGAGTAAGTGCTTTGCAGCAAAATGTCGCTGCTGATCTCCCTGGATGTTACATGGAGGAAAGTTCTACTTGGACAAAGGAGAGGCAGCATGTAATCCCTCTCCAGTTCTGACAGAAAATTTGGTACTAACACAATGCTGAGGGGAAAAACACCAATCAGATGTTTTGCTCTTTCCTATGCTGCCCAAAGCTGTCCAAGACAGAGATCAATTTAGCTAGTCTGCTCCTCAGCATGGGCTCTGCGTGGTCTGTTAAGAGGCAGGCCATCTAAACGGATTTTACCAAGTCACACCAAGTGGGTGCCTTACCCTAAACGTATGGCTGGGTTAAATTTGTGGGTCTGGAAGCCTCTACTAAATTTGGAAGTACTGTTCAGATTACATCCTCCAGCTGCTGGTGAGATTTTCTTACAAACAGTTGGCTGCTCAAATACCCCATGCCTCCCTGGAAACCGCATCTATCTCAGCTTTCAAGTCCAGCCAGCCCTACCTCAGCCATTGCCGAATTTGATTCATACCGTCTATATCCTGCAGCGCTCCTAGCAATTGATAAATTACAGCTCCAGCAAGACTACTGGGTTAAACACCAAGGAAGAAAGACTGATGACAGTAATACTTGTCATTTGTGTGGAGATGTAGCAACACAAAACCTTCTCCCAAACATATGTTATCTTGGAGGAATCTTTCCGAGGGATAGGTTTTCTAAGAAACATTTATGACTTTTGAATACACGATAGGCATGAACTTGACACGACCTACTTTGGCCAAGCCCTGGGCTTCAGCTTGGTCTTTTACCACCACAAATCGAATAGTCTATTTGAAGTCCAGTCAGACTGATATCTTCACTGAGATGACAAGGTTACAGCACACACCAGCTTGACAAAAAAACAGGATGTTTTTGTTCTCAGGATTTAAAAATTCAGAAATATTTTTACTAAAGCCAGAGGAAAATAGCTATGCTCTACCCATACACAAAAGCCAATACAGTGTCTGGGATGACTAAAATATTCATTACATCATTGAAATGACAGCATTGACATGATTATATTATACTCAAACCCCTCTTTTATCTTGGCATTGGAAAATGCAAGGAAAAGCAGAGGATATAAAGGCTCTTTACTAAATACCCTAGACACAAGTGGTGGTTTTTCCTCCTGACTTTCCACAGCATCATGCTGCAAGATTTTGTCACCCCATCTCAGAATTCAGACCATTTTCTCAGCTTAATCTCATACCAAATTGTCAATTTACACTGACTTTTGAGTATTCTCTTATTTAATGAAATACTATGGTGCTGGAGAAATTGGAGACTCTTCTCAAGGGTTACTTGTCTCTAAAGGTCCTCTCCTCAGCCTGGCACTCAACAGCACTAATTGTGTTATGGATAAAGCTGGAATCACTGAATTAACTGAAAAACAGCCAAAGCATACACAGTATATGTGATCCACAGGGACATTCACTGGTGGGAAGAGAGGAAGCCTGAACATTCAGGGAGGAGATACTCTCTGAGAGCTCTCACAGGGTCACTTTCCTTTCTTCCTGAGATATTCCATGTATAAGGCACCATTGACCTGGTCACTCTCACAGCCCAACTGCAGCAAAGCCACTGATGGGTTTCTGGAAAGGGTGCTACAGACACGGGCATGGCATGGTGACACATACAGCCTGTGTCATACTCTAGGTCACTCTAGATGATCAAAATGACCTTCTGCTCTGTGATAGGCCTCTTTGATTGCAATTCTCCTGCTAGTCATAATTAAGGAAATTCTATTACACAGTTCAGATACAATTACAGTTGTAGTACAAACCAATTCAAAATTAATCTAAATAGAATGGTAAAATTTCTCCTACGTGATTGAATAATTACTGCAATACAACTCCAGTAGGGCAAAGATCAGGAACATTTCATATGAATATCATTCAGAAACTGGCATTTTAGAATTGTATTGCTCATTCATACAACACACATCACAGAAACAGACCCACTACAAAAAGCGAATGTAGAAGAATTGAGCTGAGAATCATTAAAAACATATTTTTAAAATGAAGAACTGCATTATTACATATAATTGTTCTCTTTTCACACTAATTTGCTTTAATCTATTCATGCTTCTTATAAAACATTACACAAAATTTTAATCATAGCATTGTTGTCTTTAAATATGTGCATTTCAGTAAATGACACTTGCGTGTATAAATTTAGTGAGTTAAAATGTTAGACTGATGCTAGAACTGAGCAGTCATTTATTCAAAAAAAAAATTCACTTGTTTTCTTGTCTGTAAATTTTCTATGGAAAGCTATTACTTTTTTTCAGTATATTCATTATTCAACCTATTAGTTGAATAGTCCTACAGAGACTTCTCTGCTTTTGAATCATTCACAGCCTGTTAGTTCCAATTATTTCATATTTGAAATTTGAACCCTAGTCCTTGGCTTTTATTGGACATAGACTTTACATGAACTGATGCTTTTCTCCAGTTGAACAAATGTGACCAGAATGCAGATGGAATAAGTTTTGCACACAGCATCAGCAGTTCATGTCTGTGTTTCAACAAAAGTAAATTCCTTAGCTATAATATGAGATCAACGTGAGCACAAGCTGAAAGTCATCTTAGGGTAATTCTGAAGAAGCACACCCATCTAATAAAGACCGTTATTCCACAACTTTCAATATCCGTGTAGCACACACAGATACTCTCTTTTGCCAAGTATATGCAGTTGTGTTTGCTGCTAGAAAGACTGTTTTTAGAAAAATAAATCTCTGAAGGAGCACTTTTCCTAAAGTGTGCTATACTTCAGAGGTGTCCATCCAGCTGTTAGAGGGATGGGAGTTATGGACCGAGAAAGCACAGCTTCCAGAAGAGCCATGTGAGTGAGTTGCTGCCTGTCCCTTCCCATCCTAATGACAGCCTGAACGCTGCAACATTACCAGGACTTTTGGGCAGTGCCCTGTAAATCTCCTGTGAGGCTTAGGAAAGCAAGGCTGATAGCAACTTTCAGTCTTCTGAGGCTAGCTAAATCTGAAAATCAAAGTATTTATACAGTGGAGAGGGCGAGAGGAAGGGGTAACAGGCAGTAGTAAATAAATAAAAAAAAAAACAAAAACAGTTGAAAGCAACTTTATAAGGAGTGAGAAGTGCCCTAGAGTGGTCATTAGCCACACTGCAAGGAATGAGATACATTAAAAAAAGGGAACATTTGCTGCAGATATTATGAGGTGGGAAGGATTGGAGGAGGCCATTATTCTTGAAAGTATTTAATGAACTGGCAGATGGCTCTGTGGTCAGGACACAGGAAATGCAAGTCCCATTTCTGCTGCAGACCTCCTGTGTGGGATGAAAGAAGTCACGCTGGTGCCTGAGATCACCAGTGGGAGATGAGCAGCCCTGGCACAGTGGGCACTGGGATGGCCAGTGTCAGAGAAGCTATCAAAATTGATGGGGGATGTCCGTTCCAGTATGGGAATTCCTCCGTGCCTCCTCTTGCATAAAGCCATCCAAAATGGGCAAGAACATCTGCTTTTGTTTTCACAGTAAAAACTGACACTGGAGGAGATATGCACATTTGGGAGGAGAGCACATTCCACAGTGGAGCTCTTTGTAATACAAACAATACGAGACCATCCTGGGAACATCATTATTTGGTGAATTTACTACATTCAAGAGGACAGGGCTGACTGTGTAGGTGGCAGAAGGTGTACTGACCAAAGAGAGGGTCCCTCTTGGCAACGGGTTGGCAAGGCAAAGCACCCAAGTGCATGGCAGAAGGATGGCTTCTAGTCAACATTCAGTGGGCTAGCACCGACTCAACAGTCATCACTTCCCTCCTTCATTTCTGTGGACATTTCAGGGACTTAGTTGCTCCTTCCCTCCTTCAGCAAAACAAAGGATTAACATAGAGAGGTGCAACAAGCTCCCAAAGCAGGCTAGTCTTTAAACTCTGTCTCTGTGCATGCAAAGGCAAATATTTTTAAACAAAATTACACCAAAATGCGAACTTAGGGCTTGTAAAAGTACCTTGATGGGGAATTAGAAAAACCTTTCACCACAGTTAGTGGTTGGAATGAAACTGTCAATGGAGGTGCTTGAACATGAATACATCCTATTTGTAAATGACAGAGCTGTTCAGCAGAAAGACAGAAGATTTCAGGTTTGCAGACCTGGACTGTTTTGCCCCAAACCACCCCTCTAGTCATTTATGCAAAAGACATTCGGCAGTCAGTGGCAGAGCAAAACTTTGACTCATTGACTACAAATTCACCCCTGCCATAGACGGATGCCTCTGTTCTAAAGCTGCCTGAATTGACAGAGTTCCTAATATCTCTGTAATGCGGGTATTTGACTAGATCTTAGAACATAGAAATCTATATACCTTTTTAATAATGTCTTAAACATAACTCTGGTAAAAATGGTTTCTATTGCCCTCTTCAAAAATCCTCCCAATAGTTCAAATCTACAGCTAACACAAGGAACCGCTATTTCAACAGAAGTGTACCACATGGGAATGGAGTAATTCCAGAGATAGATTGAAGCCTAAAAGAAGGTTTTTTCCTTGTAATAAAAGTACTTACTTAAAGACTAGAAATGGGATAGTTCTTGGAAGGGGCAGAGAGGAGAGAAATGCAAATGAAAACCTATAAAAAAAATACATTAATGCTCATATAAGTGGCAGCTAGAATCACTATAGCTTACTCATGCAGGTTCTTTCTAGCATGAACATTTGTCCCCAGGACAACAAGTAATGCTGGCAACTACCATTGGAAAGATCTAAAATTCTCCTGTTGAAGCAGACAATTAAGAGCTAACCAGTGAATAATATTTTGCATGACAAATTCTACACAGCTCAGCAAGCAAATTATAAAAGACAAATCATATATATATATATAAGCAAGTCCTAGTTATGTGGTTAAAGGAAAAGCTCAGCATACCAAATTATTGAGTTGTTTCTATACCCACTGCATAGCTACATTTACACAATACATTTTCTGTAACATTACCTCTTGCCATTCAAGAGCAGAGCTCCTGGGCTGGTGTATCACGTACCGGGCTGTTTTGCTGCAGTAGTAATAGTGTCTAGGTTTCCAAATACAAAGTTTGTACTACTATGAAAAAAAAACTTTAAAAAATAATCATTAAGTTTTATCAACTGTTTGACGTACCTAGAAAGAAGGGTTGGGTAGTCGGGTCAAAATGAGCCTACTGAGGTCCTGAACCTACTAGTCTGGAAAAGCTTTAGCTTCCAAATTTCTGTAATAATACAAAACTTTATTTAAGAAGCACAGGCTTCAAAAATCATTGTCTGAACCACAACATGGGACTACATTAGCCATGGGACTCTCATTTAGATTGTAACAGTATTCCCAAGTCCGGTCATGGTCTCTGCTGTGATAAGGATATAAACACACTAGAAAAAGACAGTGTCTGCCCCAAAAAGCTTATTACTATGGGCAGCTTTTTGAGAGGGTAAGGGAGGGTGAGAGGAAGAAAGGGTGACCTCGGGAATGTTTCTGGCTGGTGGTAAATGTCTGCCCTCCACCCTTCAGGATGGCCTGGGACTCCCTGTACAGCGGGGACTTACTGCGCCCCAAGATACGAAGCGCCTCAAGCCGGACGCCCGGCAGCCAGGGCAGCCCCGAAACACCCTCCCTGGAGGAGCTGCGACGCCTGCTCTGGACACGCAAACACCCCACAGGGCATGTGGACGAAGTCTGGCCAAACCTCTACGTGGGAGACCTGTAAGAGAGAGGGAAGTGTTGAAGGTGTTAATGCAACTCTTAGTCCCCACCCTATTTTCTCCCCCAAAATCTTCCACTCTTTATCTAAAAAGAGACCTAGGCACTAATCTGGGGACCCCTAGTGCTGAGTAAGGCTGAACTGTGCATAGAATGCTGTAGCAGAGAGAAAGGCATCCTAAGCGACCAAAAAGAATATTTCCCCTCCTGATTTCTCCTCCTGCATTAGTACAGGAGCCCTGCACCACAACAGCCTGGTGGGGCCATGGCATGGGTGCTGCAGGCAGTCATGCCAGAACTTGGTGAAATAGGATCAACCTCATTTTCTCCTCACGTTGTCAGACAGCATCAGTCCAGTCCCCTGAACTGATGGATGCTCAGCAGAGGTGACTTGGTGAGAAAGCAAACCAGAAAACTCTTGGCTTGTGCAGGAATATCACCACCTTTTTATTTTTTGTGAGTTGAGAAGAGCCACATAAACTAATGTTTGGGAGAAAAATGCAAGGAAATGTAAAAGTCACTTTCTTAGCGAGCCACTTCTGCCTTGAAGCATTTTGGTGGATGCCTTGGACGTGAACAACCCATCAGAAAGTAGCCACTACAACTTCATGCGGTTTTAACAAACTGTACAATCAGCAGCATGTTCTACCCTTCATTGTCATGCAGGAGGTGGATATAACCCACCATCCTTCTTCCAGGTACGTCGCTCGTGACAAAGCACAGCTGAGCCAACTGGGCATCTCCCACATTGTGGATGCTGCTGCCGGGCGATTTCACATCGACACGGGACCCAAGTTCTACAAAGATATGCTGGTGGATTACTATGGAGTAGAAGCAGAGGACAACCCAAACTTTGACCTCAGCATTTACTTCTACCCAGTTGCACGATACATAAGAGCAGCACTGAAGTCCCCAAGAGGTACCCAGACCCTCTGTGCATGTTAAGTACCTTCTGCTTAGGAGCCAAGTAGGGCAAGTTATGGAATAGTATTGAGCAAAAGCCAACCAGCTGCAGATGTGGGTAAGGATGGAGTCACTCAAACCAAGTAGCATCACACCTGCCTCCTGAACTCCCACAGTGAGTGGGACTTCCCCTGAAACAGGGAAGGATGCACTGAAGAGGCTTTGAAAGGGTTTTTCCCTATGCCTAGTGTTATTCAAAATCTCTATTAGCAAAAGACAAAACAGCAAGTAACTTTTGTTACCTCTATGACCACACAGACCTGGGAGGAGGCACATACACTTGATCTCCTCAAATTAGTGACGGGGTTTAAAATAAAATCTGGGATGGGGTAAAAAGATATGGGCAAGCATCGTATTTGAGTAAGAAGATTCAACTATAATATTACAAGCCTTACAAGTCCTACAAACACAGGATAAGGAAGAATTTTCTGGGAAGCAATTCTGTAGAAGAGAACCTTAGCAACACCACCAGCCAGGAGATAACGTCATGCTGCTGCTAGAAAGAGTATAACTTTGAAATAGGAAGATAACCTGCAAAATCCTTGGACTCACTAAATGCAGGCCAGGTACAATGCCAGAGGCCTGGGGCTGGTGGGGGATCATGACTATTAGGGACAAACCCTCACAAAAGCAAGTCTCCACTGTGCCACAAAAACTGTAAATCAACACAAAACTGCATAGATTAATAAATCACTCAAAAGTGATTTATTAAGAGAACAGTTATACACTCAGCAAACTGTTTTGCTTGCATCACAGTGAGCTTTAATATCAACAAGGGTCCTAAAACATTAAGTACCCAGCTTAATCACATGCAGCTAGTAGATCTGATCTAGACACCTAGAGGTCCACATCATACAAGCTAGGAAAGGGAGATGCAGTAACTGAAAGCACTGCACCTCCCTGCTAGATACCTCAGAGTTTTCTGCCATTTGGAGGGCTTGATCCATCCCAGTGGAGACTATTTGCCTTTGTTAAACTGAGGGCTGCACTTCGGATTTCAAAACCGCTAACACATTTGGGGATTTTGGATCTGCACCCATTTCGATTACAGCATGCACTATTTGCAATTGAAGTCATTATTGGTGTCGCTCCAGAAAAAGGTAAGATCCAAAATCTTTTCATGTGTGTGTAAAAAAAAAAAAAAAAAAAAGTTCCAAATCAATTGACAAAAGACAGAAGACAAGAAATGAATCATGGTGGCACAAAAGCAAACAAAACCAGTGCTTTGCAAGATGCCTGCCCAAATACTGGAAGTTATGAATGTAGAACAAGTTAGGGCTCAAGGCAAACACAATGAACTCATCATGTCTCAAGTGCATATTTATCCCTACTCCCATGCTTTTAGATATTGCTTTACTGAACTCCATATGGAAGCAGGGTTCTGGGAATGGAGACAAGGTGAAATTCAATCATATACAGTCCAGCTGTTGCTGACATTCATCATTTTAAGGAAAGTGCAACAGTTTAGAAAATATATAAACAAGATGTTCTGGAAGCATAATTTCCTGAGGTACAGAAATTGAGCAGCTAAATACCCATGACCTGTGCGGGGATGAGACAGGGAGGGGATTGTTACTCACATCATTCAGAAGAACAGAAAAAATGGCATTTATTATAAGCAGTGGTGCTGAACAAAAAATTATACCAGGTGACAAGAGGCCTGTTCATATTAAATTTAGGATGTAACAAGGTACTTTTATTTGATTGAGAAATTATTTAAGACTGCTGCTTAACTATTACAAGCAAATTCACATATTTTTTTTATAATGGAATTAAATTATCTTTTTCACCTGGGAGGATAAGTCCAAGTTAAGACCATATGAGGCACAAACATATTTAAAACTATGAACCAAATACTCATTAGAATTAAGTAAGAACTGTTACTCCTGTCATGCTTCAAGAAAAAATCTGATGCTTTACACCACAAGTCCAGAAAACTGCATGGGCAGATTTATTCTAGATTTCTTACCTTAGCTGAACAGAATATGTCATTGGTGATGTAATAAATTCATTTTTAAGGCAATTTCTTCAAACCCAGATGCCAGAGTATGAGCAAAAGAAAGCTGTGGAGCATGAACTCACACGCTCCTAATTGGGGGCTATAGTCTTTTAAGAAGGTTGCCCTTCTCCTTCTGCCCACTATTGCTATTCCTGCCACAGCAGTCAATAGCTGCAGCACACCCTGAACAACTTTCGTCATCACCTTTGTCACACAGATTAAGAAATACATATTTCTTATTGCAGCCATGCCATATAAGCATTATTTTATGAACCCTGCTTCCTTGCTGCTTTTTCTTTCAGTAGAGCCCTGCTGTTCCGTTGCCCACGTAACAGAGCTGCGTGGGAAGGCTCAGCCAAGAGCCAGCAGATGCACCATGTGCCCCCTTCCCTGCAAGGAAAAACGTGGTGTCAGAGAAGTACTGGCCTGACCCCTCACGCTCCTCCTTCACTTCAGTCTTGCCCCTTCACACAGCCATCTGTACACTTTGCATTTTCCTGGAGGGCAGCTAAACCTAGGCGTAAATCAGCAGGGTTTGGTACAGACCAGCAGAGGAGGGAAGAGAACCCGAGAGCACAGATGCAAAGCGTGCCACGAAAACTATTAAACACTGGAGAAAGATTCCCAAGTAGAGAGCTTCCCGTTTTATTGACCTCAGAACATATTTAAAGCAGGCAGGTTAAAATCACCCATTAACTTCCTGAAATTGCAAAGCCTCTCTAAGGCATTTCCCTTCTTCCACTTCACTGGAGGCAAGGGAAAAGCTCAGCTCCCTTCTCCTGCAGCCTTTTTAGTGGTGGTGGTTATGGGAGAAGCTTAACTCAGGAGAAGAGAGTCCCCCCTCTTGACTCTGCCATCCATGTGTTACATATGTCAGTTCAACTTCCCAGTCTCCAGCAGATGACAGCCCTTACCTGTTCCAGGAGGCATGGGAAGAAGGGACACTCCACCGTTTAAAGCTCTCCATGGGTTTCTTGCCTTTTTCAGCTGTAACAAAATAGACACCTGATTAATCAAGAAACAGACACTTGATTCTGTACCTGGCTACAGGACAGTGACTAAAACCTAACAGGGGATGAGAGAACCATGGTGGAGTGGGAAGAGCCCCTGGGGCACATTAGCCCAGCTGAGCTCTGAGCTCTCCTCCTGGAGAGCAGCACCATTCTGCTGGATTCAATGGAGCGAGGGCAGCTGGGGCGTTCACTCTGGGTGACGGTCTGGAGCCTGGTCTTAAGCCAAATTGAATCCATCCTGCAAGAAAGCAAGGGCTAGTTCAGGACATTTAGCTCAGTTAATGATGAGTAGCAAAAGGACAATAAGATATTATGTGTTTTAATGACTAATTTGTTCAACAACATTGAATTTCCCAACTTGAATTTGGCCAACAAAGTTGAATGTGCAAACTTTATCCCTAGTGCAAACCCTTTGATGTCAGTAGAGTTACAGCAGGCATGAGCTGGATATAATATCCATAATCCGTTGTTAAAAACCAAGTGTTATTGTTCTGCACAAATCCCAGCCAGATGACAGTCATTGTCTGCCTCTGCAAAAAGTAGCTTGAGATGTGCGGTGCAACATTTCAAATAAGGATT
This sequence comes from Gallinago jamesoni, assembly GCA_025769975.1. Lineage (NCBI taxonomy): Eukaryota > Metazoa > Chordata > Aves > Charadriiformes > Scolopacidae > Gallinago > Gallinago jamesoni. Next base: position 15,864,508 of record JAOQGH010000002.1, read on the forward strand.
GCAAGATTTAATAATGCCAGAAGCTAAGTGCCCCCACTTCTCCTCAGTTAATCCCATTATTCCTAAGGGATCCTGTTACACGCTCAGAGAGAAGGTTGCAACATGGCCCTGTAAAACGTGGGATCCATCCAACTTCTCTTTGCACTGTATGGTAAAAGAAAAGAAAAACGGGGGTGGGGAAGGCAGAGCTGGAGGATGCCGGCTTGTGGCATGGATTCCGCGGTACAGAAGATGTGGTTATAACCTCCCCGCCCACCCCGTGATGGTGGAATGCACCACGACCACCTCTGCGAACGCTGCTTTCCCAGGCTGTGGTCCAGCAGCCAGCCGGGAATCCCAGCCTCAGTGCCGGGACGGTGCATCTCGGCTGCCTCCCACCGTTATGGAGCCCACCACAGGCAGCCCAGAGGCTTTGGGCACTAGTCAAACGCAGTACATCATGGTGGGTTCAGAGTGTCACTTAACCCATTTACAGCTTCTGCTGAGGGACGAGGCTCTGAGGCTGTAAACAGGAACCAAACAGCAGCACGGCTTTTGTTTCCCGACTCAAGTTTAAAATTCAATTTGCTTGCTACAAATAATCACATAGTAAATTCAAATCTGCTTTCATTAGAGCAATTTTGCTTCTTCAATTAAATCATTTCACATGACTGATTTATCTGCAACAAACAGTCATTTTATTGTCAGTGTACCAGCATTTATCATAACCTCTGTGCGTGGTGAAACAAAGGCTAAACAACGCGGAATAGATATTGTACACGCATAAGAGATAATATACTCGCTTCCTCACGGGAAGAAGTGTATTAGCCATGCAGATTAGGTTGAAGGTCAATAGTTAGGACTTGTCCAGGTTTTTGCTGAGACATCTTCTAAAGCTAGTCGCTGATCTAGGAGGACTCTTTTGAAGTGCAGATAAGCCAGAGAAGCAGGGAAGAAAATTGAGTGTGTTCTTACTCACCACCTCCTCTTCTCAGACACAGAGATGTAAAAAGTTTAGATATAAAATGGTAGAGAGCCAGCCTGTGCAAGCAGGAGCCTGGAATTTGTTCTGCTTTCTGTGCTCCCAACAAAAACACATCAGGCCATATTTAACAGCAGCATCCATACCTGTGCTCAGCTGGGTCTTCCCTTCCAGACTGCAGGTGGGGCTGAGCATTTTCCAAGGCAGAAAGCTCCATCTGGGTGGAAAAATAAAATGGACTTAAGAACTTAAGAACAATTTTATGAAAATTAGGTTCAGAACATAAAAAATCCTGTCCCCCATCCAATTTCTGGTCAAACTTAGATTGAATTTCAAAATATTTAGTGATTCAAAATCAAATGTAAAATCTAGGGCATCTCTTTTGGTTGCTTTCTGGTTGGTTTTTTTCCCCCCTCTTGGTGCAGTTCAAATTATAAATATTATTTCTTTTCTAAAAGGCTGTAGAGTTCTAGTAGTTTAGAAGTTTGCAGACAAAACACAAGAAAGCGGTTTTGGTTCCGAGAATTTTTTTCAGAATGTGTCGTTCCTTGTATTCTCTTATCTGGGGTGTGCATTAGAATGAGTGTCTGGATTTCCCCAGCCCCTGCCACTACATGGCAGGGATTTTCCAAAGACCTTCTGGCCTTAGCCGTGTTCACAGTATTTCTCAAAGAGAAACTGTGCTCTTGACTCCTTTATGTTTCTCTGAAAAATCTCAGACCTGGGTTATTTGGGTCTGAAGTGGGGAAGATAACACAGCATACGTATCCCACAAGGTTGGTGTGAAAGCTAATGATAGTGCAGTACATTTTAAAACAAAAAAGTCTAGAGAAAATTCAAATTAGTGTTACTTTTTAGCAGGGGAGCAAAGCATATCTCCATATTCCCATAAAAACTAAGCTTTCACTTCCAAGAATCCCCATGGAGTTAATGGAATTGACAGATAGATGTAATTTAACTTGAACAATGGCACTGGTATCTCAGTAAATTCTGTGAAGGTGGATCTGAATGGGAAAACACAAATAGAAACCACTTGATCTTCTAATTCTGCAAAACTGACATTATGCTGGAAAAACCTCTTCCTTCCCCCAAAGGTGTCGATGCTCAGCCCAAGCCCGCTGTCACCAGAGCTGTGTTTGCCGCTTCCTTGGAGACTATATTTGTCCCTTTATTTCTGCTGAAGACACGTCTATCTTTAGGGCTGAGCTCAGATTTCCCATGCCAGGATAACGAAAGGTGGCTGTGTCACACACACGTTGTGGAATTCAACACTTCCCTCGACCTGCTGGCCAGAGCAGGTCTTTGCAGCACATGCTCGCACCCTCTGAGCGTGTGGCTGTGCCACCACCATTAGTCAGAACCCTAACGGTTGCTAAATACATACTCTGCCACAAATAAAAAAGGGATTTAAGATGAAAAGCTGTGCACAAAGTACTCTGAATTAACATCTGGGGAGGTGGGGGCACTCAGTCTGAGGTTTTTGGCTGGATGTAGGCTCGTCACCCAACAAGGATATTTTTGTCTCGCTCCCTGGTAATATAGAAACCAAAATGCTGTAAGCACAAGGAAAACAAGGAACTAGCCCCGAAAAGCTGTCTGTTCTTTCTGCCCCTTCTTACATTTTATCGAGGAGCCGAATCTGAGAGACTTCATTCCATCTCCAAAGAAAAAAAAAAAACCAACATGGGATTGTTTTTACTGATTTTCATATTTTTCTGGATATATTGTTGTTAAATCACATTCTATACAGCTATACAATTACTAAACAAGAGACTACAAATGTAGGAGTCTAAAATTTAAAATTTAAAGAAATGCAGAAAATATTTAATTTCAAACTTGCGAAGATTTCCAGTGAAGAAGTGTTCTGAAATTTTTGTGCTAAAAAGTTAACATTTTTTTTCAGCTGCCTTAATGGGAGACAGAGCTGTCCATTAGGTGGTCAAGAGTTCAAATATGATTCTAATCACTGGGTATTTCAATTATGGCCAATTGCTGAGCCATGGTCTCTGTGAAAAGACTAGATCTGACTGCGGCAAACGACGAGAGAGTTTGACAATTTTCAGGCATGGCTATAATTGAGTAGAAAAACAAGACTTTTTTTTCCAATTACAAATTTCTCATTGAGTCATACAATTTTTGTAGAAGTTGAAGCATTTTACACTACTCACAAGATGCAGGTTTTCAGGTTCCAGGAGGAGTTCTTTGTTCACATTCAGAGGAAAAGGATGACAAACATGAATTTTTCCCTCTGAAAGCAATCCTTTGGACAATATTTCCTTTAATTTCACATAAGACCATTTTTTTAATGCTCCTTCCAGCGTGAGTCAAAGATGCACATTAGAAACCTGGGAAGTAGCCATAATAGGGAATTGCATTTCTCCGGCTGCTGCCATTAGTGATCCCAGCAGAAAACCCAAAAGCAGAGCAGAGGAAAGGAGAGAGCTACTCCTCGATCCCTGGAAGGTCTTCCCTCAGGCTTGCTTAAAGCAACATGGAAGGACTCACAATACCACTTATAATGAACTCTTAATGAAGATGCACACCTCACACTGAAATCTCTGGAGAACTCAAAATATTTCATGAATTGTTTTTCTAGTGATCACCTAGTACAGAAGATAAAGGCATTCGGGGAGGATAGTGACCATAGATGTATAGGGTAGGCTATAGACATAAAATAAAAAACCAAAACCAAACAATAACAAACATAAGTAAGCTGAGCTGTTCCTAAAGGTAACATCCATTTTCTCACACACTTCCAACAAGATCTGGGCAGCAGTCAGCACCCTCAGAAAGCATTACTGCCCTAAGCAAAGAAGAAAAAAGAGCTTGTGGAAAACCAGGAGCGTTCCTGTAATAGCAGCGAGCACTCCTGAGCATTGCACATTTGGACCCCCAAGTTTCCAGGCCCTCTGAGAGCAAGTAACCTGCCAAGGTTGCTTCTCATAGGATGGCCTTCAGGTATGAAGGCCGAAAGCTTTGCCAGCCGGTACATCAGTCCCAAAACCATGGATCCTGGAACACAATTAGGAATTTTCTGTCCCCAGACTTTAAACCCCTCCCTGTTCCCCAACCAGCACAGCACCAATTCTGCTCTGCAGGGCTGAGCACACCTGCTTGCCCAGCCCCAGTGTCACCACCACCACCACATCCATCCCTGCTCCAGCACGATAAACCCCACCACTTGGCCTCCTGGCATAATCGTAGCTCTCTCTCTCTCTTTTTCCTTTTTCCAGGCAAAGTACTTGTTCACTGTGCAATGGGAATCAGTCGATCCGCCACTCTGGTCCTCGCTTTCTTGATGATCTGTGAGGACATGTCCCTCGCTGAGGCAATTCAGACCGTGCGCTCACACAGAGGGATCTGCCCCAACTCCGGCTTCCTCCAGCAGCTTTGGGAGCTGGATCTCCAGTTACGAAGGGGGAAAGGCAAAGGAGCAGAGGGCTGTTAGCACCCAGGAGGCACATGTCCGGGCAGGGGACCGAGAGACGCTGTCCTCACCGAGGACAGTGCAAGGATGCTGCAGGGACTGCTCCGTGGCCACACCGAGAAACTCCTTGGGAAACGGCTGAGCACGAGTAAGGTGGCAGGAGTTTGGTATTTATTTTTTGGATAAGCCCACTAATTGGAAAGAAAAATAAAGGAGGATTCAAACCAGCAGTTTTGCCCACCTGGGCCTGCTTTTTTAACTACCTGTTGGGCAGGGCACAGGGAGCAGTTGGGTTTTTGTGCAGAATTAAAAGGCAGCACAGTCAGCTTGAAAAAAAGACTTTCTACTTGCTAATAGTTGCATTTATACGGCAAGAGGGAAAACGGCTGAACTTGTAAAAAGAAAAAGCAAGCATGAGGTTTTTAAGCAAGTCTTTAACATTTCACATCCAGCTGGCATGAGGCGAGAGTTCAGGTTTTGCAAGCTGATGTGCTCCTTTGGTCTGACATGGTGACACGAGTCAGGATCCAACTCAGACCATGGGCTCTCTCCATTACAAACCACAGAGGCTCTTGTTGGGACCTTCACAAGCTCTTTTAGCTTCCAGTCTAGGGCAAATACTCAGAACTTAAAATGTCCATGAAGCCCTCAGGAGCCAACACTGGAGGTCCCAGCCAGACACTGTGCCCTGGGGCCGTGGCTATGGACAACCTGACCACTGGTGGGACAGAAGGAAGGCAGGCAGCCATCCCCTTGCACACGTGAAGCCAGGGACACGCTCAGGGACACTGCTCACTGGTGCCAGACAGAAACATCCTCCTCTTTGACTTGCAACCCAAATCACACACTGCCCAAACTTCCCTGTTTTAACAGAAAGCCAGAACCTAGTGTCATCGTGTCAGAGCAAAAATGAGCAATGCCTCTAACAAATCCAAAGCAGCAGCTCTCCATTTCGATTACTCTTTTACGCCCAATTGGCCACATTTAATCTTGTGAAGAACTCGAAGCAGATATTTGCTTCAGTGCAATTACAGCCACATACAGAACATTGGCAAATGCAAACAATATAGAATTTCCACTTGACGGCAGATTAATTTGGTGTGATGTTTTCCCTTGAGAGGTCTTAAAGGTTTGCAGTTCTGAAAGTACCCTGCAGTTTGTATTTATAGCACTATGGACGTTGAATAGAAAGAGAAAAGCATATACTCGTTCTGAACTGAAGTTTCTTTTGCCTCCATACATTAAAAAAATTAACTGAGCATAGCACACTTCCACTGCATTTCTCATAATGCAATATGGAAACATGATTTCCCCGCAGAGCCTATAGAGAAATCCAGGTGGTGTTACCACTTTTATAAACATAGTAAGTAAAACACAAGCAATGCTACGGACTAATTTCCTCTCAGGGAAGAGAGAGATGGGTCTTCCCTCCAGAAAGGGTCCCATCCTTTGAGACTGGAGTAAGCGGCCAGAAGGGAGTTCATAGCTAATGATGGAAAAATCAGTGAAGTTATAGCTTTCACAGGCCTCTTACTGGCTGCCACAGCAAGGAGATTAGATTTCAGTGAGCATGGTGGTTGAACCGCTCCTGGCACTTGGGTCTCCTCCATCTCCGTCTGTCTGGGGATCATTTTTTATTGCAGAGCATGCTGAAGCTGTTTTGTGAGTAGTCTTTTCAGTTGCCTTACTAACCACTCCCTCCAATTCCCTGTAACTCAGCCCATGCCAAGCCAAATGGTGCTATATTAAAGCACAAGGCTATATACGAAACAACGGTCCAAAATCTCTCTGCATGGAGCCCGTCAGGACAGGTCATAATTCCCAGCAAGCTGCAGGTCTGGAAACATCCGTGGTTGCAAGGCGGAATTGGGAGTGAACAACTTTTCTCAGAGTGACCAAGTCTAAATTTACCCCAGCTGAGGCGCGATGGCCATCGAGGGACTGTTTCAGCTGGCCAGGGACGGCGTGACTTGCGGCTGGGAGCAGTGAGTTCGGCTGGAGCTGCAGCCCACCAGGAAAGCCAGGGCAGTGGCAAAGCAGGATTGCTGGCTGGATGTCCCTGCTACAGGTGTATAGTGGAGGCTTCCTCTTCAACAAGGGGGGGAGAAAAAAAAAAAACACCAAAACCCACAACCAAAACCCAAATGAACAAACAGAAAAGAACAAGAGGTCAAAACACTGACCCAAAGACAATAAAGTAGCTATCTGACTCTAGGACATAAAATTCCTTTTCTAGAAGAGCCTTGGACTGGTTCCAGTGCTTTGCATCGCTGTGAAGGTCAGACAGTGGGAGGCAGGTCCCCTAGTCTCCTTGCACTTTCTCCAACCCTGCAGCAGATGACAGCACCTGAGCCCACCACTTCCTTCCCTCCGTGCCAGGGCTGAAGCACCATGGAGGTGGCCTGGCAGGGGGACAGGGGCAGGCTCAGAAGTTGAGGACAACTAAACAGTCCTAATCCCTAACCCACACGTGTTGCACACTGAGATGGTTTATTGCCCCTATTCTTAGTGAGGCAAAAGTCTCTTAAAACTACAGCTGGAATCAAGACCAAGGAGATATAAAACAATAATGGGGGTGGTTCCAGGCATATCTTGTGCTGCAATTTTCAGATGCAGATTGTTGGTTTTTCACAAGCCGCCAGCTCAGCCCAAGCAACAGGGAATAGCTTCTTTCCACCAGAGCCCTCCTTGCTAACACCATGGTGTTTGGTCCTGGTGTGGAGCTGCCACCCGAGCCGGGCAGCAGAAGTCCCACTCAAGGGGGAACAGCCACCGCAGAGCCAGACAGAGCCACGCTTGCCCAGTGGCCTATACTAAATATTACCTACCAAAAGCAACGTCAGTTGAGACCGCAGGCAGGGTGGAAGCAATCAGAATGGCACAACGAGACAAATTAATGGACAGAGCAGGGTCTATGCTGTCATCTTTCCATGCCTACTTCTTACCTCAGCAAATGCTGAGGTTTATTTAAGGACACCTAACCATTCCAAATGCTTACAAAGGAGAGGCCTCCAGCCCTGTGGTGGAGCTAGTGTACTTCCCACACAGCAAGCCTGGGACATCTTAGCCCCCTCTCGCAGACAACTCCAAACCTGGAGTTTGCCTGAGCTGCAGCAGGATGTTTGGGGGAAAACACAAGAGAATTGCTCTTCAGCCTCCAGAATTGGCACAAAAGCACGAGAATGGTTTTCTCACATAAGATATCTTGCCTTCACCAGCTTTTCCTCCCAGACTTTCAGCAATGATAAATACAGAGAATATTGCTGTGGGCATGTCTGTGCTGCGTTATTTATCCTTCGGATTTACACTTTGGGTTTTATTTGTAAAAGGAAAGTGGGGCCATAAATCTGCTCTGCAAAGAGCCAAGGGAAGAGAGGATCAAAATTTTCAACAAGTTGCACAGAAGGAGATGCTGCCAAGGACAGGTTTCCCATGGAAAGAAATGCCAGCCAGGATATTACCCAGGTCACACCGTGTGTGGTGGTGACAGCTGAGTGTCAGCCCTTTTCTTGCAGGTGCATCAATTCATGCCTCCTTGGACAGGTAGCTTTGAGGTTGCTGCAGCAAGGATGGCCCTTCTTGGGACCTTCTTAAGTCACAGTTTTTGCCCATTTTCTCTTACCAAAAAAAAAAAAAAAATCTGAACTAGGACCAAAATAGGCCACAAAGCTAAAAAACTAAGCATGACCAAGACTAACTTGTCAGGGTTGAGTGACAAGCCACTGGACAAGCCTAAGGTGGCCACATTCCAGAGTAACTATTTTGTTCATGGGCTTCAGTGCATACAGGACCTGCTCTTTGGACACATCACCCTAAGTAACAGGCAGCACCTGTAGGTGAGGATGGAGCCAGGCAGTCCCACAAGCAGACCCCCTGCTTCTGCGTTACACTGGCCTGTTCCACTGCAGCCGGTGGCTCCCGTTTGTGCTTTGACTTCTGTCCTCTCCACCAAGGCAAGGGGACTTTCTCTTGCACAACCCTGATGTCTAGATCAGATCTGCCCAGCTCCTGCCATCCCCTCCAGAACTGCAAAGCCTCGTCAAGTCCACTTGCCAGATGTTCTCCTCCTCCCATTATTTTCCCATGTCTTGTGTTTTCCTGATAACAAGGCTGAGCTATGTGTTACTGTGGAGAGGGGCTTCACGACAGCGTGTGCTCTGCAAATTTACTTCCCAGGCTGAGATTCAAAGAGCACATGCAGCTCCTGAAGCCAAGTCAAACAGGAATCTAGGGCCCGCGAGGCTTTCAACGGTTAAGTTTTCTTTAGGCTACAATTATTTTGCTTAGAAACTAGACCCTTGATCTGTTGCAGGAGGCTGCAGTTTAATAAAGTCAAACAATTTGCTCTTTGCAATGTACTATTTGTGGTACAAGTATCATCGAGTTATACTGCTCCCCCTCACCGCTGCCTCCTGGAACCTCGTCTGTTTATATACAGAAAGCACTCTCAGCAAACACTCCTAAAAATACCCAGCAATGTTAGCTGCGGATCTGGCTCTGTCTCTCCTCTTCCTGCTTCTGCCTCCCTAACATCCTTCCATCATCTTCATGCTCAACAAACCCAGCTGTTCAAGCAAACTTAATCCTGCCTCACCCTCTAAAAAACCTGTTCTTCTCCTTCCTCCTCTGCCAGTAGCCATCCTCCACTCCATCACAGAGCGCCTTCTATGATGCTGCCATGCTATGTCCCATCTTCGTGTTTTCTCACTCCATCACAAAATTACAGTGATGCTCCCATAATCTTCATCAAATCTTTGAGTACACCTACATGGCTCTGCCCACTTTTCAGACAGTAAGAAGGTGCCAAGTCAGGGCAAAAACTGTACCAGAAAAAGAATACCATCTTTTACTTTTTTTTTTTTTTTTACCCCTTTTTTAAAGGGGCATTTGAAGACTACAAAAGATGCAGTACTCTTCACAGCCTAACTTTTGAAACCACTCTCAGGTAAGCTACCCTGGAGACAAAGCATCTCCCAATGGAAATGCCATTGCAAATAAAAATATTTTCACAGTAGTACAAACAGGAAATCTGCACAGCAAAAACCCAGCCAGCTGACAAAAACATCAGTTAAGCTTCAGGTAAAATTCAAAAGCAGGTCTGGGATTCAGCTCACAGTTCTGACCTGTCTGTTGCCCAAGATGTGGCCAGAGTCTCCCCCCCCCCCCAAAAAAAAAAAAAAAAAAAAATCCCTTGTCAAGGGATAGGGTCTTCCAGCTGCTGCAGTCGGATCTGGCTTGGTGCCAGTCATCATCGTCACCACAGAGACCTTCCAGCACGTTCAGCAGGCACCCAGCACAGACTGAGATTCACAGCAAAGGATCTCTGATCCTTCAGCCTGTTCACATATCACCAGTGGACTTGAAAGTTTCTCTTCTGTACGTGCTCACCAGACAGACCCGAAAAATGAAAGCGCAACAACTCTATGTTGTAGCAGACAAGATCTAGCCCGTGGTTATTCCCAGTGTAAAACTCTTCTGAAAGGCAGTTGCTGCTCTACAAAGCCCCCTTCTATGAAAACAAAGCATCTAATTCATCTAATTCCTCCTGTTTCTGTAATAATTATAATTCATCAATTCATCTAATATTAAATATCAACAAGGAAACATTCACAAAAATTTCACTGAATTTCACTGAATTTCACTGAATTTTTTTTTGGAGTTGGAAGGGACCATAGAGATCATCTAGTCCA
>JAOQGH010000002.1:15874685-15899247 GCA_025769975.1 Gallinago jamesoni
CTTCAAAAAAGCCCCAAAAAGAGCTTTTCGTCGGCCTTTGTAGCTACAGAGCCCTCACCCAGCGCAGTCTTACCTGCCCAAATGATTTACAACCCAAATGATTTGTCAAAGCCCTTAAGATGGGTTTTGGACAACCAACAGTTCTCAGACAAAAATTCCCCAAACCCAAGAAGCACAGAGCTGTAAGAAGTGAGACAGCGATAATTTTTGCACCAAAAACATTTAGGTTCCTTACAATAAATAAATAAATAAGTAAATCATCTTTTTGCAAAAACCCCACCCATCACTGGAGAACCATTAGCCAGCGAAGAGCGAGCAAGGAATTATTTGCTCAGCTCTGGTGACAATTGGCTGTTACTGGAGTTATTCTGACACATTGTTTTGGGGAACATCTGTTTCCACTCTGACTCCTTTAACTTTCAGATGTGAAAAACAAAAGCTCATTTTCATGCCATGTCTCCCATCTTCAGTTGGCAACAGTTGCGTGATTATGAAGTTATTGTTATGCTGGATGATCTGTTTGTCAGTTTATATTTTCCTATCATATCTATTTTTAGCTGCTCATTAGTATTACTTGGAGCCTCTCCTATAAATCTTAAACATTTATAGCACATCTCGACAATTCATCAAATGGAGCCAACCTCCAAGGAAAGGAAACCCAAACCACTTCCCCCTGCTCAGCTGAATGAGATTCAGATCCTTGTCTTTTAAACTTCAAACTCTACATTTTCCCATCTGCTCTTTATACACAACAGCCCTTTTGCAGCGCACCAATATTTTATTCTCCATTCATAACTTTTTACTTCCCTCCAGAGGTTTCCTGATGCTTTTGGTCTGCTGGACTCATAGAAGACTCGGATTTTGGAGGGTTTCCCCCCACCACTCCATTGAAGGGGAAAAATAATCATTCAGCAATGAATGGCCACTTTTCATTACTCATTCACAAGAGAGACACAGCAGGATCCCAGGGCTGGACTCAAAGACACTTTTCTTTGCCGTTCTCACAAGGGGAAAACAGCATTTTATCAGAGACTATTCAAAGTTAGGGTATTTGGAAAACTGAATTTACTTTTTACTCCCTGTTCTGTTCATTGACTTGCATTTCTACTCCTCTGTCTGTGTGTGTGTAACTATCAATCAGCTGCACAATCTTTGCAGCTACAACCATGCCTGGAGGTACCAGTACACACAATTTGGCCAGGTCGCCCACACAGGGAACATTTCTAAAGGTTTCGGTCTATAATGGCTGACGACAAGAGGATTTCAAGAAATAACAACCAGAAGATGTTGGCTGGCCGAGAGTTTTGCAGAAGAAAAATCTCCACTTGTGAAGAAATGCCCCCCCTAATTTGCCAGGCAGCGCTGGGCAGCCAGGAGACACTGTGCAGCAGCTCCCGGCCGATGGGACTCAATACTGCTCTCTTCCTCCTCCTCCTCCTCTTCTTCCTCCTCAGCTCTTCTGGGGAAACTTCTTGCACGCTCTGCACATTTGAAGGCAAAGCAACACATTTCTCAGGTGTGACTGTTAATTGTCTGTGCGTAATTAGCTGATATCCAACTGGAACACAACTGATTAAAAGTCAGCCTGGCCATCTTTTTCATTTCTGACGTATTTGGATTAATCAAAGGAGACATTGTATAACAAGAAATGAAAACTGTAGCAAGGAAAACAGTTCTGGCACGTACGTTTGTCTTGCAGAGTGGCTTTAATTTAAGCAGCTCATCCCATCAAGGCAGAAGAGCTCTGTATGTTGCTTTTCAGGGAGGTGGGAAGTGGTCAGGAGAAGGTAGTAAGAAAAAGGAGTACTTAGATCTTTACAACCAAAGTTGCTTTCCATCAATTCACACAATTCTGCAATTCACCTGACGTGTTTTCCTACTATCATCGTGGAAGAGTGAAAAAATAAAATCTTAGTTCAGGCTCAGCGTGGTTACGCCCTGATTTTACCATCCCTATAAACTCCAGCAAGTCCTCCAGTTTCTAACCCATCCTGCTTCACACCAAACATATCTCAACTTACCTGCACCTCTGCTATCCCAGATCCTTTTGGTCAGATGAAGTATCAGTTCCATAGCAATCCATCCGGCCAGTCACCCAAAAGCAGGCAAATACTAATATATCTTTTTCAAGCTGGTCATGTTGTCAACAGTCATCCCAAGGCTCAGCAATGCCTGCCTGCCAATAAAGGTGCCATCTTGCTAAAAAATAAAGAAATATGTTTTGGATATTGGATATTTGGATAATACTTGGAATAAAACTCCTGGGAGGCTAAAAATTCTGTGTATTCTAGTAGTTATCCCATGCAATGTACTGCAGGAGCATGGGAGTGCTGTGATTGTACTGGCAGAATATCACACCATGGAATATCAGCTCACCATGTGGAACAGGCATTTTGAAAAGAAAAAAAAAAAGCAAACTGTGCAGGCACAATAACTCATGGAGATGAAAGATTGCAGCAGCAAACCCAAGCAAATCCAAGAAAGCGCGATATCAGGATCCCCTCCCCGCCCCAACTATTTTTCCCATGAAAAGAAGTATGCCAATTCCCTTACAATTCTTTCAAATTAAAACATAAGATTAAACTGAAGATTGACACAAACTACAAGGTTCAAATTTTATCCAGATTTCCCTTAGCACTAGACTCTTACAGACCTTGAATCTTAGAGTTTATTATGGTAATAGTAACCTTGGACCCAGAATCACAGCTAGACTCAGACACGCATACGAATCACCCTGTATCTACCTAAGCAAGAACTGTATTTCTGCCAGCCCCAGATGTTCAGAACACCTGTATCACCCCACCACCCCCCTTTCCCAGTGTGAGAATGTCTTTATAAAGCATGGGATTTTATTATTGTTATTATTTGTCTTAAGGTTCATTGTTTTCATTATTTTCTTGACAAGGGCAATAAACTTGTATTCCTCCTCCTCCTTCTCCCTGCCAAGGAAAGCTGAGATTCTCTGGTAGATTTAGGAGCACGTACCATGTTATGAGACATGGAAAAAGCTACGAGAGCTAGAGTACTGCCACCTGGTACGTCACGGCCACAGCCTCGGGCTAAAGCAGCTGGGACCACATGCTGTTTCATTTACTTGGCTATGCCTTAGAAAGAGGAGTGCCAGGGAAGGATGTATACATAGATATATATTACAGCATCATCAACATCCATGACATTGGGACATTTAACAAACCTCTGAGCTCACCAGCAGCCCCAAGCCCTGCTCTGTCAGTTTTGGGAAGGAGCACCCCTCTGTGAGCCGTCAGTCACGCTAAGATCACGACTCAAAACTGAGATGATTCCCACCAGAAAGTGGAAATTTGACCAGGCCCTGTGTTATCACATACAAACTGATGGGAGAAATCTGTTTCTCAATTTGAAAGGGATCATTTCCTAACAGAGCCATAACCAATCAATTTATTTATTTATTTAAACATCTGGAAAGCTCATACAATAATAGGATTTATACAAGGTTTTAGTCTTTCAAAGGAGGGTTTAGCTACATTAGCCCATAAGATGCTTGGATAGCCCAATTTTGAAGCGATCCTTTTAGCAGTGTTATATACAAACACCCAGTTCGGCTACAAACACAGGGAGAAAGTTGCGTGTCACTAAAAGGTAAGGGTTACAAGACGACCCACTGCACAGCACAAAGGAACCTGTTTGTAACCAAGGGAAACATCATTATTTGGTTTTGCAACTCATGGTATAAATATTCCATAACATGAAGAAACATAACTCGGAAAACACTTGCAACCCACACTTAAGACTAGAGCAGGATGCAAGAGATGGTCCCCAGCTGGGACCACAAGGTGTGTGCCAAGCCACTGTCCCTCTCTGCTTGCCTTTAGACCTTCCTCAGATGCTGCTGCTCACCACCATGGGGACAGAGGGATGCTTTGGCCCTGAGAACAACTGCTGCTTGACCATGGGTGGCTAAATGGGGAGAGGAGAAGGGGACAGGACATAGCAGGGACCGCAGGAGGACAGGGACCCCTGAGTCACTCCCGTGAGCCAAAGCTCATCTTGCCCAAAGATCCTGGTGATGCTTCGCACAGGTTGTTTCGCACAAACATTAATACGGGCTTGAGGTTTTCACTGCTCTGTCATGGCTGCCCGAAGGATTTAATGTTCAGGCTGAAGACTTTTAGTAATTTCTGCCACAGCAGCACAGCAGGGCTCTGGGGACACTGACGGTATTTATAGCAGCCTGAAAATCGTACCTCTTCTCACCAGCTGAACCAGTTCCCCAAGCTGAATGCTACAGCTAATTGAGAGAAGACTGTCATACACCATCAGCTAAATTTACTGCTGGTCCTCAAGATCAGGTTGTGCTGACTGCATTGTGACAGCAGTGTCTAAAGGGAGGTCATCTTCATTTCTAAATTTTCCCTCTAGGAACAAGAGTTTCTTCTGCATCTGCACTGCTCGGCTGCTATTTATAGGCTTGAACCCTGTGATGTAATCTTCCTTTTTGTTTCCAAGGAAACAATATTTGATATATTCCACTTTCAAGTTTTTCTCCCTTTAGGTTTTTCCCCCACCCTGCTCTCTCCCTCCCTTTTTAAAGAGATAAGTCAATAGGTAAAACCTGTACTTACTTATCTCTGGCATGCAGCATAGTTCTCTCTCTCTCTAAAACCAGGCTTCTTCATATCACTATAAAATTCAAGACACTTCAAAAATAAGCTTAGCAGCAATTTTATGCACTGTTTATACATATTACTTTTCTGATAGTCAATGAGCTATAATTGCAATAGGCAGCAACTCCTGTTGATAGCTCCATTTTCTCAAACACGTCTCAGCCCCAAGCCCTCCCCAAGTCCTGGAAACATTTTTTAAAATCCTCTCACTGATCATCCATCCAGCTTTCCCACGGTTTTAGTCCCCAAGCCAGGGCTCCCGACGGCCAGTCCTGTCCCCTGGCACCCCCCTTCTGGTGGCAGGGCATCTCCTGACACCTCCCTGCACGCTTCTCTCCGGCACAGGGCATTCTCCTCAGGTCTGTTGTGACTGAGCTCGTTTTCATTCACATGAAAATCCTCTACATGAATGTTCTTTTAAAACAATTGGCTGTCACTTCACTGTCTGTAAATTAGGAAAATGCAGGGGATTGAATCCATAATTCATACTGAAATCAGCATCTGTAGCAGCTGGAATAAAGTGTGCTGAATTGGTTCTTGGAGAAACATGACTGCTTTGGAGTCTTAATGGAAAAGCAATGGGTCAAGCTAAAAGCTTTCCTTAAAATCCTCAGGGCTAGTGGTGTTTATATGGATGGGTTAAAAGGTGTGGGAGAGACTGGCTGGTTTCACAAAGGAGATTATTTTAGCACTGCATAAAAATTAAGAGTAGCAATACTCATAAACGTAGCTGATTAATTCTGACTGGGAAACATGCACTCATTTGTTATCCTCCTGCCTTGTGCCTCTGAGAGGAAGCAATAAGTAAGCTCAGCTGATGACCTCTGTACAATGAAGTTACAGATACAATACTATTATTTTTTTTAGTATTACCCATTTTGGAACATAAACAGGCAGGTAAAATCCCAACCTAAATGAGACCAAGAACACTCAGTAAGAGTTTGTGTGGTGAAGGGGAAAAAATGTGATAAAGCACATGCTGAATATACAGACGGTAAATATTACAAATTTTGCATTATCAAAGAAACTATCAAAGTGAACATGAAAATTATCTGCAGCTAACATCTTCCATTTTGGGTCATAGGGGTTGTAGATAAACATCCATCTATTCCTGTGTCAGGTCCAAAAAAGGCCAGGCTCTTTTTTGAGGTATCTGATCTTGAATCAGAAGTTCCAAATCATTCTACAAATCTCTGACTTGGCAACAGCAAGGAACATGGGATGGGAAGATTTACATGATCTAGACCTCTGCCAACATCTCTGGATCCTTTTCAAAAATTCACCACAATTTTTCCTCAAAACCCTAAAATAAGTGTTTCCCACTCTGCAATTCTACTCAAAACTGCTCCAGGAAATCACTTCTCTCCTTCTGCCACCTCAAAAGCATTCGTAGTCAGTTTTCTCCCAGAGGATCACAGTTGTTACCAAGCCTTTGTACCCCCCAGTCCTATCGTGACTTAATGACTTGACAACACAGTCTCCTTCCTAGCAGGTTACTCGCTCTCCCGAACAACCTCAGCAAGAAATCACATTTGACAGGAAAGGGAACAGTAGCAAGCTTCAAGCGTTTGTCACTGGGTTTTGTTAGTTTATTCCTGAAGTAAAACACTTCTGGTAGCTAAAGCGCAGAGCACATTTCATGGTCTGACAACGCATTGCTTTAGAGATTGTGGGTCTGTAAACAAAGAGCTTTATCAAGTTTGTTTGCTTCGCAAAGACACTCCTTGGCACTGGACAGGTCCAATTGGGTCTCAGTAAATCAAATGCTTATTTGATGTCAGTGAAACTAAGATGCAACTGCTGTTTTGCTCAAGGTTGTCAGAAAGCTTTTCAGTAATCACTGTCAGCCAGAATAGATGCTCCATTGTTCTTCTTTCCTGCTGCAAGGGGGGAAAAAAAAACCAGCAGCTTGCTCTTCCTCCATAATTCCCTCATATTTCATTTTTAATCTCTTAAGCAAATTACAAGTGAAGACCTTTGATGTACGCGCCAGCCAAACTCATTCATTTCTCAGTACTTGCTGGACTAGAGAGGATCTCCCGTTCTTATGCATGTGGATGATAATAACAACTTCAAAGCCCCCAGGCATGTGTTAGCTTTCCCTGATTTCCTTTCTAAGTACGCGTTTCATGGGCCAACTCCAGTTAAGACCCATAAACAGCTGCACTTGAATGCCATCTATTAAGGCAGTCTTGCTATCTCTCATAGTGTAACAACTCTATTTCTACTTCACAGAACTACTCGGTCTGGCTTTTGTATTTTTCCTGAAATGGAGTACCTCATTTCCAGCATTTATGGTGTTCTCAGCTTAAAAGAGTCTGGAACCTGATCAAACTTGGAGCAAAAAGCCATTAAAAGGCATTCGCCCTGAGGTGGTACGGGGCATTCCTGGTGGATTACAAGGCATTGTTTTGCTGTTGTGGGGTTTTATGACATGAAGTGTACTTGATTACTTATAGGAGGATGGTAGGTCGTAGCCATATGGTACCACAGGACCAGATGTTCCCAGTACAGCAGAACAGCTGCACCTGAACAGTGGCTGGGCAAATTTCCCCCAAGCCTGCATAGGAAAAAACAAAAAGGGGACATGTTTCAAACCAGTTAATGTTGTAAGTTATAGTTATCATCATTATTTAGTCTGTTGAACTCATTATCAGAACATTTGGAGGCAAAGAGCATAGAAGAGTTAAAGAGAATATCAGATAGTCACATAAATAAGAAAAACCACCACCAGAGACAATTTACATTGGAAGAAAAGAAATAGCTTTGGAAAAGCTGTAAAACTTCATGCTCCAGGCTTCCAGCCAAGCTTTATCTAAGGAGGTGGAGTGGGGAGATAAAACAGATTTTCTGTGGGGCAGAAAATTTATCCCATAAGTGGGGAGCACAGATTTCACGTACTTTCCTTTAAGGCGTTTGTTAGTGACCAGGGTGAGTGGTACAGACACGGGACAAGTGACACCAGCATGGCAACCCTGGCATTGCTCTGCCTGCACCCCCAGCAAGCCAGAAGCCTGTACCAAGAGGACAGAAAACATCCATCCAGTTTTTGGCTCTCAGCTCTATTTAAGTCTAGATTTGGCAATCAATATCCCATGAGATTACTCTGACATGAAACTCCTCTCAGCATGTCTGGACAAAACTTTCTGATCAGTGTTACATACCAACTATCTATTATTTTTGTTTATTTTTTAAATCATGCTATGCTTAGGGAATAGGTTGAACCACACATTTCTGGAATCTCTGCAGCAATGTTATTAAGGATATAGAGAAGCAGAAGAAAAAAAATCTTCTGCTCCCAATGGACAGTAAGAGCAGCAGTTTCCCACTGTGTCACCAACAGAACCTAAGTGTGATACTGTGGTATACCAGGGACAAAGCAACCTTAAATTTTGGCAGTGCCATTTTCTCTGTAGGGTAGTTTAAATACTACAACCAACTGCAAGTGTTTGATTTCTGGATCTCGGGAGCACCTCAGGATGCCTTGCACAGCGCTGCACGATGTACTCACTGGTAAATACTCTCTCTGCAGGATTTCCCTGGTAGGTGCTCTTCTCACAGGGCTTCCTCTTAGCACTGACTGAGAAACACGGGGCAAGGAGTTTGGGGCCCCAGACTCTTCCTGTTCCCAGCATTCTTCAGGAAAGGGAGGTTACAAGAAGGCCCTCATCCCTTATTTTCCACATTACTGTGCCTTGGGATCTATATTCCATTTCAACACAAATCTCCCAGAACATTTTTTTTTTCTGCTGACAGCGAGAGAAAAAGCAGAACAGTGAATGAAACGCCTTTCAGAGCCCTGGCCCCAGCCTCCCCTCCCCAAGCCCAGGGAACCTCCTTCAGGACTGGGGTCCTTCCTTCCTAGCCCCAAGGGACCTTCATCTCCAGCCTCAAATACTGTCTTATAAACACAGCCATTACTGCTGGGCTATTAGCCCTGTCAGAGACATAGCAAGAGACACACCAGTCAGTAAAGTTGACTCCTACCAGGTCAAATCAAGTTACCCTCCCGACAATACTGCCTAAGAAGCTCATAAAACAGTATTTCTACCTGTTACACTACTTGGACAAAAAACATCAACTCTTATCTACAAGAACGCTTGCTTATTGCCTAAAAAAAAAAAAAAAGCCCAACATAAAAAGTAACATACCATGAGTCTTACAATTTCTGATGGACCTTTCAGTTCCTCCTATTTTCAGAATTTCAGAAACGCTCCTAATGTGTTGAGTTAAAACCTTCAGACTCCGAAATCCTTGCCCCGTTGAGCAAAGCTGCCCCTTTGATTTGATTTGCAGAATGGTCTCACAAGTCAATATCATTCTGATTCCGCTGCTGACAAAAGCTCCACAACCGACGTCCAGCTGAAATGAAGCAATGAACGCAACAGATAATGCTCAATAAAGAATCAAAGAAAACTCTGAGTATATCGACCAAATACAAGCATATCAGCAATATTTTCTGGTGATCCTTAACTAGGAGATGAAGAGAGAAGAACAAACTCAACGTGGTAGGTTACACAGGGCAGCAGCTGTCCTTTTTGTTTCATGGGTCTGCAACGCCTGCCTCAGCAGAGCCCCAACCCTTGATGGGGGCGGTTAAAGCCAAACTTCAGTAAAAAGAGAAATTAAACAAGTAACGCCCAGCTAGATGCTCACGCTCGGGAGGTGTTGTCAAACCAGTTTTATGCAGGGCCACTTAGAGGCCAGTTGATTTCAGCAAGAATCAAGGGCACGCAGCATTTTGCGAGGAGGGGGCACAGTCACTCAAAACATTTCTCTCTATCTGCAGTAATCAGAACAAGCTATAGCCAGGCTGCAGCTATATGTCTAGTTTGAAGATTGCTTGTCTGTGCAAGGGAGAACCATCTGGATTTACTTTACGGTTAACTTTAAAATATATATATAAGGTTTCTTAACTTTTGCCAAACAACTGGAAACATAATGGTTTCTGCATGCTGTTAGCATCTCAGTACAGCTGCAAATGTCCATTAGGACAATCTTATATAATTATATACTTATTCTTCCCATGCAATTGTTAAAAACCCAGCTTTTCCAAATAACAGCAAGTTTTGTAGGAAAGAGGAAATCTTCCATCCAGTCCACCAGGTTGGAATGGGGGAGGGAAGTCTTCTAAAGCAGAACTTTACCCAAAGTTTTTATTTTAAACTAACATAAAAATTTCAAGCCTTAGAAAACAGTGTCAGATTTTTCCAACCATACCTCTCGTGTGGTCTGGCCAGAAATCTATCATTTCTCTCCCTTCTTCTTTTTCTTTGCCCAGTGTTTGTGGAAGAAATTCAGTCCTTCTAAGATACTATTTTTTTTAAAAGCTTTGGTTTTTTTCCCCTTTCCCAGCCCTCCCCCCTGAATGGGGCTTTAGCCATCCACCTTCCCACAGCTCTATACACTGTGCCACAGAAACTGCCACCTTTGAAGCTGGTCAGTGGCATTTTTTGGGGGCCGGTCTTGCTCATTCTGCTTGGATGTCATCCTTTTTCCCACCTAAGCCTTTCGGTCTTCAATGTAGAATATCAGCTCTCCAGGCTACAAATTGCCTTGCATCTTGAACAGTGCCTGGTGCTGTTTCTTGGTTGGCCCTTTGATGCTTTCAGAACACACATGAAAAATAAAGGGATAATGAATTTTGCCCAGGGTCACGTTCTGGGGCTGGTGCAGTCACTTTGCTGAGACAGGCACGTGGGGCCGGTGGGTGACTGGTCACAAGAGCCAACCAACAGCAGCAGGGACCTTCCTGCTGAAGAAGAGCAGGCTGGACACACGCAAGGCTCCAGGAAGGGGGAGGGATCTGCACGTTAAAAGCACCATCAACCAGCTCAGCCAAGATTTTCAGAAATTACCAATAACACGGCAAACATCTGCTTCTAGGAGCCCAAGGCAACCGTTCAGCTTTCCAGAGGGCAGGTGCTCACCTCTTCCAAAATAACAGCCTTCCTGCTGTGTTCCCCATGTGTCCAGGCTCCAAAGCACTCTAAGTCATTGGCCACTCTCAAAACATCTCAGCAGCTAGTAGTTTGTTTTGTTTTTTTTTTACTTAACAAAAGCAGAACTAATGGAAAAGCGCACAACTGGTCCCAAAAATAGAACATTTTTCCAGGAGGTGAACGATCCCTCGCTACACGTTCTTGGGACCCTACAGAGAGCGGGGCACAAGGGCTCGGATTGTTTTGACAGCCAGGCAGACAAACAAATACTTCTGTTTCAGCTTAATATTCCTGGAACTCAAAGTGCCAGCCTGAAAAAAACCACCAGCGCAAAAGATTGCCGTGCCATCAGTCTGACATCAGAAAGACAACCTCGGGGAGTGACAGGCCAACAGGAGCAGCAGGCCGTCCCCACCGCCCAGCCCCACGCCATGCTACCCCGGGGGGGGGGCAGACCTTCCATCCCACACCTTGCAGAGCAGCCTCCCCTCGTCAGGGCTGCCCCTCTGCTGTACCAGCTCACCCATATCCCCCCACCACCGCTGCTAGTTTCTGTTACAGAGGGGTCTGGATCTCCTCCTCCACAAAGCTCCTCTGTTATCAGTATAGAATTAATTTGCACAACAACCTTCCAAGGTAACTTAGGAGGCACAGCAGGTTTCTAACATCTAAGCTCCTTCTCATTTGAAGAGAAACCATCTGAATAATTGGCAGGGAGGAGCTCAGCTGCTCCGTAACATAGAAACTTGGCCAGAGCGATGCTGTTCGCATGGAACAGAGCAGAGCCAGTGCCCAGAGCTTGAACTGAAACTGTTTGCTGTTTCTTCACCTCTGTACTGTGGGATCAGCCACGGGCCATGACCCAGTCTGGTCCTGGACCTTCTGGGTTGAACTTTTAACTTTTAAACAGACAAGGGATGACAAAGGTGGTTGAAAGGACTTGAAGTAACATTAGAAATAACTGACATAAATCAGGAGCTTGGGTCCCACTGAAAATTAACACCTACTGTAAGACTTGGATACTTCAAAAAAAAAAAAAAAAAAAAGCACTTGGACAACCTGAAACTTTGGTCAAGTGCAGGCATCTGCCTTCACAGAAGACTGTTCTGTTCTTGCAGGAGATGAAAAAAAGTTCCACAGTGGGTAAACATCAACAACTGGCTGCTGTTTGCATGCACTAGGGTGAGAGCAGGGAGCACTGCAAGCCAGAAATACAGGCAAGCAGGGCATGCAGGACTGCTCAGAGATCATTGCCAAGATGGTCATCTCCAGATAAGGTGCAGGGAGGCCCCAAAAGGCAGGTGCCCAGTATCAGGCACTTGTCCTGACTGGTCTCTGCCTCTTTCCCTCCCCTCCTTGGCACAAGGTAACAGATCTGAAGAATTTTCCCTAAGAACTATCAACACTCACCTGACAGCTGGAGCTTCTTATGTCATTGCAAGCCTAATATCAAAAATATATTTTTGATATTACTCCTAATCAAGTTGTCCGAGTTGGCAGCTCTGAGGCATAGTTTGCTGCAGAACCAGTGCTTGGGGAGAGGGTATTGTGTACCAGCTCCATCACTTATCCCTTCAGCAGACAGCCTGGGCCATGAAGGTCACCACTCCCACAGGGGACAGGGTGCTGGAGTGGAGGAGGTGGGGCTCTGACAGCAGGAAACCCAGATTTGATCCTTGATGAATCTGGCCACGGCTTACGACAGAAAGTTTTAGACTTTCTGCACTAGGAAGGCATTGAGCTTTTCAGGAGAACTTCTTAGCAAAGTAGGGAGTTTTTCAAAGGTTGGAGAGTGTATGTCCACCTCTTTTTTTTTTTGTGAGCTGTCCCCATGTCCCCAGAGCTGAGCAGGGCCGAGCACCACCACACCACTTTGTCAGCAGAGAAAGGCAATTTCAGAAGTCAGGTGGATACTGAGAGTGACAGTATCCTGGAGAGAACCAAGACAGTGGGTAGGACAAGGCAGCATTCTGGTGGTGCACAGGTATCTGAGGGGCAGCTACAGGAGAAATAGGGAGGGACTCTTTATCAGGGAGGGGAGTGATAGGATGAGGGGTAATGCTTTTAAACTCAAAGAGGGAAGATTTAGATTAGATATTGGAAACAAATTCTTTCCTGTGAGGGTGGCGAGACCCTGGAACAGGTTGCCAAGAGAAGCTGTGGCTGCCCCATCCCTTGAGGGGTTCAAGGCCAGGCTGGGTGGGGCTTGGGGCAACCTGGTCTGGTGGGAGGTGTCCCTGCCCAGGGCAGGGGGGTTGGAACACGATGATCTTTAAGGTCCCTTCCAACCTGAACCATTCTACAAAGAGATGATCTTGTCAGGATGCCACCTCTCCCATTGCCCCTTGTGCCAGTGCCAAATCACTTGTGCACAGCATGACAGAGAACAGCAGCACAATGCTGGTAACCCACACAGCATCGGGCTTGACAAGGGGCTAAGAAGATAAAAGATGAGTTTTGTTTTATTATAGTCGACATCCCGGCATCACATTATCTCAGTCATACCGAGGCTAGGTAGCTAAATTGCCAGGTTTAATGTTTCAGGTCACATCAGGAAATAGTTTTGCCAGCAGATGTAAAGATCGTCCTTTAGAGTGGGTAGCACTCAAGGTCAGAGTCAGCAAATCCTCCTCTAAAAATAGACTCCAGTTGCAAAGTTGGTAAGATTTCTTTTGTCGGTTCTGCCGCACTTCACGGGACCCAGCTACCTAGAGCAGCCACCTAAGGTTACAGGTAAGGCTAAGCAACATACGTTTTCTGCTGTGCTTCTCGTGCTCCTTTGCTTCCTTTTATAGCCAAGATTAGGAAACCAGGGAGGGGACTGAGAGCTGGCAAACTTTCTAAGGCACCTGATAACTTCATAAACTTGTTCAGAGGAGGAAAAAAAAAAAGGCAGCTTTAAACTACTACAGAGCCAAAGATGTTTTCAAAGTATAATTTTACAATTTTTTTAAAAACAAATTGGTCATGTTACAGAAATTACTTTATGAAATAGGAAGTTAGGTGCCAAAACTGTATTTATCTTAGAGATTATTTCAGTTTTAAAATTTAGGGGGGGAAAAAAATGCAATTTTTCAAGCTATTGTGATATCTGTTCCAGAATATTTTGCTTATTCTTTGATAACTGCTCCACCCTCCAGTCAAATCTAACTTTTACAATTGAATTACAGTTCTCTCCGATGACGCTGTGTTTTAAGTTTCTTTGTGCATTCTCATAATATTTAATGAAATCTCAGCTTAATCTGTTTTAAATTAACCAGTTTAGTCAACAATAAAGAATGAGGGCAAAAATAAGTTTTTAAAAAGTCATCAGTGGCTTAGAAATTCATTGAAATAGCTGGTTAGTTTTGAATATTCACAGCAGGAGGGGCTGGGAAATAATTGCTGTGATTCTTCTGGTTTTAGACTGTTTAAAGACGAATGCATTGGGTGAACTGTTTTACAGTCCCTGAATGTTTCAAGCTTAAGAATGCAGAGGTAAAATAGAGCAACTGAAGTAAATGACAGTTTTTGGCGAAGACTAGGAGAGGAATAAGGAGCACGGGATTGTATTATTCTTCACTTTAGTATTCTGCAGGTACCCCAGGGATTTCCAGTTTCGGGTGTACAACACTTGGCTTAATTCTTTTAAGGCTCTTTTAGAGAAAGATTTTTTTGAAGAAGGACTTACTCCTCCTCTCTACCAAGAAGTATTTGCATAAAATTATTTTTTCTGGTCTGGGGTTAGGGAACAAAACCACCCAGGGAGCCTGTGCAGCACCGTACCCCATCGCAGCACCCCGGGGCGCTGCAAGAGCCAGGCTACAGGGGAAGGACACGGCTCCTCGTGGCTATTGCCAGCGTCTGGAGTTCCAGGGAAATGTAACAGGGACAGCGTATCGGGGAGCACCGTTTCAAATTAATTTAGTTAAATCATTTGACAAAGCAAGCTTTTGTTACTGCAGCTAACCAGCTCCCAGCTCAACCCATGCGTGAGCTTTTCAAGTCACAAAAAGCTTAGAAACCAAAGCCCTGTTTACCCTCCTCCCGAGCGCAAACACTGCACCACAGTCAGCGTCTGCGTTGCCTTCTGCAAGGAGAACTTTCCAGTTTATAAAACAGCCCTCTGCTTAGTCATAATCAAAAAGGGTAAGTACTTTTTCACCCTGAAGGGAGGTATGTACCTGGCACGCTGGCTGGAAATGGGAGAACAAAACATTTCTTAAGAATTCAGGAACTTGCTCAATAGGTCCCCTCTCGCTCTTTCTGAAGACCCTCAGTCAATTAGAGCTGATTTTTGTCTGCCTTCAGCACTGAGAGAGTGCTTCCCTGGAGACAGGTCAGGAAACTGGATTCAAGCCTTTTACACATTTTTTTGAAAGTGTATGAGAACTGGTATTCTCCATCCTTACCTTCTCTCAGATAAGGAGGTTCCCTCTCTTGGGAACAAATCGTTACAGATACCGTTTCTCCATGAAGGTCTGATCTATAGTAGTTATTAAACTGAAAGAAGTAATAAGAAAAAAAGCATTACTTTTGCAGTTGTCTGGAAGCCAAGAAGGTCTCAGGTTTGGACCCCCTGGAGGGTAGAGGTGTTGAACTCTGCCTGATAAATAAAAACATTCAAATAAGTCAGCTCTCTGTACAACATCAGAAAAGAAAATGGGAATAATTTCTCAGTAACAAGCACTTCTCATGAACAAAAATGATTTCTTAATCATAATTACAGGTTGGTGTTTTTTTCCCTTTATTGTTCTTCTTTCAAATTCAGTGTTCATAGCAGTAGATGAATTCAGCCCCCAGACTTGGGGGTCAAACCACTAACTAATTTCAAGGGCAACATCTCCTGCTGCACTGGTGTGGGCATAAGGTCTACTGGAAATGTCATTACTTCCATAGACTTCTCAAGAAAGGACCAGAGCTGACAGGTAGACAGTCTGCTTTGGTTATTTCCTTCCCCTCCCTTGCCATCTTGAAAAAAAGCCCCAAAATCTTAAGATATCACACCTCCACTCCTTTTTCAGAGCTGTCATCAGGAAAGAGGTAGGAAGCAAACTCTGAAAGCATCAAAACAGGAGTAAGATTAAAATCTGCCCCCGCATTTACAAATAGGTTATATACTTAGGTGTTGGCTGGATGCTGAAAATCTTCAATTCCCCACTAAACCAGAAGAATTTGCAATTGCTTGGTATTTTCAGGGAGAAATATCTTTTAGGCAACGGAGTACAAAACAGAGGATGGTCCACTTGTGCACACCAAATTAAATTTAATAAACCCAGCATCAAAAGCCCCAGTAGCACAGGTGATTGATGTCACATGGACTGGGAGAACTCCCAAGAGCAGGAAACATGGGTGGTAAAGAATTTCAGCTATTCTGCTATATAAATATGGGCTCAAGCAGGCATTAAGGCAAGGAAGCGCCATGCCCTGTGTCAGGCAGGACAGAATAGCTAACAGGATTACAGCGCTCCTTCTGAAGGAAAGAGCAAGGAAAATTGTCTTCTGTCTCCATTTTTCTTCCCACCTTTTATTTGTTTAGACTCTCTCATTGCTTGTTTGTATCAACACCATGGGGCTCTGACCTTAGTGGGTATCTGTAGCTCCAGGCACACTAACACAGCCAGGAATTGGCAGGCAGAGTGATAGAGGAACCCCCCTGGCTCAGGGAGGGGGGCAGAAAGGGAGAGGGTACACAGGTCCTTGCAAAGAACAAAGGCAAATGCAATCCTTGTCTGTGCATGTCTGCTTTCTTTTCCCCTTTTTTGTTTAAAAAATAAAAATATCTCTGCAGCTGACTTGGATCTTAACTCCCAGGCATAAATCTCGCCAAATTGTTTGCATCTTTATACACAGCACTAAGGCTCGCGCAGCGCGTTGAGCCAAAAACCCTAAGCAGCACAGTATTCTGTTATGCAGATAATGGCTTAGGGCTTTCGGTCTCAAAGTACTCAGAAACTTCCATCACATCTGGAAAACCAGCACTAGAAATGTACACGCCAGCACCAAAGTGCTGACGTCCACCTCCAGAAATGAACCTCAACTTCCCACCCCACCACCTGTGAGATTACCAAACTGTAGGGCTCATGACTGATGTTTCCAAAAGCATTAGCTAACCCCCAACTAATTTTGGGGTAGAGGAGGCACATGCCCTCCAGTTGAATAAATTGAAAAATGAGCCACTATGTTCAGTGATTTCCCAGGGCTTTCCTGGAAATTTTGGCTTAATTTGAGTAGTTCAAGGGACCAAGAACAAGGTGCAGAAAGGAATTCTTCCACTGCCATATTACTGCTCCAGCCACTAGACCATGTTCCCTTCTCTGAATTAAAAGCAGACAGACTGGCAGATTTCCCTTTCCCCCTGCCCCTTGCACTTTCTTTCCTCCCTCCCTCCCTGTTTTGTTAAAAATAAAATAAAAAAGCTGAAGAGCTCCATAAGCAATTCCATTTGGCAGCTGTAGAGTGGATAGTGAACATAAAGAAGAGATTCCTTTGCTGTGCCTAATGCATGCTGCTTATCCAAATTAGCCACACAATTACTTCTATCAATGCAAAAGTAGTTTAATGTTTTTTTTTCTAGTGCACAGCACTTGAGAACGACTTAAAATGCAGTGTAATTTGCCATAGTGTATGTCCTGAAGTGGCTCGCTAATGAAAAGAGGATTAACTCTCCATTATTCTGAATTACCATTTTGTGAAATCACTAACAATATTTTCATTTATATACATATAACCCAAGGGGGAGAAATATTCCAGCCATCCAAGTGATTAACAAATAAAATTCATTAGATAACATGCACTTTGGTCTTATTTATTAAGAGAAAGATTAGGGTATAAAAATGCAGATGACTGAATTTTTATCATCCTTGTTCGATAATACACTTCAGTCCATGACAGCATAATTGGTGAGCGCTGGCAGCTCCACGTTACAGTCACGGGCTGGATTGAGAAGCAGAACCTGCAGGATGCTGGGCTCGGCAGACAAAACCCTGCAGGTTTGAGCATCGTACCCCAGTCCCGCTGAGCTGGACCCAGCGCTGGGCTGCTGACCAGCCCTGGCCTCACACAGCGCAGCAGGGAGCAGGAGGAGCCATGGCTTGGGCACGGGAGAAGAGTGGGACAAGCCACACATTGTCCTGCCTCCTGGAAGGGAACTGCTGGCCCCAGTGCAGGGCTACTACGTTCCTCGCTACGCCCCAAAGCTGGGCTCAAACCTTCCTGCCAAGGAGAACCTCTCTGGGACAGTTCCCTCTCCTCCTCATCCCTCCCCCATGAAATACAAAAGGTTGTCCCTGTGCTGGAGCAGCACCTCCAGGAGCAAGAAGGGTTCACACTCCCTTACGCACAGGACACGAGCACCATCCCTACTCCAGGGAGTTTTCACATCTAAGGTCATGTGTCCCCAGCACAGTGTCGTGAAGCGACTGTCAAGCTGGTACAGGAAAGCTGTGCTGGTACATCATCCAGCCTGCACTAATTAGTTTATAAGGCAAAGTGTTTTAGCCCAAACGAAGCACTGCAGGGGGTGGGACACTGCTCTGACGAGCCTGGGCAGGGGTAATCCTGCAATCTGCCTGCTGCCCCACTGCACGGGTGATCAGCCTGCAAGGGACCATCTCCCCTCCCCAGAGGGCTGCAAAAGAAATCTGAGCTTTCCCTGCTTGGGCTTGTGCTAAACAGTCATCCTTATATAGACAAGCAGTCATCCTTATATCCACAAACATTAAGAACAACCACCTCCCCAAAAAAATAATCTGGTCCACTTTAAAAAAAATAAATAAAAAATTTAAGAGGGCAGGTCTAGGGAACACTCTTCCCTCAGCTCCATTTGGGGTACACAGAGCAGTCAGTAGGAGATGAGGTTAGACATCTTTGGTTCCTGGAAAGACAGAAGGTTTTCCATCCCTCTCTCCACAACCAAATGCTTTATGGTCAATTAATTCCAGAGCTCAAGTAGCAAGGCAACCCCTTTTTCCCCTCCTTTCCCCTCCTCCTAGTTAAATTCTGTTCCTTCTTACTTAGTCTAGAGTCAAATCTGAAAAACATATTTTACTAGAGGAATTTCAACTGATGCTTTCCTGTGCTCTAATTCAATTTAAAAATCCCTGCAGCAGATAACATTGGCAAGGCATAAAAGAACATAGCTCACTTGAAAGCTCAGGGAGCATATGGCTTCCCAGGACAGACAGAAACAAGTCTTTCTCAGCAGAGGTCTAACTTTCAGAGTGCCAACCAAGCTTCAAACTGAGATGGTGTCACAGCAACACAAACCATCCTTTGCTGCTGTAATTGCCCTGTTTTGAGGTCTGCAGCCTATAAGCAGGACTATTGGTGTAACAAATCGATGCGCTGTGGCCACCGAGCGTGATTACTGATTACATTGCTCTCTCCTCTTCCCTTCGTTTCTTCCCCTCCCATGTTAGGGAGACGTGAATAAAAGCATAGTCAGTTCTTCAGCATCAAGGCAACAGGCTCTCAGTTGAGATAATTCCTTGCTAGACAAACAGCAGTTATCAAGTTCTAGATAACAGCCTGTTCTCTCCCAAAGTCAGACTGTGTTAGATTTGTATCTCTGACAGTCTAACATTATCTATGCTGTTGAGTCTGCGTGTAGAATTAGCATAATTCTGGCACGGGAAGGAAAAAGGCTCTCTCAGGGAATGGCTACTTGGGGCACAGAGATGGGACTTGGTGCTGCTCAGAGGCACGCAAGACCCAGCACAAGGTAAATTTGCTAGAAGCCGGAAATCTCAGAGCCCTTTACAAATCTCAGCAGAGGACCACTTAGCTAAACATCATCATCATGTTTTAGGAAGTTTGGCTGGAAGATAGATCCCCTTGCCAGTGAAAGCAAGCCAATTCTTGAACAAAGGTGTACACATGCCAAACAAAAACTGACTCCATAATCTTGCCCAGCTTTGGAGTAGGAAACAGGAATCATTTTGCTTTTTCAAGTTCTGTGGAGAAACAGAACATGACAGGCACAAAAGAGTCCAAACCAAGGAAATAAACCTCATGGGTACATGGGATGTCAGTGAAAAATGGTCATCCTGCCTGCAGGAGAGCTCTACAACAGCTGCATGAGGGCACTAGCCAGATTTCTGTAATTAAAAGGACACAAACATCACCAGTAGCCAACACAAAAAATAATTGTGGCAGTCACAGGATTTGTTGCCTTCAAGAAAGGTGGATTGATGGCAGGCTGTACTCACACACCTTGAGAGATCAAGTCCAACTCCACCTCTTCTTGTTACGAGTCTCCTACATTCTGTAAGGTTCAACTTCTCCCTTCAAGGGGATGAGAGACCGGAGCAACCACTGCCCTGAGACATCCGGCAGTCCAGTGGGAGAAACAAGAGAGATCCAACAGCGAGATGGGGCAGACAAAGTCTGCAGCAGAAGGCTGGCAACGTGGAAAAAAGGAAACTTGTTTCAGAGGATGAGAGGGGAAGATGGTTAAGGGACAACTGGCAACAGGGTAAATAGGAGGTCAGGCATGTAGCCAGCCCCAAATTCTAGTTCCTAGAGATTTGCTGTAGTGTAAAGATCAGCTGCATGAGCAGCTTAACTTCCTGCTGACAACTTGCAGAATAATACGTTCTTTGCCTTCAGAAATGTGCAATAGAAGAAAACCAAAGGAGCTGCACTAATGTTTTGAAAGAGTAGAGCAGGTACACCCAGCATTCATCTGAACAGACACATTTAATCTCCCTGCGTTGCTTAAAGTCACGTAAAGGAGAAGCCTTTAGGAGATTCACAATCAATAATAAAGAAACATCTTAAGTTTCCGCCACTTAGTTCCCTTGGCTGCTCTAGATCCCAGCTGCTAGACCTACAAATTCCTACCAGTGGGTCTTCCAGGAAACAAGTTTCCAGTGGAGACTGAACTTCAGTGATCACAAACCTTTGGCTTTCACTCCTGTTGCTGGTGAGCTCGTCCAACAAAGTATCCCTTGCCCAGTTCAAGGGAGACAGAAACCCAGGTGCAAGTCTGTGCTTGCCACAGAGCAGGTACATCCATCTCCAACCATGCCCAGCCCAATCACAGCTGGCCAGAGCTGCTCCCAATGTCCCACAACCGGAGCAGAACTCGCTGGCTTTGTTGTTAACATTCTGTTTGGGTTGCATTCCAGTTGCTGGCACGTCCTGAGTGCACTACTCCACGGACAAGATGTCATCAACAGGTTTGAACGCCGGGAAGAAAAACGCATACACAGCAATCAAAGTAGATCCTGATGAAGAATACTGTACCCCAGGTGCCTTTGAACTGGAGCGACTCTTCTGGAAAGGATGCCCAAAGTACACTCATGTCAATGAAGTCTGGCCCAACCTCTACATAGGAGATGAGTAAGTCTACATAGTACCTCTCTACACAGCAGATGAGTTAGGGTACATAGTACATCTCTTCTGCATAGGAGATGACTAAGCCATACCAAATACAAGGTGTTTCTCTCCTCCTCTTCCTCCTCCCCATTCATCAGTATTTAGCTGTGATTTGCTGAGCTACTGGCAGATGCCAGAGTTCAACCAAGCAATGGGAGGCTGGTGTGGCCCTTACAGATACAGGCCCACAGTGCTGGTCGCTGTGTGGCGGGGTCTGCTGTTAAAGACCGAGTAACAGGAGCAGTTGTGGCACCAGTGTAGGCTGCAGAGGCCGAAGCTAGTCATGTTCTATTTTTAAATGTCTCATTTCAAGGAGTAATTTGTCATTTATCTCCGAGTGAAAGTCCTGCCTCAGTTACACTGAGAGCAGGGCACAGCCGAGACGTGTTGTACCACAGCTTAGGTTGGCTTCAACCTAAAATGTAATTCTTGAAAAGTGACTGAAGAGACAGCTCAACCCGCAGTGGTATTTCCACATTTCCAAGCCTGTGCTTGTGTACATGTACTCCGCATTTCCAAATTGCTCAAGAGATTAAAATAAACAGAACCCTGTGGAAGGCAAAGCTGCAGAGATGTGTCTCACTGATCAGACCAAGTGTGATTTGGAAAAAAAACAAACCCACAAAACAGACTGAGCTCTGCTGAGCACAGGTCTAAGCTAGAAACAGTCTATTCTGACAAGCAGAGATGACTGCTGCAGCAGGGAGACGTGCCATCAGAAAATCCCCCAGCCCAACCCATCAGCAAGACAAGAGAACTTTTCTTACCCCTTAGGCATTATTGGTCCCCTTCCCATTTTCCTCTACACCCTGTGCTAACATGACACATTTATTTTACATGATCACTGTAAGGCACAGGCAGGAGCCCCACTGGCTCCGAAGTTCTCAATAATTTTTTTTAAAAGGTCCTAAAATTCATCTGTTGCCAGCTTATAAAAGAGGAAAGATATACAGCTTTGAAAGTTACAAGGCTCCTAATATCATCGACCAATTACTTCCGTGGCGCCAGAGGCAACAGAAAGACACACAAGAGTTCTGGGCTTTAACCAAGCTGGGGTTCCCAATTTTAGAGACAGAAAAAATATATATATATATTTTAAGCCGTGGGAAAAGCCTGGCCCAATGACTCAGGAACAAAGGAAAAGGGAGTTGAGTTGTCCTCTTCCCATCCTACCCTGCCCCTCGTTAGATATTTCCAACTCTAGGTCTAGGGTAAAGAACAGCCTTTTCTGACATTTATTTCCTATGTCCTTGTTCACAAAGACTAGCAGAATTATTCTGAATGAAGCTGTTGTAATAACTGCCCTCTTACCTCTGTGAAAAAACTGCTGAGTAAAGGGATCTGATGAGACAACAGGTCTATGGACAGTCAGCCTCAGACCATGGCACCAGCCACTGGATCTTTCCTGTAATCATTCCTGAAGCAGAGGCTTGGTACACCTGTAATTTAATAGATGCCAGGAGGTGTGACTCAGAACAATACACACCTGCACCTAGTACAAACTAACCAGAGGAACAGAAAAACAAGCTTCTTGAGAGGTGCTTGGAGCTTACACTGGGCAGTGTATTTCTACAGGGGACAAGTCAGGAGAAAAAGCAATGGTGCTTCAAGGGGAAAGAAGTCCTGCACGTGACTGGGATAAAAGAATGAAAAAGCCAAGAGAGAGGGAAAAAGAAGTGAGGACTAGGTGGGGGGTGAACAGAAAGTAAAACTTCTCCAGAAAATGGAGCTCCCTGAAAGAGAACGACTATTATCAGCTGGATAAGGGCAAACCTGACAGTGAGTTGCAGAAAATCTGAGATGAGAACTGGTCTGCAGGCAAGATGCAGCTTTCATTACCAGAAATAAAATTCGATTTGAAGCAGGCAAAGTCCAGGGACCTCTCTATCCTTCCTTGGGCAGCTCCACATCTTACTTCTGACCAACAGCTTCCCCCTTCAGTGTGGCAGAGTTTTTTGTATTGTTTTATTTTAAGATCTTGCTGTAGCACTGGTCGCCAAAGAGCTGCCATGGAGACGTGAACAGATGTTGGGTGTATTTGCATCCTTAGCCATGCTAAATTAAGGTTGATCTTGAAAGAATTTAGTGGAGCTCATCAACAAAATCAAGTGAACACACACATGCAGAGTTTATCTTCAGAGCCTCCACATCTGTGCTTCATTCCTGCCTCCTGCATTTACAAGGTTAACAGGACTTGTGACTGCTTATGGAAATGCTAATTAATTACCCTGACTACGTAACCACATCTTCCTTCTAATGCAATGCAGGCTATCAAGGAGCCCTGTGAGGCCACTCAATCCTTTTGTTACAAGGCTTTGCTGCAGATGTTGCCCAGAGGCAATGAAATCTCCATGAGCCTGTCAGGCCCAGAATAATCAAAGCCTCAAAATATAACATGCTGTGTTCAGCTCCAATTGAAATTTTCCTCCAGCAAGTTCCAAGGACTTTTAAAGACCAGACACTGGAACTTGTAGGAGACAGCCCAGTGATAGGAATAAAACATGCTTTTGCCAAGATTTTGATTCATCTGCTACCAGGATTAGTGCTTGCATGTATCCTCCTCGCATCCAGAAGCCTTCTAAAGGGACAGAAAGCAGCTTTGTCTTGCTCCTTGCTGTCACTGGTCACCAGGTTACCTGCATGGGCAGTTTTACTGGCTAATCCCAAGCCTGCCTGGTTCACCGCAGTCACCTGGAAAACCTCTGTCAGTCATGCAGCTTCTAGTTTTCTTCTTGCGGCTGTTCAGTGATCACCTTATTACCTGAAATTATGTTCAGGGTTCCACATTTCTGAATTTCAAAGAATATTTTAACTGAAGACAAAGGTGTCCCAAGACCTTGTTTTCCCTTTAACCATCCTCTAGCTCTCATTAGGATTTAAGGCTTTATCACAATTTCAGGTGTTTCTGTGTTCTGAAACTATTCCCAGAGAAAAAAAAAAAAAAAAAGTATTCTGGAGTCTAATTCCTTACAGGTTAAATACAAAAAGTTTTCTGGATATGCAGGTGAACTGAGCTTGCACGTCAAGAAAGCTATAGTCTATGCTTGTCCCAGAACAGCACCAGGGCTTACGGTCTTGAGAACTAACACGGGTGAGCTTCAACAAGACATGTGAGTAACTCAAATCTAGATTGGAGCATATGATAATTCAAACACATAATTAAACTTTAAACATATGCTTAACTAAAAGTCATTCTCTCCTCTTCCCTTTCTCCAGAAACACAATACAGTGCCTTTTTCCAAGTGACTAAGTAGAGAGACTATTTACACTGATCTAGAAGAAAAGAGACGGGACTCACTCAGGGTAGCAAATAGTTACCTCCCACTGTTTAGCTTTATGAACTCCTAGGATCTACACCAGTATTAACCATCCAAAAATAGGAGCGTATGCAGATTTAGATTATAACAACACTCTTGAGGACATAGTTTCAACCCTGTTAGTATGAGAATCTGCCAATTGTAACAGCAGTTTAACAATCCAGAAAATCAGATCTGTAACACTGGACCATAAACCTCAAAGCAGCAATGGTTTCCAAGACAAGTAACGGGGGGGGGGGGGGGGGGGGGGGGGGGGGGGGGGGGGGGGGGGGGGGGGGGGGGGGGGGGGGGGGGGGGGGGG
>JAOQGH010000002.1:15899347-15915925 GCA_025769975.1 Gallinago jamesoni
AACCCCCCCCCCCCCCCCCCCCTCTGTCTACAGGCTATTTCTAACACTTGGTGAGTGACTGAAGTCACAACCAGGAACTGACTGACTACATCATGTGTTTAATGCCTTTGCTGTACAGAAAGGAGAGAAATTATTTCTTGTATCTAGATTGTATCACAAAAACAACATTCACCATTTTGGGCTGGTAAAAAATGGACTACTAAATGTTTTTCTACCCTGTTCAGTATTTTCAGTGGTACCTAAAAATTCTTCTAAGTCACACTAAGCAGGAGGTATCCACAGAAGTGGAGCAACACCTCAAAAGGGAAAGGGGATACAATGCTACGCTATCTCTAGATTCCCTCAGTTCTGGAGTTACCAAAGGAAATTGGGTCAATATTATTGGAAATTCTCAACATCACTCCTCAAGAGGGAGAACTGCCAGATTTTCTTAGGAAAGTGTCAGTATTGCCTATATTCAGGGAGCTTCTTTCTGACACTGACCATCTGGTAAATTATCATCGTGCATCAAGCTTTCCTTCCACATTTAAGAAAATGGAAAAGTTTGAGTGAAACTATTCCTCTTCTAGTAACGCGTTGCCTCAGATTCCCTTGTGTTTTGTCCATCTGGGTCACATCAATCTGTGGGCTTTAACAGTCTATACCGAAAGATGTTTGCATCACTCAACCTTGGCATGAAGCTGAAGAGATGTGGCTCTAATTAGAGCTTATACACTAGTCTGGTTGACCAGGACCAGCTACAAGTGTTGACTTACTCCTTTAGATGTGCTTGGGCTTTCATGAGCCGCCTCCTCTTCATTAGCTGCTTTTTATATACTTAATACTTGATGTGGACACGCAAGCTGCAGGGCCTCCAAGTTGTTCTTCCCCTCGCTTGCAACTCCATTGGTCTGGGCATCTTCCTGATGAAAGCACCTGGGGCTGAAGCTTGTTACGACAGTATTTTTGAAAAGAGAGAGAAGGGATCTCGTATGCTGGAAATGGCAACTTGAAAGGAAGGATTTTCTTCACATTACAACTACTTACACTGTTGCTTTCAGAAGGCGGCAGAGTTTGCTGCAGCACTTGCTTTTAATCCTATGAATCTTAGCTTTAAAACTGACAGCAGGCATACTTGAAGTCCTGGACTTGCCCTTGCTCAACCTGACAGGCACAAATAGTCTTTTGGGAACCATCTGAAAATGGAAGACATTTTTGTTTGGGTCAGTTCTTCTTGGCAATAGTGTGTTATTATCACTATATCCCATGTGAAAATGATTTTAAGTCCAATTTTCACCATTTAGGTGGCATACCCGTGTCAAAGTACTCCCCCTTGCCTCAGAACTTTAAAAACATGTTTATGAGTCCATCTGTCCTACACTAAATGCAAGGCCTGATTCAGCAAAGTGCTGAGCTTTAGCTTAAAGTGCTTTGCTATAGAGAGAAGGACTTCTGGGTATGCTTAACTTTTAGCATACGTTTATGTGCTCTGAATTGAAGAGGCTGATGAGGTTTTACACGGGACCAATCTGCCCGGTTCATCTCTTACTAAACTGAATTATACTGAAATTTTCACTGTTATCTCCCAGTGCCACACTTCACCTTCTCTGCACAGGAACACATTCCAGGGAGACACTGGAGACCACAGTTGCACTGTGTAAGAGGAAATCAAGTGCTAATAGCACAGATGGTGAAGATACACAAAATGAAAACAATTGCAAGAGCAGTCAAATGCTTATGGCTTCACCTACGCTGACATTTGTAGCAAACTCTTCTTTACAATGGCTACTTAAAACTCAACCATAATCACAAAAATGGAAATATTAGTTGCAATTTAATAGGAAAGAGCAGCAACCAAAGAGGGGAAAAAGGAACTATTAAACTCTGTTAGTGAGCCAACTGCAAGGTTAAAAAAAAATTGTGCCATTTCTAGCTGAAACTAAATTAGAAATACAGTTATAAATCCTCCAATTAGGCGCATGATTCATACACCCCTGAATGATCCTATGCTACTAGTCACCTCAACCAACCAGATATTTGCAGGTGTTTATGCTTGATTTATTCCTTCCTTTCATCTAAAATACTGATACCTCAGGCATGGTAAAAGCTGCAAGAAAGACCAAAAGCATTCCCCCTTGGGACATAACCAGGAGTATTATGAATGATAAAACACCCCAAAAATAGGCTCTGATTAAAGTAAACATATAATGAGGGATGCTTCCATAACGGCATCTATTCTCCAGATTCAGCTGAGGTTGGGAAGTGAGCTACTCCATCACACCAAGCCAGAGTTCACTGATGGCTAAAGTCTCACCAAGGGGCACAGTAATATTTCCACTTACAGGCACATGGGTCCCCCTAAATGAGGGCTCAACAGCTTGTCTCCTGCTCTCTGTTAACCGGCAGCCAACATGCTGCCGACCCAGCATGACCTCAAGTTTAACTGCCTGGATTATAGCAGTGTCAGAGTCTCAGCACAGGCCATCCCTGCCCAACAGTATTTATGATCAATGGGCAAGGTAAAAACTGATGGGAGTGAAAAAGCAGCCAAAGCCGGGTCAGTATGAGGAGCGGTGGTCCAGCCAGGCTGTCTGCCTAGCTTTCTGGGAAAGGTTTTACAAGGAAAAAAACCAAACCAATACAAAAACCCAAGGAAAGTTTTTGAAAGAATAGCAGAGATCTTTTATGAAAACATAATTATCAAGTGTAAGACTGGGGGGATGGAGAAAAAGGAGAAAGTGCATAAACACTTCCTAATCTCCATATCAAGTTTGAAACCAAACACTCTTGGTTATTATATTGGGCAAGGTTACATTCTGTCCAAAAGGATATTGCTGAATCAGTTTACACATCAAGTGTAATTAAAAAGCAGATTAACATTTTCAAACCAGCCTATTTCAAGCATTGCGGAAAACAGTACAAATTCTTCAGTGCCAAAACCAGTGGAGTAGCTAACCCTCAAAGTATTTCCTTGGTACACTTACAATTTACTTTAGAAATAAGATATTTCACAGAATATGATTTAGTTACATCTGAGCATTTACTGAGCTTTTTACAACAGCATTCAAGGTTGATCCATTGCCACTTCTCATTCCCATTCCAGCCCAAACCATGGGAAACACAGTGAGCTAACAGAGTAAAAATGTGCATATTCTCACACTCCAACAGGGCAAGGGCCACAGACAACACTAATGCAAATTGTGATGCAAAATGAACACCTAACTGTCTTGCCTTTAATTGATTAAATAAAAAGGAGGAGGATTAATTCCATCCTGGGCCCCAAATTCACAGTATGTAGCTAAAGGCAAGACTGGGAGATAGAGAGGGAAGTTCCCAGGAGCTTGGCCAGACTGAGCCGATGGCTTATGCAGTTGGTGAAAGAGAGTATTCCTTCTTTCTGAATACCTATTGAAACTCTGGGGCCACTGAGCACTTGAAAATGAGATCCCGAGACACAGAACAAGACTGTAAGTGCGACCATCAGAAACAAATGCATTAGATGCACCCACTGTGTCAAAAGGCAATCTCCTGAGAATCTAATCAAGGAAACAGGAAAATTGGATTTCAGATGAATGTAAGTGTCAAATGTTAATGATTCCAACGCGACCTATTGTTTGACATTGTCCTTGCTCGGAACAACTTCATCATTTAATTCAAATGCTATTTATTAGCCTGAGCAGTGCTTGCAGAAACCGAAGTTTGGCAGTATCTACAGCCCATTAAAAACCTTATTTTCCCACTGACCCCAACTACATCGCAGTCCTACTTGCTATTCTGCATGGAGGTCTCCACTTGCAGGAGTTCTAGCTGAGCACAGATCTCTGACCTGAAACCATCAGTCTTTCATGGTTTTTTGGATACATGCTTTGGGCCAAGTTTGGTGAATGGAAAACACATTTTCTCTATCCCAGCACCAGGGAGGCAAAACAAAAGAAGCCTTAATTTGAAAACAAAATCTATAGCTCACCTCAAGCACATCAAAATCAACAGAAGTAATTATTCTCTGCACCTTAACTCTTCAGCAGGGACATTTAATCTGTTTTTTAAGTACTGGCCATTCTTATAGATCAGAATCCAGTGCCTTTGCTGGCAAAGCGTGTAGAGCGTATCCACCTGAAGAGAATCCTAAGGCACAAGTCTTCGAGAAGGAGGACAAAAAAATTCCTTCTTTCTAGGTCAATCACTGCAACAAGAATACAAAGGGAAGATGTGAGCATTATTTAACCTGAGGTGAAGGTGGCAAGTCCCAGCACTAGCAGCAGTCCCAAGCACCAGCACTTGCACAGCAGCAAGATGCTGGTGCTTCTCTGTCCTCCAGTCACCTGAGCTTAGGCAGGCATCACCACCCTAACTGGAGGTTTTACTTACTTTTAAAATCATTGCATAGGTGACTTATGACTATTTCATAGCACAAATGCCAGTAGTGTCAAGACATTATCACCCCTGACCAGAGAGGAACTTCTGCAGGGAGGATGGTCTACTTAGAACAGACAATTAGCATGAGCTTAATTTATATCGGAAAGAGCATAGGTGAGACCTTCAGTATCCATTTCCCAGTTAAATGCTCTAATCACTACGTTCTTGGCTGCTCAAAGGGGGATTTTGATTTCGAGAGCGGCTGGGAAGGTGGAATCAACTTCAAGCTATTCTGAGCTGTCACCACTAGAATTATGAAACACAACAGGTAGCTCACCACAACGTCCTGTGTGACAGCAGCTGCATTTACACATTGAAATGTTCAGGAAACATTCATGGAGAGAGGTACTTTTTGGGTGGAAAAAGCTGTTTCACATCATGCACTAATTCATTTATGGCAGCAGAAGTTATGTAAAAATATATTAAGAGAATGAAGTCTATGCAATTCTTTGTAAAGAGCTCAGTAGTCTTCCTAGGCACTAATGAAACTTGACAGCTTTTCCAGAACAAAACTTTCCAAAATTAAAAGCTTTCTGTAATGGAACAAAAAAAGTTCTTACATGTCTGTCCACAAACTGCACTTCTTGAGGAATTTCAGGCTGCTTGTGAGCACTTAAGAGTGGTTATTGGGAACACAAAAATCTAGTATTTCCTCTCCTATCTGACTTCCCTCGTCTCAAGAAAGAAAGGACAAGAGTGAATTAGAATATTGGGTTAAATAAACGACTTTCAGCTTTCAATGAAGGCTACTATCCATTTTCCATACCTAGTTATTTTGGTTTTAGACCTTGTTTAATCCAACATTACAGTGAAAGGAAACCTGGTAGGGCATTGTGACCACAGAAGGGTGACTTTTTAAAATTATTTTTATTTCTTTAAATAGAAATGGAGAAAAAAATCAGTAACTTCTTTTAGGGATAAAGAGCTTCTTTTTGAATCCCAGATGATTTTACTACTCATATATCACTGACTCTTTTATTACTTTTGCAATATCAATTGATGGAACAGAAGGGGAAAACAGGTTTCATGGGTCCTGTTTCAAGCTATGCTACTGCTGTTCTTTTATGACTTTAAATAATTCATTCTATTTCTTTCTCTATCTTAAGTTTCTTCTCGTATGAGATGGATAGAAACCAGTATTGCCCGTATTACAAAGGTGCCAGGAAAAAGACATTCATTTTTAAGGTGCTCTAAGGATCTGGGAGAGATAGTTATGTACTCCAGAAGGATTGTTCACTCTGAATGACAGTATCTTAAGATCTCTACAATGGTAAATGATACATTTTTTTGAAGCATTATCAGTTTTGTTAATATTTAGAACACAGCAAATCAGAGAATTTTTCTTCTGGCTTGCTGGCTGAGCAAGAAGCTTCTTCACTTACATGATGGCTCTCATTTTAACAGGAAAACTGCATTAGATCGCTACAGCCTTGAGAAGGCAGGCTTCACCCACATCCTCAACGCGGCCCATGGTCAGCGGAACGTGGACACAGGACCAGAATATTACCATGACATGAATGTGGAGTACCATGGAGTGGAAGCAGATGATCTCCCCACTTTCAAGCTCAACCAGTTCTTTTATTCAGCTTCTAAATTCATTGATAACGCACTTCAGGATGAAAGAAGTAAGGAGGGTGCTGAAAACGGTTAAAAACAGCACAGTATTTATTCCATCTGATTACAAGCATAGTTCCATGGTATTTAGCCTTGTAGGAATGAAATGGTTTAACCAACAATTAAAACTAGCAGCAGGGAACTAGTTTAAGAGAAGGTAGTCATGTAACTAGGACCTTTTTCACTGCAGAGCTAGTACTGCCCCAAGAGCCCTTTTCCAAGCACTTTGATAGAAGTCCACAGCTTGCATTAAGGTCTCCTGTCTGATAAAGGGGTTTTTGCTGTTGTTTTGACTCCTTTGTAAACACATCGGAGACAATTGGACACTACATGGGTTCCATGAATTAGCTGTCTTTTCCCCAAATTAGTCCGAATTAAGAAAGGTTTAATGAATATTAGTTGCATAATGGTGGGACTGGAACTTGAGTGCTCTGCAGAGATTCCAGGCTGTCACTCTGCAGCTTCATGCTCTGCAGCATTAGATTCACTCTACAAATATAAAAACCACCTTCCTACCTGGTCATCGGATCTACCCCAAGCTATAACAGATTTATCTCTCTGCCATCTTCCAAGCAGCGGGAGACCGAAACAACTCCAACAGCAGAGATCTAGAAACATTTCATTAAAGCCTTTGTAATTTCTCAGCTTGATTACTACAATTCATTATTTGCTTACCTCCAGCCGTGTTCTATCAGAAAGCCTTACACTGATGCGAAGTGCTACAGCCTAGGCCTCACACTGGCTTTCAATATTACTCTTTATTACTCCTACTCCCCCCCCATATGCTTTTTTTTTTTTTTTTAAATCTCTACAGGATATTTTACCAGAAACCAGCTGAGAAACTTAAGACTTTCCTGCTGACCTACAAAGATCTTAATATCAGAGGATCACATATCAAGTTTCTAGCCTCCTGTCAGCTTCTGTTCTTGGCTGTTTCGCTCAGCTACAGACAGCTACTACCTGGCTTACCCCCAGTAGCCAGCCAGGTTTTAAATTTTACCCTTTCAGCAAGTACAGTCTACAGTACCAGTCCCTTCCCCTGTTCAGGGGAAAGCCTTGAAAGCAGTTCAGTTTTAAAAATCAAAGTCCTAATAGCAGGCGGAACTGCTTCGGAGCTTACTTGCTCTTGAAGAAAAGGTCCCTGGCATTTCAAAAAGCGAGTCTGAAGCAGTGCCTTTGGGAAGGAGCGGATAACTAACACACTCCGTGTCTAGCCATGGCTGGAGGCCAGAGGTCAGCATCAGACTGGAGTAGCTGAAATAAGAAATGCAGACTTCCTCCCCTCCATCCCTCTCCTGTTCCTCTAACACCATTGCTGCATGCAGGTACAGAAACAAGCACAGGGGAAGCAGCAAAGGCCAGATAAAACACTCGCACCCCAATAAACATTGAGGCAGGGAAGGATGAGATGGGGGAGCATCAGCTTTTTTTCTTTCAAAACCGCATCGATGTCCAGGAAGTTCTAAGGCCATATCCAGCACCAGTCCAGCACTGAAAACACAAGACCAAACCAA
Source organism: Gallinago jamesoni (assembly GCA_025769975.1). Taxonomy (NCBI): domain Eukaryota; kingdom Metazoa; phylum Chordata; class Aves; order Charadriiformes; family Scolopacidae; genus Gallinago; species Gallinago jamesoni. The sequence goes on from JAOQGH010000002.1 coordinate 15,906,871, forward strand.
AGAGTGACTGGATGAACTTCTGCAAAACAAACCAACAAACAAAATATCAGCACTTAAGTAGATACTGCCAACTACAATCATCTCTGTAGCTGTGCGCTGCCTGCCACATTCACATGGTTTTTAAGTAAGACAGCCAGGATGTTTTCTGATGGACACCAATAAAATAAATTACTGTAACACTCACAAAGAAAAAGAGCAAGCTCTTAACTTTCTCATGAGGGAAAATACTCTAAAAAATACACTAAAATACACCTCCTATCCCAGCCAAAGATATGCATAACAGCACATACGTACAGCCTAGGAAGAGACAGAAGCTAAATGCGTAGCAATAGTTTTCCAATACACATTTAGGGACCAACAGAAAGAGTCCAGAAACTAAAGAGTAGACTGATGTCTCTTACACCTACAGGAGAAAAGACTAAAGGCAAATTAACTAGTGCTCTCCTCCAACAGAAATGTGAACGCTCATCTGATTCTAGGATTCTATGATTTCTAGTGCCTAATGAAAGGACTATTTGTGTGCATCTTCCTGATTGACAAACAGCATCCAGATTCCTAAACAGGATTTTAGAGTAAGAAACCAAGTACCTATCTCCAGTGGCAATACGCTGAAGTCGGATTTCAGTATATGGCGCTAAATACTTCTGGATCAGTAACACCGTTACACTCATTTGCTACTTTGCATTAGAACCGAGCAAATGCAAAGACAGGGAAAAGGTGAAAAAGAAAACCTTCGACTTTTGTGACCCGAATGTAGGTATTAATGAATTTGCTCCAACTGTATCACATTGTATAAGGCGTGACCTTCAGCCAGCCAAGCAATCAAATTCATTGAATAGATGTCTTCATCCAATGCATTTTGCTGGGAAGCTGCTCAATAGTCAATGTTATTGAAACAAGTTGTCAGGCAAATGAAGAAGCCTCTCTTTCTGCAAAGGCCAGAAAGGCAGGCAATTTGGATGCTGTCAAAACACAGTCCGAATGCAGTAATTCTGACTTAACCTTCAAAATCTTCATGATGGTGAAGAAGCTCCCCAATCAGAGCAGTTTTGTGGACTTTAAGTGTGGGCAACTGGACTTAAGAACAGTGAAAACAGATCAGTTATAACAGTTTTAGAGGCAAACTCGAACTGTTCACAATTGTGCACCCTATCATTCAGCTGTGCATAAAGATTTTCCAAAACATGTAACTCAGACCACAGGATAGCTTAAAACTGATACGAGGGAGGCTTGATTAACCTGAAAGGAACACGTTATTTTAATGGGTTTTTAAGTTCCCTTCTATGCCACAGATTTAGGTCCTTTGGTATCTTAGTTCCACAGAATGTAGATGGGAATAGCATTTTCTTCTCACGTGAAGATGTCGTGGGGAAAAAACTACACTAAAAATTGAGAGGGTAAAAGCAACGTGAGAAGAAACGTAAGAGACAGACACAAAGATCCAAAGCCTTTGGCCAAAGACACCTCAACATTCATCACTTCATCTAACTTTGGAAAGGGAATGCTGCATCTAGACACGTTTTCAAGAAACACAAGCCCAAGTCAAGTGACCAAAACACTTCAGGGACCTGTCACCACTCAGCTGACCTCTGCCTCTGTGCACTGATTCTTTACACTCAGTCACAAAGGATATAAATGGCCAGAATCAAGACTGCAAGAGTGGACTCCCTCTTAGGGAAAGAGGGTTTCAGACCGGTCCTTACACCGGAACCGGAGACTGCAAAATAGTACAGAAAGGACGTGGCCTTGCGTTTTGCTGTTATCAGGCAGTCAGATCTTGAATAGTCACACAGTAGAAAGGACAGATGTCATTTTCCTACAACCAGGATGCATTTCAGAAAATTGTACAGCCATTTTTTCCCTTTGTTGAATCTATAAAACCGCATGCTTTCTCCTAGATCCCGTGCATTTGCCACCCACACAAAGCAAAGCTTTCCTTGTCCTATCATGTATTTTATCACCCCAACAGCAACCCATTTACAAGGCGGGAAGCTCTAAGGAGAGGCACGAAGGGCTGAACAAATGAGAGCTTTCATCCATTTCAAATATTTGCAGTAATAATAGAAAGGATTATCATTTTCCAGGAGAGGAAGAGGCACTTTTAGTTATCAGAGCAACTGGAATTTTGCCAAGATGCCTCTAAGACTATCTGCTGGGATTAGGATGCAGACTGTAACCATTAATCCTCTAGTGTTGGCAGCTCTTGATTCATCCATTACACAGCAGTGTTACTTGTGCCAAGACATCCTCTCGTGCCTGGAAGCAAAGGAGTTAATCGGCAGGACTCACGGCTTTGCACCCAACACTTCTCGCTAGGCATAGCTTACGGAGATAAACTATTATTTGCCCTGATAGGATTTTTTTTTTCCTGTGGCAATTCAGCTTAGCAGGGTGTTAGAGTGAGTGCTCCAAATCTACTTCCTTCAGCAGTTCAACCCTTTGTGAGACTCCCTCAAGGGCTTTGAATCATTTTTGGAAATCTTCTGAAGTGTTTCAAAACCTGTCAATCAGACCTGAACCCACTTACTGTTCTCTTCCTCCACCTCCCCCAGACATAGCAAATGGGGAAGGTTCCACTTCGGCTTACAACCTTGCTAGCACCTGAAGCCAAGGACTTCCTGCCTCTAGAAGTCCAAAGTTAAACCAAGCAATGTCACCAACCTACATCTGAAGGCACATTTATTCAGAGATGAAAACTATTAGCAGAGACTCTGCAGTCACAGTTGCTGCCAGGAGCTGACCATACAAACCAGAGAGAGGTGGTGGTGGTGGTGGGGAAACGCTATTTTCATTCAACATGACAGTCTGAGGGCAAGTACCAAAGGACTTCTGAAGAAGCTTTTCTATCCCCTTGGTTATACACCTATTAACTTCTATGGCCTTTCTTATCCTTTGCCCTCAAAAATATCACAGGCTCTCTCTCAAAAAAAATCCTCGTTCACTATATTTTACAAATGAAGTACTGGGGCATGAAGTGATGCAATCCAGATCTTGAAGGACATTATTGTTAGAACAACAAAAAATAATCTAATTTGATTTAATTTATTTAACTTTTGTGTCTCACTGGTAGAAGAGAAAGGCACCTCTATGCATCCTGTTTATCCTCACGGAAGGATGGTTCAACAGCATACCAAACCCTCCCTCGCTCTTACACTTTGCTCATTATGCCCAAACACAGAATTACACACAAGCTGCTTGTGAGGCAGAAAAGATAAGGCTGCAACGGGCTTGCCACGTTACTTAATGCAAGGATGTGGCCCCTGGGCCTTCTCTGCAACCTGAGTTCACAAATAAATTTAGATACCATTTAAGGATTAAATGGGTAATCTCCAATGTAGATGGTGTAACAGGAAGATTTACAACTTGTTTCCCCACCTGTATAAAAACCAGTCTTACAGAAGTGCTGGGAAGGGTAGTCAAGCCACCAAACAGAGCAGGGACACTACAGAAACCTTCACTGTCAAAAAAAAAGAAATTACCCCGTGTCATCTCTGAATCACCTCTCTTTGTTTCTGCAGACAAGGTCCTGGTTCACTGCGCTATGGGACGCAGCCGGTCAGCCACGCTGGTTTTGGCTTACCTGATGATTTACAAGAACATGACAGTGGTGGATGCCATTGAGCAAGTATCAAGACACCGGTGCATCTTGCCAAACCGGGGCTTCTTGAAGCAGCTGAGAGAACTGGATGTGGCGTTAGCACTGCAGAGGAAAAACACCAAAAACAGCCTGCCATCTGACGATGACAATAACAGCACCACGATCTAGTGTTGTTCCTGGCAGGGTTTTGCTACTGGAAAAGAAATTCCATAAAAGGAGGGGAGTGGAAGGTGTAGTTAATTACACAGTCACAAGAATAATTTGTTATTTGGAAGGAAAAACAAAGTAATTTCAAATGCTGTCAAGACGAGAAAGAAGAGAAGCCAAATTTAAAACCCATCTTCTTAGAATGTTCCAGTCTTAGCAGAATTCTTTGTGACATGAACAAATAAATTTTATCCTGTGTAAAAAAGTTTTTACAACACAAAAGCAGGCACAACTTAAAGGAAACCCTCTTCTAGGCGAACACCCCCAAAATTCTGATCCTAAGCCAAGCACATGGCCTTTTAAAAAGTTGAGCTAGGCATTCCTAAAGGAATTTTGCAGGGAAGAGACCGAAATGGCAGCAGCACAGATGAATTCTTAAGTTTAGTCTCAGAGTCCTGAAGGATTTCACAGGAGTTTGCCTTTTTGTGCTGTTTCCTGGCATCTCCATTTCCTCTTTCACAGTAATAATCAATGTAGGACAGCTCAGCTTTTAGAGAGCCTCCAGATGAGGACTTTGCAGCAGACCATGCAAGCTCTAAACAAACCAAGACCCTTGAGAAGGTCAGATGCATAAGCAGATACAACAATTCATGAAGAAACATAGTAAGACATTTTAGCAGTTTCATTTTTAAATTATTTTTCCTAGATGCTTCAACTGTCTGAATTTTAAAAGGTTCTATACATTTATTATCCAAGCCAATTTACTAGTCCACACAAAAAAAAAAAGACAGGAAATTAAAATTATATGTTGTTTTCCTGCACTTGGAAAAATTAACAGCTGGAACAATGAACAAGAAAAATATTGTTAAGAGGAAGTTCAAAGCTGAACTTGTGCAGCCCTAATAACCCCCTAAATAATCATGGATTATAACCAGTTTTAATGAGATTTTAGTTTTGATTAAAGAGGCAAGAGACACAGGTGAAGCCTTTAAAAAATACCTCACACTGACCTGACCAACCAGGAGAAAGCTGCTGTTGTGCTTCCAGACACTGTTTATATTTGCCTCTACCAAATGTTTCCTTCTATCTCAGCTTTAGTCACCTTCATAAACTGCTGTGCTCCAATACAGTTGCTAATAACTGCATTTGTTGACAGTAGTCCAAATACACAAATGACACTGGATCTACTTTTCTGCATAAAATTACTCAATTTACTCTATTTGATAGAAATTATCAGCAATTTGTGTTTTGACACAATGAGAGTTTTGCTACTTCAGCAGTATTTGATAATCTTAATATATACTGTAGATCACAATTAAGCTGTATTCACCTTTTTTGCATCTGCAGAAAGGTCAAGTAACAACTCTTCCTACTGGAATTTTACCTATTTCAATGTATCAGGTAAGAGCTATTTACTTGCTCTGTGCCTCAGAGGTACAACCTAGCCATCGAGAGCACAGGAGATTTCTCCTGGTCTTTATCAGCTGACAAAGACTTTGTCACTTTGGTGCAGTAAGGCCTCTAGAAGTCTTGGATACTTGGGGAAAAAAAAAAAAAAGAAAAAAAAATGTCACAGGGCAGAAATGTGTCAGTGAGAACTGCAAGTATACACTACAACCAAAGAGAGTTGAGCACAACTTTAAACCATTTTTTGTAGATATTAACAGCTCTTTACAGGCTCAGCATCTCTAGTGTGAAGGCTTTCTGTTCCTTCACTTCCTTTTGGGGCCCAAAACCCAGTAAATCATTCATCTTCAACCAACAGCTGTAGCCAAGGCTGCAGGCACCCCTAATGCAATGTTTTTGTCTTATCACGTCTTTTTATCTGTGTAACACATACCTTACCTTGAAATTCTCAGAAACAGCAGAATCCAATAAGCACAACTAGGCTACCGTTAAAAAAGCAAATTAGATACCACAATGTGAACAATATTCATGACAGACACACCAACTCTGGGAATTACAGCAAATTAAGTATCCCTACACCTGGATTAGGAAAAAAATATGGAAAAAAAGAGAAATGAAACTCAAAAGAAGTAATTTGACACTTTAAAAATGAGTAAGGAGTCAATGTGGGTTAGAAGATTCTTGAAATGGGGTCTCTCAACTCTTTCCATTTACTTCCACAGACCTTAAAATGCACCTTTTGAGAGCACCTTATCCTGTCTACTGCAATTTAATTCACAACCCAGACATCCAACAGCTCTCCCAGCCTTGTCCCTAACAAATCTGCCTTTCAGACACATGGACCAACTCTTTCATTTACCCTGAACTTTCTCACCCCTCGAGCAGCAGTGTTTCTTAAGATGAATCTCACAGACAGGAATTCTGTACCAAACAATACACTAAAACACAACAAGTATCCACCAGAACTTCCCTCTATCAAGTTACCGGTTATTTTCTTTTTTGTATCCTGCATGATAGCTTGATAACTGCTGTAACTGGAAGAGGATTTATGGCTGATTTATATGCAGAATTGTATTCAAACAAGGTTTTCTGGGGCCTGGAGATGGGTATTTCTTTTGCAGTCTGAGACCTGTGCAAAAACACAGGAAAAAATTTAATTTCCTGAGGCCCAGTTGCTTTTGGTGGAGACTGACAAAGCTTTCAAACAACAGCCTCCTAACTACCGATAGAAAGCAAAAATACTAGAACTCTTAAGTAGCTCCTACTCTTTTTGTCCTGCATAGCAGATTAGGCAACTGGCATGTGGCAACACTGACATAGCAATAGAAGAATGTATTGACAATTTCCAAAGGACAGGATTCCAAGCTACTCAGCAACTAGGAGCTGCTATTCTTGTATGGAGATGAAAACCAGCATAAACCTCATTTCTCAAGAAATAAATAAATAGAAAGATTATTTATTCTTATTTAGTAGGTGAGGGAAAAAGCTACCAAGAATTTAAATTACTGAAGTAAAATTATGATAAAGCCAAACCTGTAATCCTACCTTGTACCGTTCTTACAAACTCCCCCCTGCCTCCACAAAGCTCAAACCAACAGCTTTTGATCAATGCATACCCCAAAACTTCGCTTTGGAAGAGCTGACCTGTACAGGCTACATAGGTCATAAACAGTATTGGAAATACATAGTTTTAATACAGCGAAGTATTAAAAGTAAAGGGAAGAGTAAGAAAAACAGTCATAGGTCTTTATTATACCAGTGGGTTTGCTTGCTGCTAAAGGTGTCAGTCCCCACACAACAGGCTGCATTAGGATCACCCTCAGCACTACAGATAATTGTCAGGCCCATTCTTTTCATTAACCACCCCGTGTACAAATGGAGTTTGCTTCAATCAACTAGCCCAACCGATGGACAAATTAAACAGCTCACAAAACTAAAACACAGAGACAGTGACAGTTTTGCATGTCTCTGTTTCTTATCACACAGCTTCTTACAAAGTCAGTAAAAAACCTGGTTATATTTTGTCCACTGCTAGACCAGGTAGCCAGAGTGCAACACTTACCAACCCTGTCTGCTAAAGGGCTAGAGAGCAGTTTTCAGGAGTACTGGGATTCAGCAGCTTCCTGACAGAGTAGGTTCTGGTTCTGATACACAGACAAGTATCTCCCCTAGAGCAGGGAGCAGGTCTAGCCTGAAGCACTCTGCCAGTAGAATTACATCAATTAAGCAGTTCTCAAGTAAACATACTTCTTATTTACTTCCCAGCTTTTTTTCCCCTGCTGTTCTCCCAGAATCAAGTAGACTAAATCAGAAAAAGTGTAGCTTCCACAAAGTAGGCAACCCTCACAAGTGGCTAACCAGCTAACTAACGAGTGTTAGCAGCACTGACCTCACCTATAAGCCAGGTCGGCAAGCAACATACATGCAGAATGAGGCAGATTTACTTCCCTCTTGCAAACCACCAGTGGTATGAAGTATCCTATTCAGCAAACCAAAGACCAAGACTGCATGGGCAGGGAAGCCTCCCGAATCCACAAGAATCATCTATTGTAACTGTAAAGGATTTTTTTTTGAGACACTAAAAGAGTGAGGTAATTCTCAGCTGGGACAGTGCTAGAGCAGAGTCAAAACCAACACTGCAATGGGTACACAATATACAGAACAGGTAGATCTGTCAAGGAAAAGGCAGTTTTCTTATAAAACAGAAATTTTACTGCAGTAATGAAATTGACACCTGAATAGTCATTATAGGAAAAGACTTCGGAAAGCCATTTGTCTACCTGAAAGGAATTAAGTTCTGAAATAAATATATTTAAAGATACCGGAAACTTGCCTGTTGTGCACACACAGTACATCACTTTCCACCCAAGTTTTAATCCATATATTGCAAATGCAGAATTTTAGCAGTATGCCGGAGTCAGGATACTCTGTTTCAGGTTAGCACACACTGAAATGGCAAGCAGGTCTGATTTGCCTGGATGTTACAGGCTTGGAAACCTGAAACTAAACAGAAGTGGATAAAGACCAAAGTGCCTTTTCCACTCATCACAGAAACAAACAAATGAAAAGTCACAAAACATAGGGCTAGTTTGAGATACAATTATTCAAGATACTGGGTCCTAGTTATACACACTGGAAGGCTGCACAGTAACTGTGTTTAGTTCACCTTCCCTTTTCCTAAGCATTAAAAAATGTGACTGCCTTTGTGAAGACACACATAGTTTAAATACTATGAATACTTTTTGTCTTCAAAAAGCAAATTCGACAGTGTTAGCGCATGAACAAAGGTGTCTGTTGTATTGGGCTCTCCTTATCAAACATTCTGAACTCCTAAAACACAAGTTACTCCAAATTACCATCCGACCAGCAATTTTAGCTCCCATTCAGACCTGCTATTTCAGACTGCTGCTCCATCATATTAAAACTGAACAGGTTATGCGCATGAATCTGTACTATCAATTTCTTGAGTTGGCAACACCACACACTTCAAGGGTTTTATTTAAAGAAATACAAATTACTCTAACTTTTGAGCACATGAAATACCACCTATAAAAGGTGCTTTATATACTGGAATGGGGACACAGAGTTTTCAATCAAGATGACTTTCACCTTCACTAGCAGCCTTCTTGCAGGGTCAGTGGCCTAGAGGGGGAATTCGGTGGCCACACTCAGAAGTCATTTGGAAAAATTCTTACAAGGATTTTTTCTGGTGCAGATTCACACTTACCCAATTTAAACTTGGTCTACTCACAAGTTCCATGTACAGACAAGCCTTCTTGATTTTTATAGACCTTCTATTGCTAGATTAGAAGTGCTCATATCTGAGTGTTATCACAGAATCACAGAATCACAGAATTGTGGTGGTTGGAAGGGACCTCAGAGATCATCGAGTCCAACCACAAA
>JAOQGH010000002.1:15916025-15978993 GCA_025769975.1 Gallinago jamesoni
GGGTAGGGAGATTTTTCTTTATATCCTTAATCCTGGCCCCAGGGAGGCAGCAGACCTCTCTGTGGGATGGATCCGGTAATGCATATGTGTATGCACATATACATGCACATAACACAGAACTCAGAAGTTCAACGCAAGATTTGCATCATCTTGTGACCCAGCAATAACGACAAAGGAAGAGATTACAATTCTATCATTAAGATACAGTGCAAATATCATATTCGTTACTATAATATACCCTAATATATTAACATTTTCTATAGGAAAGAAGTTTCATACATTAAATATTGACAACCTTGTAATGTATTAAATACATATTTATTCAATATTTTATTAAGATTATTAAAAAAAATAATCTTAGATACTCTTTATTTTCACAAGGTGTATGCAATTATGATGAATAACCTACGCATAGGCTCTAACAGCCTAATCCAAACCCCATCAACTTTAATGGGCTTTAGATCAAGCATCTGAGAGCACTGTAACAAACACTGTTTCAGGAGGTAATTCCCATGCAACATCAAACTATGACAAGACACAAGAGGCTAAAAATGGCTCATCATAATTTATTTTATGTTAAAATGTACAGCTTGGGGGGGGAGGGTGTTGTTTTTTGCAGTTTTTATTTTTGTTTCTTGGGTGGTTTTTTGTGGGGTTTTTTTTTTAAGTGACTGACTAAAAAGATAACAGATAAATACAAGAGTGTCACTGGGTCCTATTTTTACATGTATCAAGCCTCTTCTGTTCGGCCCTTACAGTCACTCTGTACAGGTACAAAGGCTACAAAAAAGGAAGCAATATAAACAGACACAAATAACTTTTGCCTTTTTACATGCGATCTGTAAGCTTAGTTTGAGCTATTCACACGCTACTGCTCTATTTTTTCCCTTAAAAAATAACTCCAATATTTTATAAAGATAGAAAAATCTACAGATGGAATGAAAATGTAAAGTTAGAGGCATTTCCATAAAATAGCAACTTTACACCAAATTCACTACTTCTTTTTTTAAATCCTGCCAAGTATTTGGACATATATGAAAATGTTTCAAAACTTGACAAATAAACACTGAGATGTTTCAATCAACAAAAAAACATAACAGTATTTATAAAACAGAAAGCTGCCTGTTTTCCTACCCCAGCCCCAAAGAAACTGGTCACAAAAATGGAAAAGAGTCTCAACTTTACACTAAACATACAGCAATAAAACCCTTTGAACTAACCAAAATGTGAATAGCTTTTGCAGCTTTTTTTATTATTTTTTACAAGTTTTATAATTAACAAAAATATAGTTCTGTTTTTTTTACCCCTCAAACTAGGGTAACCTAATCAAGGCAAAAAAATTAAGAAATGGCTTACTGTTAAGCACAACACTTGTACAGTACTACAAAATGCACTGTCACTAACAAAGACATTAGCGGCATGCGGAAGTGTCACCTTCAGAAACAAAATAATACAATAAAAGAACTGCTAAAAGGCATTTACATGTGGGGAAAGGAGAGAGAAAAAGCTCCCGATCCAGTACTGTCTGATAGTTTTGGGAGTCTATTTATCCACATTTTTAATGGGAGCAGGCACATAAAATGGCTCTGAACCATCAGCTGCTGTGTAATTGCAGTTCATAGAAAGAGTTCTTCCTTTCCAGAGAACTTCAAGCTCAATGAAATAAACAAAAAATGGAAAACCACCTAATTCCCCCCAAAGAAAAGAGAAGAAAAGTTAAATCCCACAAAGTTAAAAAAAAAAAAGAAACAAAAAAAACCCAAAACAAGAAATAAAGAAAAAAAGAAAAACTTGTATAAGGCTTTCTGCTGCATACAGCTTTTAAATGGTGCCAACAAATGTTTTTGCATTCACACCAATTGCTGGTTTTGAAATCGTACTCTCCAAAAGATATTTGTGCAGATCAATCCAATATGCCAGTCTGGTAGTCCGTCCCCTCCAAAGGGCCTACCTCCTCATGTAGGATCCGTTCAGAGACTGTTTAGACATGCCTGTATTCATGTAGCCATGATGCCCGGGAGGCGTGTACATCATGTTACTGTGGGGTGCTGTCTGCATTGGCTGCTGTGCATATGGCTGGGTTCCCATCATCCCCATCTGCATCTGCATAGGGTACTGGGGCGTTTGATTCATATACCCATGATTACTGTGATATCCACTATTCATCATCGGCTGGGACATACTATAACCATTCATAGCGTTAAGGGTATTCATGTTCATGTTCACCGAATTGACATTGTAAGCTGGGGCTGGCATCAAGTTTACACTCATGTTCATGCCACGCTGCATCGTTAAGGTCCGCGCGGGCCCTTGCATGGCCACAGTCTGTGAAGCACGGCCATAAATCTGTGGCTGATGGGCTGCAGCCGCAGGCGGCAGAGGCGTGGATTTGGTTCTTACAGAAACATGACCTTTGCTGGCCATCTGAGTCTGCAGTCTTTGGGTGTGGGATATTCCGATGTTCGACGAAGTCATGTTACGCTGCAAAAGGGGAGGTGGCAAATTCATGGGAGGAGGAGTAAGGTTGGGGGGAGGGGTCATGGTAGCCTGTGCTTGGGGTCCTCCAGGAACAGCGTGTGGAGACTGAGAAAGCTGAACAAGCCCTGTATTACTTAAAGGGGTGGACAAAGAGGCACTGTTTGCATAGGAAGTTACAGCAGCTGAGTGGCTGTAAGGCAAGGAATGATCCATAAGCGTGTTAGTTAACTGTTGCAGTTTGGCAAGGCTGAAGGTGGCAGATGGCTGTGAGTAATGCCCCGCTCCAAATTCACTCTGCCCCATTCTTTCATACAATCCAATGTTGGCATTGCCAGTCTCGGGGATTTCGGTTAACTGCATAGGTGGTGTGAAATTAGCGGCCATGCTGCACTGGGACAACTGTTGGTTGCTGCTCGGAGGCCTTTCAACAACACAGCCTTGGGGAGATTTTACATTACAAGTGGGAGGAGAACTGATGTTGGTTTGTTGCATCATACTGCAGCTCCCGTTGATGTTAGACATCTGCTGCGTCACCGCACAGCTACTCTGGGTTAGGTTACTAGATGTAAGGCTACTGTACGAGCAACTGTTTTGAGAAGAGTTGTTTCCACAGATACTACTACCCATCGTAGAATCGTAACTGCTTGGGTTTTCATAGTTTTCTGTTGTGCTCTCGATGCTCCCCAAGTCACTAAACCCACTATCCACAACTTGTTGCGAATGATCAGAAACGGAGGGAACATCCATCATTGGGCTGGTCTCCATGTTCTGTAGAGACGGCACAGAAATGGCACTTTGATCCGGGCTGATCTGAGCATAGCTGTTCTCTAGAGGAGCAACGTTTGGACTATTAACAGAACGAACTGACTGGCTGGGATGAGAGTGCACAGACGAAACTGGGCTACTGTGATCAGACTGCTGACAGTCATCCAGCGTGGTCATTTGGGGACTTTGGTCATTATGGGTATAGTTTTGCAAACTTCTGCAGGCCTCTTGAGTCTCTGCACAGTCCTGAAAAGTATCTTCATGCTCACTTGCCTCTTGGGTTAGAGACTGCACTGCTTGAACAGTCTCAGAGTCAATTTCCATGCTCTCAGTACTCTCTCCCTTGAAATCGGAATGTAACTCTTCACCAGCTTTTTGGTCCTCTTTGTTATCTGTATGATCATCATCAGATTCAGGCACCGGGTCTGAATCTGTAGCAAGTTCCTTCTGATCACTTTCACACTCATCAGCTGCAAGGTCAACACCACAATCCATTAAGTCCTCTTGATTTGAATTACCAGTTTGAACATTTACGTCTAAAAAAGATTGCTGTGTTTCCATCATTTCTTTGAAAGCTTCACCAGGCAATTCCTCTTTCTCCACTTCTGTTGAACCCATGTGGCTATCGTCTTCATCATCTGCATCATGATCCTCATTGTGAGAAGGTTCTTCATCATCATCATCATCCTCCTCCTGATCATCCAAATGCACAGACTCCTCTTTTTGCAGAAACACCTCTTCTGCTTTGTCTTTTTCTTGATCTTTTGAATTAATTGCACCTTCTTCTATGCTCCTTTCTTCTTCCCCAGTTTTCATCATATCACTTTCTTGTTTTTCAAAGGGTTCACTGGGTGGATGCAGAGGTTCGGGTTCTACCTCTTTTACCTCATCATCTGGTGGTGGTAATACTTCAACAGGCTCTTTAACTGTTTCCTCTGTAGCAGCAGGAACTGAGCAGGGCTTGTCTTCAGCTACTTCCTTTTGCTCCTCCACCAGCACCTGATAATCAGGCTCCATAGGAGTCTCGGGTGGAGTGTATAAATTAAGCTTAAAGCCAGGTTTTCTTTCTTTGCTTTGCCTCCATTTAGATGGACCACGCTTAACGCCTTTGGGCCAACCCTGCTTACTCTTTAAAGGTTCAAGATTGTCTTTAGTGCTGTTTTCCAATACAGCTACATCCTCTGTATTATCTTTGGGAGGCAATAAACAGAGACACACAAAAAAAAAAGTATTAGCTTGCACAAACCAACCAATGTTTTCAAACATAAACCCTGAAGTAATTTACCAATTCAAAATGTATTAAGAAACTCTGGAACAAGAGTTATAAACAGATCTCAGACCACAATAGAATGACATAGTTTCTCCAGCTCAAACACACTTACACTGATATATAAAGTTGTCCCTGTTTGGTGGCCTTTTAACAGTGACCATCACAACCACCACTTATACACTAGAAGAATCCCAGAGATTTAAATCACAAGACATGTAAACTAAACCAAAAATATTGTCCAAATATAACCTGTGATGTTAGAATAAAGGTATGCCATCACTTTATATAGAAATTTATCTAATACACATTCATCTTTTTTGACAGTAGTAACATGAGAGTCTGGAAAATCCTGTTTGACCATTTTCAAGGACAAGCCATAGTAAGGATATAATCATGCGTTAATACCAACACTGGGAAAAAAGGTGGTTCATACTAGTATCTTCTCATGGGCAGCTTGTCATGACACAGCTCATAATACATGACAAAAGCCAAAAGATAACTGAAATTAAATACAGAGTGCGTCAGAGCACTAAATTAATCCATTGACTATAAAAAAACTACCTAAACATATTCACTCCTCTTGTCTCTCCCCAGATACCACTTACATATACACCAGAAAAAAGGAGAATTCTCAGGATGTAACACGCTGCACTTGGGAGTGTGATGGCTTCAGCGATACTCCTTTGCAAAGTTCTGCTTCTCACTGTAGTGTTATGACACTCCTACAGTCAATTAATGCAATGACATGGGACGTGGTCCATGGACAAATACACAGGATCACTCTAGTTAAAGCAGTGCAAACCTGAGCACTGGGACGTAGCTGGAACACCCTGAATTTGCTACTATTAGTTTAATTCATTTCTGTTGAGAAGCAGGAAAAAGTGGTAATATTCTAATGGATCTGTGCACTGGTTTGTAACAGCACCAACATTCATAAGCACAGCTGCTCTTGTTGCACAAAAGCTGTTTAAAATAGACATCAGCGTGTGATTCCTCAACTGAGGGCCACAAAGAGTAAGCTTCCCATGCAATTATGAAAACACTAAAGTAGTACCCACTGGCTTCTTAAAGTAAATATATAGACCTGAGAATGCAGTCATTCATTCTGGAATTGAAACTTATAAAAGCGTAATTTGAGAGCCAGGAGGTCAAGGGATGAGTATACGTTCAGAATAGCTCATCAGTAGTTTCAGCATCCATCCATTAGCTTTTCTGCCAGGAAATATCCTTGAAGTCAAACCAGATAAGCAGCTTTGAAAGAACACACTTAAACTATCCCTCTCTTTTGTAGGGAAAAAAATAGGGACCCTAGTGCCGAGGACATATTATGCCCAGAAACAATAAACATTTCATTGAATTACCAACAATGCTGAACAGAAAGATTTTTGTGTAAATCAGATGTTACTTTTTGCTTGTATGTTTTACCAAGGATACAAAAACAGTATTAGACAATCTTGCAGCGATACCCCTGCTCAAAATGTCCTGTACAAAATGTCCTGTTGTAGGGACATAAAAGTTGCTTTTGGCAACATGACAAGGAGTGCAGTGCTTCAGACTGGAAAAGATTTGTTTTCCGAACACAAAAAACAGATTATAATATTAATGGGTCAGGAGTAACGAAAGAAGTAAACACAATAGAAATAAAAAAGAAGGTCTGAAGCCACAACTGAATTCTAATGAACTACACGAAATTAATGGCTTCAGTAGCACCTCTAAGCACAAAGCATTACTAAGATTATCAGATTTGAAGACCAAAACAGCTAAATATCTCTCATTAAAAATTTCCAGATTTATAACAAAATAAACACTTCCTTTGAAGGCCACCTGACAAGTTAATTTTGTGAAGATATAAGAACATTTTCAACTTACTTGTACAATTGTCATCACTCCTGTAACATCGAATATCTTTCTCCTCCTTGTTCTGCTCTTCCTCCTCCTCCTCCTTCTCCTGTTTCTGCTGCCCAGGCTGATACTCAAAAGCTTTTCTAATCACAGGCTTCAACTCATCATCTTCCCCATCCATCTCGCAGGTAGGTTCCAGCTGCGGCATGGGACGCTCTTCATCTGAGTTATCAAATGGCTCATTCAACACCTCTGTTGTTTCAGAAATTGTCTCTGTTGTAACACTGCTATTAATCCTTCTGCGTTTACGGCCCCTCTTCTTTTTCAGTATGAAAGGTCTCTGAAAAATAATTCCACAAATATAACTCATCCTGCATTCCTGTTTTTTAGCTGACTCAGAACGACAATAAATTAATTTTTGGAAAGCGCATTTACAATTATCTATGTACTCATTCAAAAAAAAAAACCACAAACTTACATTGCATTAAATTCAAATGTAGACAAAATCTGAAATTAAAATGCCTCACCAGTTTAAACAGGTATATATCTATTCATGCAGACAAACCTTTACATGGGGTCTCAACAATACACTAATAGAATCCTACAGTTGGCCTCTATAAAGAAAAAAACTGTTCAACAGTTTATATTTCTATTATTACGCATTCTCAGAGATGTATAGTTACTTTTAAGTCTGCTCATCTAAAGTATAAGCAAAGGGACACTCTGATTCCCTATTTCTCACCAGAGACACCTAAATACACATGCTAAGGTGAGTGCTTTAAAACTTTGAGATGCTAAATTTACTAATGTAAACCATTCAAACAAATGATTTGTCAATGGAATTAAGAAATATGTAAGCACTGCAGTAACCAGAATTTAACATCTAAACCTCTTGTAAATTAGAAGAATATGGGTAAAAGAGCCCTTTTCTTTTAACAGTATCTGCTTTTGAAAAAACAGTATTCCCTTTTAAGGAGTTCTTTTATTAAAAAGCAATAAAAAGGCAAACCCCACAAGCTGGGCTCCATCTTAAAATTAATAAAGGAAGAACCATTAAAATATTGAATCAATACCAATGCCAAACAGCAGAGGGCAATCACTAGTTTAAGAATTAACAGGAGATTCTGATTTTTTTGTGTCCCTAGTATTTTACAGTTCTGTGAACAACCCAAAAGATTATTAAAAAAATGGATGGGGGGGGAAAACAGAAGACAGGAGTTGCTTGGTGTCCAAACAATACAGAAAGGATTAAAACAGTCTAATAAATCTTCTTTAATAAACTAGATTGCTATTTCAATGATAAAGATTTGACTGAAATGAGAGATGAAATGACTTTAAACCAAGCCATTGAAGTAACGCACCTTTCTTTTTATGGCCAGTGACTGTGGCTTCGTCAGCCGGGGAGGTGAACTCTGCTGATTCTCATCCCCGCCATCCTCCTCGCTGCTTTCCTTAGATTGCTCTGTGGATTGCCCTCGCTCCCCCACCACCGCCACACTTTCTGGAGATCGCAAATATTTATTTTTAGATTGTACTTTTGCAGGTGATTGCCTACTATTAGTTCTCGTGGAGAATATTTCTTGCTCTTCCTTTTCCCAGCAGCTAGCTTGTTCCATCAGACGCTCAGCCTGAAGGGTTGAGGTTAAAATAACGGGTCACTGAAACAGCATTTACTTAGCCATATCCTTTACGTTCAGCTAAAGAGTTACAATAAGTCAACCCTGATTAGCACTGCTGGCTAACCTAGCAACAACACTGCAGCTGAATCATCTAGTAGCCCCTTTACAACAGTTAAGATAACAAACCAAAGAAGATTGCATTTCATGGGATATTTAGCACTATTAATGATGCAGCGAATTGATTTAAGTCCTTTAGCACTACATTACATGCCCACTGACATGGATCACTTTGAGCAAGTTCATAACACAAAGAATCGATTGACACTGTAGCCCCCGAGCTCTGCACCAAATTTGATCTGATTACATGCTCTTCGACTACCTCAAGAGTGATAAATACAGCTCCATGACAAGTGATTCATGTTTTAAGTTTTCATATTCATCCCCCCAAAGTTACCATGTCTTGCTGCACAGCTTCCAAAAATTGTGCATTACAATAATATCAGCATCCTCAATCATTAAGCAGTGGTCAAAGTTAAAAACACTCTATTTAAGAAACCCTAATGTTGAATATTCAGAGTGATGAAATCCAAAGAAAGGGAAATTCAGAATAAGAAGTTTCTGCTATTACCTCCTTTTCTGCTTCTCTCTCTTCTTCAGAAACTGCAGCATTAGAAACTAATAAAGGAGTCCATCTCAAGCTTTCAGGATCTACTTCATTAATACGTGGATTTGCTTTCAGTTTCTCCATGTGACTTGAAATCAGCTTTTCCCTTCTAATAATTACAAATCTACAATCCAATAAACAGTAATTTTAGAAAGTGATCACCTAAAACAGCCTTCCTACAGTTTAAATCCTCTTGCACTATACTCTGTGAAAACAGATGGGTAAATAAATTGATACATTAAATAAAAAGTATCAGCTGAAACACACAGACAATACGTTTATACCAACGACTGTTTACTAAGAGGAAGTGAGTAAGAGGAAGTTCATGAAGTGAAAACTCAATACCCAACATCACTAGGACACCAGAGAACAGAGTAAAGGTTTTATAGTTGACTGCTCTAAATCCACGCAAGAGGTTTTGTGTTGGCAATTCAGTCGCTGCCAGAACAACTTTCCATTTTAATAGGACATACAAAAGCATAAATAGAAAGCACTGTGGATCATCAAGTAAAGAGTGACAAGTCGTTAAAACTAGAACTGAAGATGGCAGCTAAGTGGACAAGAAAGTTATAAAAACTAGTTTTTTAAAGAAGCATAAAAGCGTACATTAGTCCTATGCTGATGCAGTAGAAACAACTTTCTAATTACTATGAAATGAAGTAGCATATAATAACTATTAACATGAAAGAGGATCCAAAAAAACCCACTATTTGTTTAGGGAGAAAAAACACTATGCAAGACCCCACTAATGAGACCCATCTGTACTGACTTCTTCAGTAAGATAGTTATCATTCATTGCCAAGTTAGAATTTTACACAGACATTTTTCACATCAACTGTTTTGTAAGTAGAAAAAGTGAATGTTTTGTCTCAGTATTTTTTGAATTTTTACAAGATTCACTGACCTATCTTCTCTTTTATCTATCATGCTATGTTGCTGCAGGGTTGTAGCGATATCATGTGGACACATTCCAGTAGCTCGACTCATTCCTTTGATGCTGATTTGTTTTTCATGGTGGCAGTTAAGGTATTCCAATATGACACTTTTCCAGTAAGCCAAGTATGAGAGGCGACCCAGATCAGACAATGGCTTTTCAGGGGATCCTGCTTGACCCTCTCTTCTAGAAAGTAAATAGCCTAGAAGGAAAAGAAACAGAAAACCTTATTGAGATAACGAAACTACAGAATTTTAACGACCCCTTCAGAAAGCTGGTATTAATAGAAAGATCTTGTTACGAGAATCAAATGTTAACCAAAACCCTAATCATAAGGCAAGGAGGAAAGAAAAAGCCACATGGTTCAGAACAGGTCTTATCATACGTGATCTCATTTAGAACTACAACTGTCTGCCCTTTAAGAAACTTTTACACCCGAGTTACATCACTGAAGCCAAGAATTTTCAGATGAATCTCAAGAGGAAGTGTCATGGGTAACATCCATTAAGTCATATTCCAGAAGCCCCAGGTGATGTAAGTTTTTGATTAAACAGTTAGTTGTCTTTCAGACATATAATTCACAAGTTGAATTACTAGGATAATTATTTAGGAGAAATAATTAAAAAAATTATCTCCCTTAATTCATGTTTAAGAACATTCCCGTCATTCCAGTTTGCAGTCTTCAAGTCAGTAACTGATCAGCTATCACACAATACAATATACATAGAATATAAAATGAAGGTGGTGCAAGTCCTTTTTAACTTTCTTCACCTTTAACAAGCTTTTACAGTTTAAAGCAGAACACACCTGCTTGGAGATAACAGAAGAAGTCTGGTATTTGCCACCATTAAAACTAATTCGGGACAAAGAAAAAAATTAATAAAATGTATCCTTTCACAGTAATTCACCCCTCCATGATACATGTTCTGCACTGTGCCTTCATAAGCACTACCAAAATATGGTCCTTAAACACCAGGCTTACAAAACGCTTATTTAACAATAAGCACGAACATCACGCTTAAGGAATTACGTTACTCAAAGTCATTTGGAATCCACCAACATGTATGATTCTTTTGCTTTTCAATATTCATAATTTATTTTTTAAGTTGGAATACCTCCTTTTATTTTTCAAAGGCTGCTTTAGAACATATCTAATACAGCCATGTCTAGGATGGCCATTTGATAAACAAAGCCTCCTGAGTTCTTCATGAACTTTCTCCTAATCAAGTTAGATATAAATTTAAAACACGTGATTAACATCCAGCTTTGAGTAAAGCAGTGGCTGTCTCCGTATTTTGCTGTATGCTCTACCATATACAAACTGCACACACACATCTATTTTTTAATATATATAAAACTATGAAATGCACACATACAGACATGTATATTTACTCAGTCTAGACCAACGGTCTTTTCGGGAGCAATATGAAAGGTCACAACAGAATTTGGAAAATACATATGCACTGGTCACCACAGTCAAGCCTCCAGTTTGCATAAAAATGTTTCCACAGCAAAGCAGACATTCTACTACATTCCAAGTGATCAGTAACGATATACTGAAATAAGTAGTGTACCCTTCATATCTATTAGCCTGATTTATGACAAAATGCCAGAACTTCAGGAGGAACACCATCCCACATCTGCCTACTTCTACATAGCACAGATGCCTACACAGAGCCTGCCTACATCTGCATGGTACCACTGGACCTCAGCAAGGAAATGTATTCTGTTTTACAGAAGAAACATTGTAAAACAGAGGAAAAACAACTGAGGAAAAACTTAAGAGAAGGTGTTTTAACATTTAAAGTTGCAGCATATTACATTTTTTTAATAACTAGATGATACAGGTGGTACTACCTTAACTGTTGTTGACAGGAAAAGCCAAACTTCACATTCCAAACCACATTGCATCCTGCATAGTCTGAAGGTAAAGAATTGTTTTACCTCCCACTGCTCAACAGAAGACCTATAGCATATAGGCCATTCTGCGTAATTTTAAACAAATCTTCACTTGTACAAAGAAGGAATTTTGGATCAGATTGTTTACAACATATAAAGACAATTTTTATTCTAAGACGTCATCACACGTAGAAAAGCATGCAAAACTGTAGCAATAGAAGTAGTGAAATAAGCCTCAATACAGAAAAAGAGAAGAAGAATAACCTCAATTTTTAAAATAAATCCATGAGGAGAAATTACAGTTGCTTCAACTAGCTTTACAGTTCAACCTACCAATGTCACATTCAAGAAAACTGGACACTAATAGAAAGTGCTTGTAGGCTGTTTGCAAGACCTGGATTTCTTGTATTTAACTATATATATTATTAACTATAATATAAAATTATTTTGACAAGAACTTTTCTTCCTCCATTTCTATTTTCCTCATACATAACAGAGTTGTAACTGTAATTTCTTGGTAAATATCTCAAGAGGCTTAATAAGAAACCACTATTAAGAGCTTGGAATCATTAGTCAGGCAACTGCAAGCAGCTCTAGAGTTTTACTAGTATATTGTTGCTCATCAGATCTTTCCAATAGCTGGGGACTTTGAGACTAATTCTGAGGGGTCATTTTCACATATTTTTACTCTATGATAGAGCGATGAAACTTCACCTACACGGAAATAACATCTGTCAGCATTCCTCTCCTGCCATTCTACAACATAACCTATGCTTACCTGAGATACTCACATTCTATAGGATCAAAAATACAAATCAGAGGTAACAGTCTCAGTTACATGTAGCAAGCACTGAATGGAAAGTTTCTCTTAACAGATTCTGTTATTTGAATTACATCTATTAAACTAAACTTACCACAGATATGCCAAATAATTGATCTAAGTTGCAGGTAAATAAAAACCACTGATCTTGGTAGCTCATGTATCTATCCTGAAGCATCTGAAATGAGTACAATATGCCGCTGTTAAACAGATACCCCCAGTGTCATTGTGTCTACCTCATCTTAATAACGGATAGCCTCAAAGTGGAAACCTGAAAGAACTTTCTTAAACTATAACCCCTGATACGAAACTATGAACAACAACATTCAGAGGAGAAAACACAGCTCCTCCCCACCCACTCCCCAAGAGTAAACAAGTCAGACAGCGTGTTACACCCAAACCACCCCCCACCCTGAAAAAATATAAGAACTAATCTAGACAAACAAAGAGCTGCCTATTGTGTCTTCTAGGCATTAAACAAACAAAATACCATGAATGATTTTTATTTCTTGCCTTATCTCCTAGCCTTCATAGTGAGCCAATGTGCCACATGTGATTTACAGCATGTGATTTTTGTCACACAAACCTCCCCAGAACCCCTCAGGTTTTATCTCACTCAAGATTTTAAACAATGAGAAGACATTCAATCTGAGAAAGGGAAAGTTAGCATAAGATACATGTATTTTATGCCTTCAACACCAATGTAGGAGATAATGAGACAAAAAAACACGCATTCAAAGAAATTAACTTGAGCAGTATCTTGCAATTTCAATCTACAGCATTCCTAGTATATAATGCCGCAGAAATAGCCACAGAGGAGTCCAAAACACATGTGAAAACAGTAACTTTAAGACATCTGTGTCAGTCTCCAGAAACCTACAGTTAGTTAACTCCTGACAGTTAACTGTTATGCTCAGTTCTGTCTCTTAAAACAAATTAAACAGTGTGAGATCAGAGGTCCAGCTTGATAGTACCCTCTTCTGACAGTGGCCAAGAGAAAAAACAACCAAGGGACAGACTACAACAGGAAACCACCTTGTGAAACTCACATGTGAGCAGAATTAGTCTGGCTCTGTCCAAACAAATGGAACCTGCCAGATGTGTACCATCCCCACACTTTTTGGCATATTCTAAGAACTTGGTAAGATTTGTTAAGTATCACTGTCTTTCTCAAGGAGCACAGAGTCCATCTTTCTCCTCCCTTCACTGTATTTACCGATGTGTTCTCTAGAGCCAGCCTTTATTGCCATGTCCACTGAGGTGCCTGGTGCAGACCTTGGGTGAACTGACTTGGATTTCCCAAGCTCTCTCCTGAAAATCTAAACACTGGACCATATCAGCCTCCTTTCAGTCCTAACAGACACGAAAACGGTTTTATGCATACTTCCAGCTGCAAACTGCCACAAGCAGCTATTTCATTACTAAGTCGATTTTATCTCCAAATCCCCAAGATGCATCCTTCTTTCCCCGCCACACACACTTCCAAACTTCACCACCTTAGCTTTCTAGTATTCAGCATAAATCACTCCACAGTCTTAAATAAGGCGCATATGATTTAGCTTGAGACAGCTGAAGTTAATTTTACTATCTATAGAAGAAATGCAGGCTTGTCTCATTGCTTTTAACATGGTAGCAAAGGCAGGCCAGCCCTCAAAAGTGTAAGAAGACAGAGATACAGGTTACATAGAGGTCGATGGTACAGGAAGAAGCAGCAAAGACACTAAACAATTGAACTGTTATACTGAGAAAGACCAAGTGAATAACATTGACAGAAGGAAGTCAAATGAAGTTTGAAGATATTCTTTAAGGACTCTCCTGCAATCTGTCTGTTCTTGATACATGCTTTATATACTATGGCAATGAACAAATCAATTTATCCTTTAATTTCTGACGAATGGTTGAAGAAAAGAGATCTAGCTTTTAAAAAGTTCAGTTTCTTTGAATGAGCTTAAGACTGACCACAATCATTACAAAGCCATCAGGTTCTCAAGTAAGCCAAGTAATTTAACTCGATTCAAGTAAACCACAAAAACAAAAACCCCAGTCTTGTCCTCCTTTCCCTCCAGCCTATTTGCGACCTGGATGTAGGTGTTTGGATTACCCCTGTTTGTTTGCCTGCCGGAGAGCATGGCCACGCTGTGGCTCAGGCACTCACAGCAGCAGTTACGCTGCGGTACGCACATTGCACAGCACTGAATGAACGCTTCATTAGTGGTTTCCTATTCACCTGAGAAGGAAGAGAACTTAGCTAGCATGAAGGTCTTCAACAAGTATTTTTGATATAATTATATTTACTTTATATAATTATATTTCTTTTTTTAAAAAAACTTTATATCCTGGAACATTCCTAGAAATGCTGTATTTTATACAAAACACAAAGATTACTTTGTTTAGCTCAAGAGGAGTTAAGCAATAGTCAGTTGGTTAGCACCCACGCTTTGGAAAATAAAGAATTGTAGCAGAGTAGGTTCTAAGAAGGGGAAGTATAGGGCTATATTTGGTTTGTAAAGTAAGTATATTAGTCTTCTTTTTATGAAAGTATGCCAACATTTCTTGCAATCTCCAACAGGCAACAAAATTGCGCATTTTATTGAAAATTCAAAATAGCCAGAATACAATCCACCCTTAGCATCCTGAGGCAGTTTCAATGCAACCTACTCCAGAAGATGCCACCAGCTGAATCTCGTATCATTTCCTGTTTTCTATTTCCTGCGTGCTCCCTTAACAGAGCATTTGACAGACAACCTCACCACACGCAACTGTGCTGATCGGGCACTGTGCTTATCTCACATAATTCCTCCGCTTTAACTTCACTGCTTAGACGTAGTGGTTAATAGGTTAATATATTTTAATTTGGTTCTTTGAAACAGTGCCGCAAAGACAGGCACTTCAATCTTCCAAGGGCATCATGTATGATGTTTAACTATTGTTCTGAAAGTATCTTTTACCTCATTGTATCCCATTGCATCCTCTTCAGCAGAAAGAGGCAGAATCAGCAAAAATGGGCCTGAATGGTAAACAGCACTGAAATCTCATTCTGTACCTGGACAGGCAATTACAAATTCCAGTTCCTTTCTCCTATGCTACTAGCAACAAATCTACGTATTTGTTTTTCACTTATGCAGGTTAAAAATTAAAACAGAGTCTTCAAAGTCGACCCTGAGGGTAGGGATTCATGAGTCATTTCAGCTAGGATAGATTTTTTGTTTGCTACAAAATGCCGGAAATAATAGTTTACACTGAAAAATTTAAAAGACATTTATCTGAGAGTCTGTGATCTAGGAAACAGTTTTATATATCAATCACATAACACACTGGAGACAAAACACACTTCTGATCTTATTTAAGAAGTCATGTTCAATATCACCTTCTAGGAAATCAATAACATTATTCTGTCTGAATAAGAAAGTTACAAATACTACTGAAGAAAGTCTGTTATGTTCTTGTAACAGAGACAGAATTCAGTTTACAAAAAAAAACAGACACAAGGATCTTAGAATTAGGATGTGTATTCCAGGGTATTGCAGAGTCCTCATCTTGGATCACCCTAGCTGTTCCAGAGAATACAGCTCTTCACTCAAATTTTGTAATTCAAACTTAAATCTTCACCTTTTTTTGATCACCTGCAGATTAGATTGGCTTTTACCTTAAAGAAAAGCTGCAGTCAAATGCAGTGTTTCTTTCAAAACCAGAACCCCACTGGTGGCAGTTTAATGCAAGAAAAGAAGCAGAGCTTTGCTCTAACACTCAAAGCTCTCAAATAGGAGCAACTCTCACAGAGCACAAGAACAGTATGGAAAATGCAACATAGCAGAGGTCCCTAGTTTAGAATAACTCCTAAGAGTCTTTCAGCAGTAACCCCGTCACTATAACCTATTGGACTTTGAACAGCAGTGGACTTGGCAAATAGGAAATCTTTATTCGATTCAGCAGGGTTTCATCAAGACAGCGTCCCCTCGTGCTTTTTAGGTTATCACCTTCCATGCTGCCTAGTAAAACTGCTTGATCATCATCGTGGTACCTTGCTTCAAAGAGGAAAATTTCTATTGTGAATCTTTACTTCATTTACACAGAAGAAAAAGACTCTCCCCCTTTTGAAGTAAAAAGCATCAAAATTTAAAGAGAAGTAGCATTGCAAAAGCATTAATTTATTGCTCATGTATTAAAATAGATGACAGATGACACTATATTATCGCAACTGAATAATCGTCCAATCATTTTTAAAGTCAGACAGTACTTTTGTAATAGGTGATGACTGAAAATCGAGGTAGGAAATAAACCATATGAAGAACCAAATTAAAATATATTAACCTTGGCTTACAAACTTAAGTCTCTTTTGCCACTGTAAATTGCCCCACAGCAAAACACAAAAGCAAACTTAAATGGTTCCAAACTTGCTCAAGCCTTGCCTGCATAGAAAGCCCATTTTAAAAACAGATTTCAACTCACAAACAGGAACGACATAGCTTAGAACAACTGCCAGGTTGTCAGCTCTCAGAGTCGTGAAACAGCTACTGAGCTGCTACAACATACAGCATGTCATAATAAGGTAAACTGTCACCAGCTTCAGTTTGCCTATGAAACGTGTCATCTGTATGTACTGGTATTCAGCAGCTGAGTTGTAAATGGCTTAACCGCCTGTGAATCAAGGACAAGACAGACAACAAAGAAAAAAGCACTGTTGCCATTCTAAAGGACATGCCTGCTCTCCAGCCGTGCACTAAGGCCACCACAATCAAATTAATTTCAGCAGCTACAAAAAAAATCGCTATCAATGCACAACTAAACTCCATTTTGCTTTTCTGAACCTGTTCAGTGATACTAACAACAGCACTCATCCTGTAAACAGGCTTGAAGAAAGCTGCCAGTGGTGAGTACCACATCATCAAGTTCAGTTCAAAATGCATCTATGTGACACAGTGCTTAGATGACAGCCTGCTGGCAGCACTTCACTTCCCAACTGCCTGAAGTTTACTTCCAAAGTAAGTTTTCCTACCATGACCTAATCTAATGCTAACAGCACAAGTGTCAGAAGACAGCAAATCTAGAAACACCTGTAGACAGAATTTATACAGATCCAGCAGCACCTTAGCATTTTTATGTAACATATCAAATCAAATACTCTATCATCTTTCTACTATCACGATGATACATATCCATTTATTTCACTCATCACTGTAGTTATTCACTCTTGTCTTTTTTGAAGATGTATGTAACACTTGCCACTTTTCAGAAACTAAGGGTGTTCTTCCCCAATTGCCATGACAGGGAGATGCCTTACAATCATGCCAGACAGCTCCCCTGGGTGAATCCCACCTGGTCCTATGAGTTTGTATATATCCAATTTACTGAAGTACTCTATAACGTGATCTTCCTCTACCACAGATGGCTTCTCTCTCTGCTCCTTAAATCCTGCCACACCTGACAATTGGCTCTGTCAGTGAAAGCCAAGACACCGAAAGTACTGAGTACCTTAGATCCCTTTTGAGATCCCCGCTGCACACAATACCTACTCCATTCAGCAGCAGGACCACGTTCCGCTTACTCTTCCCTTTGGCTGTCCACATACTTCTAAGATCTCTTCTGTTGCTCTCCACATCTCTCAGTTTCAACTCCAACCAAGCTTTTGGCTTAATTCCATTCCCGCACCTGTAAGCAATACCAGTACCTCTTGTAGATTTTGTTCTCCCTGCAGCCTAGCAGGCTTACTGTCACGCCTGCTATTTTCATGAACATTAGAATGAGTCATTTTTGCAGTTTGAGGAAACTGTCTCTGGAGATCAACATGTTTTGTGCTCCTCTACCCTTCACAGCAGCCTCTTACAGGAAACCACAAGGTAAAATTCTTAGCCTTAGCCTGCTAGCTACCCTCCTGACTTCCATCAGGATCAGAAACCCTACTTCCTCTTGGCACTACCACTATTACTTCCCTGGTCAATTCCTCTTTGTTTGCAAGCAGCACATCCAGCAAAGCATTTGCCCTAGCTGGTCCTTCCAAAACCTGTGTCAAGATATTGTACCAAACACCCTGCAGAAATCTGCTAAATTGCTTGTATCCTGCTGTGCTGTCCTTCCAGCAGAGTTTTTCAAGCAGTCCTTCAGTACAAGGGCCTTCTACCAGCAGATGCCATCCAGTTGCTTGGAAGGTTCACCCTCTTTCCTTTTTGACCAGGCTGTCTGTAACAAATGCCCACCAGAGATGCCCCATCCTCCGATTCCGAGGCACGTGGTCTGAACAGGCTCCAGGCATCCAGCTCATTCTTTTGTGAAGAGCATAACCTCCCCGCCTTGGCTCCCCTGCCTGTCCTTCCTGAAGAGACTGTAATCCATCTATTGCAGCAGTCCAGTCTTCTGAGCTACCCAACTCCAACTCTCTAACCCCACTGGGGTTACAGCTCTGTAAGAGAGCACAGTCCTCTAATTCCTTCTTTTTGTCTCCAGGACTTGAGAAAATGGAATAATGAGATCTCCAAAGCAGTGTGAGAGGGCCCCCTTCCCCTACTCACCCTCATCACACTGTCTCTTGCAAACTCAACTCTCCAAGCCCCAAAACTGCAGTGGCTACTTACTCCCCTAGAAGTTCTAAGTTAGTTTCTGATATGCCAGTGTGGTCATTCCAACTGCTGCCTATGACACATCACCATCGTGGCTGTGTCAGCTCCAAACAGCTCTCTGGACCCTCAGGACATCCATTCTGGGCCAACTGTTCCCTTAAACTGCCAGGTTTACATGTCTTGGTCTCTGGTGCTATCCACTTGTTTGTTATTATGCACTCAACAGTCAGCAGTGAATTCCACTGATCAAGCCCATCTGCCAGTGAAGTGAGATCAAAACCATCACCACCAACCAAAGCTGCTGGAGGACAGAAAAGCAAGTGCACTGATGTAATGAAAATGGGAGTCAAACACAAGCAGGTTGCTTGGATCATCAGAACAGATTTTAGCCTACTGATCTTTCCCCAATTTTAGGCTGAATGTGGCCTTCACAGCAGAAGTCCATTTAGAAACATACACACTACATCAGCAAAATGAGAAATTAATGCTGTGCTAGCATTCTGGACTTCAGTCTGAATTATAAGGATAATAGCTTTTCCTCATGCATTGTGTAACTCAAACCCGTCAGCCTCAGGTTTATAGTTATGGAGGCACAATCACACATACGAATATTTACATACGCTTTCACACACAGCGAAGGTATCCCAACACCACTGAAACAACTCTGCCGCAGAAGACAGAATCAAGCTACTTATGAAAGGTTTCCAGATACACACTTTAAAGATGTCAATGCACTGCTGACAACCCGGAGCAGACAAGAGAGCCGCAACAAGATCAAACTACTGCCAGAAGCTGGAAACAGCTTGAGATCTACTTCTCAGAGGCCCCTAGTCATAAAATGGAGCATTTCTGAAAGTTGTAAGCAATAGCTTGTGCTCAAAAGACTGCCCTTATGTAACCAGCACTGCTCAACTCCTATTTGTATTTTGTTAATATTTGTGTCAGAAGAAAACATACTCATGAGAATCTATCCAGAAGAAAAGAAGCAACCAGTGAACTATTTGCCCTTGCATGTTCTGAGTTATTCTCAGTCTCTTTAAAGACCAGCCCCCACAAAAGAATTACCAGACTCCGACAGATGGAATCAAGCACTTTTCCATTAAACTTTGTTTTGTTTGAAACACAACCAAGTAAAATAAGTCCCTTAATATGGAAAGGAAGAACTGAGAAGTTTTCATGCAATGTTCTGTATCAAACTAGAGATCTGAAAGAACAGTAACCACTAGTAATTGTTTTTATAATACACTAGTATCTGCAGTGAAGATTTCCCTCAAACCAGCATTTCAAGTTATCCTAAGAGGCCTCCTTTTTGTCTTATAAAACATCAAATACTTTGTTTTGAAATTACCTGAACAAGTTGCGAAGATACAGGTTCAAAAGGGTAGTCAGAAAAATCAAAACAGCCGAGTATTTGGAGAGGACACCTCGATGCGGTTAGGTCATGCTAGCATTCCAAGTTCAGAAGTATGACCATGAGTGGAAGGCAGAAATACGTACGGTGGAAGTGTGAGCTTATTAAGACTTAAGATTCCCAAAACTGTAATTCATGGTACCTTTTTTTTTCCATAACTATTCTGTGTGCTTCTGAACTGTTCTTATCTATGTCAACGGGAGGAAGGTCAAAGATAGAGGACCTTAAATAGGTGTTAGTACCCTCTTTGAAAGCACTTTTGAGGCAGCTTCAAAGGACCCCAATGCCAAGATCCACACAAACACTATAAAAAAAGAGAAAGACTAGCTGTAAGTTGAGATGCTTAGATCAGTGAACAACCTGCTACATTCTCTTTTCTTCTTTGTCTGGCTAAAGAAAAGCTTTCTTCGTGATGAACAGAGTAAGCCAAAGATTCTCTCATTATTGTTACAAGAAATAATGCCAGCTCTCGTTCCTCTCCACATCCTCAAGTAAACTCAACCCAGGGAGCCCAAAACCTTTAGTTCCTTTATAGAAAGCTTCACAGAAGAGGTTAGGGCTAAACAAATACCCTTCATGAAGGGAAGGAAAGGTAAAGATGACCGCATTACAGTCAGAGCAACAAAAGGTACCCTTTGAGTGAATTAATTGGCTAACACTTATTTTACCTGTGCCAGTTGCCAGTAAACCCCTTGAGTGGAGGTTCTGTGTACAAAGTGGACTACTTACAAGTGGAGTGAAAGCTTAAGCAAGAGAAAAGGAACTGAAGTACCCTTAAAAGCAAGACTTGCATGCACAGAAGGCACCAGCCCTGACTACAATTGCATGAATAAATTTGTCAGGAGGTTAAGTGGTTCAGAAGATCATTAACAAGGATGGATTGCACTTGATTTTATAAGCAATGTTTTAAGTTATTATTTAGATTTACATTTTTGAATTATTAAATAAATGACACTGAACAGTAAATTGTTTAGACAACTGTAACTGACAAATGGATTTCCTTTAACAAATGCCATTACCTTTTGGTGTTAAATGTTGACAGCATATGAATACCATTTTTTAATAATGTATTACGCATGCTTGTTAGAAAATACTACTACCTGTTTGCCTTCTTATAGGCTCTACGTACTCCTACAAGGCTCAACTGACAAGTCAGGAAGATGGACTTAGGAGTCTACGCCTAATCTAACAAGTAAACTGAATATGCCCAGAACCTCTACATGGCACTGAAGCCAACCAGATGGGATCCACACCATTAAGCTCCAACTCTCAGCTAGAACGTTAACATAATTCCTCCCAGATTTATGGCTCAGGAAAATTGTTACCCCACTTGGAAAGTGGGGACCGAAACCGTATCAGGGATGGTTTTAACAGTTCTATATCATATAGCCAAGTTCCAGAGTCCAAGAGCTTTTCCTATCATTATTTTATTCATATCTACAAATGATAGCCTAGTAGTACTAAAGAATGTGAAAAAAAGCAGAGTGGGGAGTCAGTACTGAGAAGTCAAAAGGCACATCTGCAAATACTGTATTTGCTCAGGTAAGAGGTCACAACACGCACACTCTGTAGGACACAACAGAAAATACAAACTGTCTTACATGAGCAGCAAAATGTCATTGCTGTTCATTTGCTCTACTAAAACATGCCATACAACAAGGAATTATCCAAGTAAGATTTAGAAGAAAGTAGTAACAGATGAAGGAGGTTATTAGGGAACCTCATGGTAACACCTGGTTAGTCAGCAAATCACATAATATAAAGGCCATATTATCTATCAAGCACTGAACACAAAAATCCATTTATAACAGCACACTTCAAAAAGCTAAGCCCAAGACATAGCAATCTGCTAAATATCTAGTGTTATACTAAACAGAAGCAGACAAGCAAAAAAATTCATTTCTTTACAAGCAGTTAGAACTGCTTGATAAAAGTGACAGCACTGGTAAGAGAGACAGCTTTTAATAAAGTCACGTGATTGTCTCATTGAGGCGAGATGTCTCACTGTGCCTCAACAACAGGGTGACAGGCTACAAAATACCCATTTTGTCCACTGACTCGCTGCAACAGAAGCACACTGCCATTAAAAGTAGAAATTCCTGATCATTAACGATGCGCTAGTTAATTAAAATCTGTTTTCAGCCACCAGTCTTCGGCAGATGGCTTCTCCTGTTCACGAATGCCTTATAAAGACAGCTTTGTCCAACAAACATTTGTTTTCATTATTACCGTGTTTGGCCTTGCCTTTTGGCTGTTTTCAATGCTATCTGAAATAAAGATGCTCTTCAGTTAAAACAGTCTTAGCTTCTGTATCTGAAGTGACATGCCCAATTTCTTTTGCAGTTCTGATAAATGCACGGTGTCTTGAAGCTATACACAAGCAATGCCAAGAAATCCCAAGAGGCTGATTTTCTTGGAATAATCTTAAGTCAACAAAGCTTGATTCAAAATCCATCTTTATTCTTCCCTCATCTAAATCTCTGCTTGACAGAATGTTCCTTATTAGTTATTTAGGAGAGGCCAAACTCATGCCTTCAGGTCAGCAACACAATCAATCATCAAGCAAATAACAAAGTAAGCAGCAGCATTCAGGCTCTCTCACAAATTCACAGGTCTCACAGACAGCCACTTTCAACTCCCTCTTAAAGAAAAAAAAAAAAAGGCAGGTAATTCAACTTTTTATTTTGACACATCTATAAACAAACCAACAAAAATGACCAGAAGACTGACAGAGTGTTCTGTATTGGGGTACACAAGTCAGTCGTAGTAAAAAAAACAAACCCAACAGACTGACTCAATATGGGCCACCACAGGTAATAAAAGACACAGGCCTGTTTTATACAGATCCTGAAATTCATGGTGTTGACTTCAGAAGTGTAGTTTGAGAATACACTTTTCCAATAAAGACTACTAAAAAAAGCCCTGTTCCTCTCCACACTCTGCCTCTTACTCTCCCCCTCCACTGTTTACCACATCCTCAGCAGTAACAAAATAGTTCTTTTAGGATTTTAATGTCAGAAAGGGAATGTTGAAATGCTCTTGGTTAAAATAAATTTTATCTTAAAAAAAAAATACAGTCCCACTTCATCCCCATCTCAATTCTGTTTACAGAACATAGCAAAGTATAATTGTAAACAACTTTCTTTTAAAGCGTATTTATTCCTAGATTGTACTTTCTGCTATGTTTCAGTATTTGTTACAGCGAACTGTAAACCATCTTAACACTGGACTTGGGAAAAGAACAGTGTAAAGGGTGTTTACAGAAAGAGTTCATCATTCCACAGACACCCTCATTTTTCAAATGTTATTTCTACCTCATGTTCATATTTGATTAAAGTATTTGTAAATTTAAAAACAATATTTCTGATTTTCTTAAAGTACTTGAAGTCGTTTTTCCAAAACATTACTTTCTGGCCAATATGTTATTTCCCATGACCAGATTAAGGGATTTAGCCTATCGCTTCTATACAAACATATACCAAAGAAGTAGATCCAGTCACTTACAGCCCACTGCAACGCGGGTCTAGCTCTAAGCAGCAGGCAGATAGCAGAAGAGGTTCCCAGGAGTTCCATAAGCACATCAGAACTTACACACCAAACCTGTGAACACGCTTCCTCTGATCTCTCCTAAGAGATCTGCTCCATTACAGCACCCGCCTTTACCTCCCCCCCCAGTCTGCTTTGTTTTCCAGAAGTTAGTTTATGCATTAGTATAAAGAACGCAGGTTTTCTCGGTTTGAGGCCTGTGTCTTGTTTCCAACTGAACACAGACTTTTAAATCAGTTATACCCTCCTCCCAACCTGTTACTACACAGCAAGACTACACAGCTACTTAAACACCACAAGCTAAGGCTATACAGCATAGGAATTGTGTGAATTCATCATAATGAAGAGAACTATGTCTTT
Source organism: Gallinago jamesoni (assembly GCA_025769975.1). Taxonomy (NCBI): domain Eukaryota; kingdom Metazoa; phylum Chordata; class Aves; order Charadriiformes; family Scolopacidae; genus Gallinago; species Gallinago jamesoni. Next base: position 15,940,188 of record JAOQGH010000002.1, read on the forward strand.
TCATTATTTTTGCCCTCTTTTGCCATTTTAGTGCTTCTGTTAATAGTCCATCATTGTTTCATTCAAATGAGCATTCAAATGCTCTCAGAAGAAGAAATACCACCATTCCCACACTGTGATGGCTTTGCTCATTTGCCTCATTCTAGTTTCCTACCAAAAAATGAAAGCCCTTCAGTAAAGAAAATTTGTCATCTTTTCCAAAGCTCTTCATTTACTCATACAATACTATCTCAGAGCCACTGTAAAAGCCTCAGTTAGCATTTTCACTCTGATCCACCACTTAATTCCAACACATTTATTACATTTTTTAAAAGTTACTCATCTTCAAAAAAGGGATGACATTTTCTCAAATGCCAGTACAATTTATCAGCCATATGTTGCCCTAAATGACAGGCCACATGTTAATCTGTTACTGGTTTCAAGTTCTGTTCAACTTCATGTTTTTGGCTGACTGCACAAACACGGTGCTTCACAAAGTCATTGCTCCTCAGGCTTCCACAGAGGAAGTAAACTGATTTGCTCTCAAAGCAGGAAGCCTAGAAACACTATAGCAGGAACCAGAGATAGGGGAGTTATGAAATCAACCTTTTGGCATGGCAACATTTCCAAACCTTTATTAATATAACAAAGCATCACAAAGCCGGTGTGGAATATGGAACTAGAAGAGCTCACTGTACAAACTGCAACTAGCCATGGAAAATTCAGTCCTGACTCCTTCTGAAGGCACTGCAAAAAACCTAAAACATAGTAATGAACATGAATGAGAAAACCAAGCCCAAAACGGTCTAAAAGGAATGTTTATTTTTAATAAAAAAATAACCTTTTGTCTGTATCAGAAGACAGAGCTTTTAAAGTACTGGAGCCATGAGGAAGTTTGAAATACGTAGTTTATCCTAGAAGAGAAAATGCTGTTTGGATTGAGCATATTCCGAAATAAGCAGTCTTATTTTTGAACAATATTCACTTTTTTTTTTCAAGCTTAGCAGAAACCAAATCTCTTGTCTTTCACAGGAAAACTGATTTTACAGGCTAGACCAACCAAATTTGTAGGGAAACCAAAACTGCACTAAACACCAGAAGAAAATTTCATACTCTTCAGAGTCTCCTTAAACTGCACCCAAAGACCAATTTTCCTATACTAGAATAAAACTCCTCAAGTAATATAATTCTTCCACCGTCAGATGAGAATTGTCTTTCCCTATCATTGTCTTCTCACAGAAAAAAAACCAACTGAGCTACACACCCCAGAGGGGAATCAGGGGTTAGTTCAAGATAATGGGAAAAAAAGCCATTTAAAGTTGCATGCAAGAAACGATACAAAAGGTCAAAAAGTCCTCAAGAAGTCAGTAGTGACTTTCCCCAAAACATACAAACAAGTGAAACAACCCCCCCATACATACCCCCAAAAAAGAACATATATAACCCAAACAGGATCCCAGCATCATTAAAACAGGTTTCTTCTCTCAGCAAGAATAACCATTTTGCAATGAACAGATAAAGCAAATGAAAAGAAGGAATTCTGAAGGGGAGGAAGAAACCTACCATCAAGTTGGACTGGAAATGCTCTCAAGATAAATAACAAAAGGCTACTGAGGACTTTGCTCCTCAGCATTGAACCACTAACATAGTAGCCAGAAAGGTTTATCCTAATATTGTCACATTTTTTTCCCCTCCCAACTGCTACTATGCCTCTAGCATGGAATTTGCAATCCAATAAGAAGAAATACAGGACTGATGAGATAAGCTTTGTGAGGAAGTGCAAATCAAAATAAAATAAATATTAAATACTGCAGTATTTCATTCTAGTGAACTGAACTCTGTCTTAGATCTGCCAAATAAAGAACTACTAGAATTTTTTGGCTCTGCAGCCTAATGAGTAGAAACAGAAAATATACAAAGATTCTGGGCTTTGTGAGAGCCCAAATCAAGAAAATCAAGAAAACTTCTCCTATAGAGAAGCTGCTAAAGCTTATAAAAGAAATTGGACTCAAATAGAGGGGCAGGTACTACACTGTACCTCAGTGCTTGCACTGTCCAAAACCACATCATCAATGCAGCTGAACTGACAGAAGACATATAAAGACTTGCTCAAATGCAGTCAAACAGCATATAAAATCCTCATGACAGGAGCAATAGCTGTGTATCACCCCAAATAGACTCATATTCAAAGGGAAAGAAACTCTGAATGGGATCTTACACAATAAAAGCCTGCTCTCTGGTTTATTTCTGGATCAACTTAATCTGGAGTCTACTTGCCCAAGATCTAATTTAAAGCAACTACAAAAGATTCATGCAGAAGTCAATTATCCTCCCTCAGGTACAACCCTGCAATCACAATCCAGTTGACTTCACAGAATACAAGAAGAACAAGGAAATGAAAAAAAAAAAAAGCCCAAACCCAAGAAATTTGGCAAAAATTATCCCGTAAAAGGCAGGAAGGTATAAGTGTAACAGACAAATTAAGACCCTTGTTCATTTTCAGAAACTGCTTTTGTACATTTAGATATACTCCAAGTAAAAATTAGATGCTTCTCGAAAATAAAACAGGTTAAACTGATTTTAGCTTACAGTAAAATGAGTTAAGCAAAATGAAGCAGTATCAAGTCGGCAATTTCACAGTTTCACTGTTTGTCAAATATTTAGAACTAAACTTTTTTTCCACTTTTAACAGCCCAACAAGTCTCTGTAAGAGTCAAACCCCATAACTTTCCTACCAAAACACCAAAAATAATCTTACCAGACTTGAAAAAACAAAACAGATAAAGACACATATATTGTGTTTCTAAAAACAACATTTCTATTTAACTGACTGATGACATGCAGAAAACTACATGAGGATTTTGCTGAAGATGATCAGGCTACTGAATTTGAGGCTTTTACAGCACACTTTCTTCTCACAAAAGTTAAAGTACTCTTTCTAAAACGGTTTTGTACATGTCACATAGATTCCTGAAGAGACAGACCTTAAACAAAGCTTTATATTGGTACTGTAACAGTACTATCCATTTCTATTTGAAATATAGATAAGTTTAAATGTAGTTTGTAAAAAGTTGCAAGAAAAAGATTTTTTAAAAAATCGATGGTCAGAAAACAAATACTTATTTTTCTTTTAGCAAAACAAAAGAATTTATTGTCTCTTGCAAGTTACAGGATGACCACAGGACTGAATTTTCACTATAAACATTACATTAGTTCAAGATAAAGGAGTGCATGATAACAAACAAATGCATTTCACTTACCAAAAAAGCAGCAAATTCTGTACCATAAACTACATTTTCACCAGTCTGCTGACAAAGCAAAAGTTGTGTAGTGGCTTAAGGCTGCATTCTTTCCAGCCTCTCTAACTGTCAAGCGTCGAGATACACACAAAGTAATGCGAGCAGTCAGCTACTGGCAAACAGTTCTTGAGACCTTCCCTTCCGTGGTTTGCAATTCTCATTTTCTGAAAATTACTTGCACGGTTATGTTTTTATTATTTTAGTCTAAAACCTGTTCTGGATACTGTTATAAAAGAGACAAGTACCAGTGACTACTTCACAGAATTCAAAATACAGCAGTTTAGATGTGCTACCCGCTTGACAAATGAATACTTAACATTCAGAACATAAAATTTATTTCCCAATAACTTTATAAGACCATGACAATCTAGATAATGTTACTGGCAAAACAAGTTTTAAACTAGGATCAGCTTGGTCTGTTCAAGTTTAGAATAACAAGTGGGGTTTTGTTATATCCCATCTTCCCAGGCCAGTTAGAGCAACTTCTCAGAGACGGCAAGTGAACAGAATGGGTGAAGTAGTCAGTCAATTACGATATAGGAGGTAGAAACAAATAAAATTCCAGGCAAAAAAGGAAATAATTGATCTTGAAGGGTTTTTTTTTTTTTGTATGCAGACAAATTTTGGACTCGCTCATCCAGATGAGGCTACAGCCGCCCCATTTAATGGCATCCAGCCTCCATCCTGCACAACCTAGGAAAATAAGCCTTAGAGTTTTACTGTCCTTTCTACACCTCAGGAAAAACGACCACAAGCAGTTCTCTCACCACTTAATCTAGTTTGCACCGCGCTCTCACCACAGACTTTCTCAGTCACCTCTTGGTTAGTCATTCTGTTGGAAACTGTGACAGTCTGATTCCCAGTTAGTTACGGGAACCTCTGTCCAGAAAACAGAGGCAAAACACCATGTAAATGTAAATGCACTCCCAAAGCAGGCAGTCTGTTTGCTGTAGCTGCAACAGAAGCTAAAGCTGGTCTCTGGACTCTGCCCAGCATGTACACGGCTGCAGCCTACACCCGTGATGTGAACATGGCTGCGAAGAAGAAAGGCATAAAGAGCACCAGATGAGGTTAAGAGTACCATTAGTTCATGTTGCAAGTTATCACAGAAATCCTAATGATTCCAACAACCTGATGTACTTCTAGATTTTTCCACAAGGCTGAGGGACAGAATACCCTACTGATTTTTCCAGATTAAGTAGCACATGGCACAGTAACAGGCAGAGCACAGATCCAAAGGGACAGAGCATATCCATACCCAGACCTTCTGTGGAATGCACAGGTCTCATAACTGTGCCATCAGTTTCGTAGACATGATTATTGAAAATTCAAGCAGAATAACATTTGTTGAAAGTGCTTTTTTTTGGAAAGACGCCACAGAGTAAAAACTGAAGAAAAAGCCTAGAAGTACTTACCAGTTGTGCCCAGTAAGAGTTCCCATCTCCTTTTGCAAGAAGAGATCTTAACCCTAAAACGGGGGCAATTTCTACCTCAGTAAATCTGAAGCTCACCCCGCAGTTCCTGAAACGCGTGGTACTCCTCTCTGCCTTTCCTAAAAGGCTGCAGAAAGCACACAATGGAACAGCTGCTGTGTTCTGCTCCAGTGATGGCTACATTTCAGTGGTGGATTAAGTGGTCCAGAACCATCCTTACCTAACTCACAGGGGTACAATGAAGACTGTTTATAAAGCCATGCGATGATGAGACACACTAAGTATCTTTATGAACTCCAGTGTAGTCATGCTGGGTAGAACACTACAAGACACTGAACTCGAAAACTCTACAGTTACAAATTATTGTCTTTGTCCTGCTGTTATACTGTAATGTATTTTTATTTGCATTTTAATGTGCTAGCATACACCTTCAGGGCAGGAATCCTATTATCTTAACCATCTCTATTGTCATGTAATTCTACAGTGCTTTCAAAAAAAGTAAAATACGCTAATTCCTTTATCATCCTCCTTCTAAATTACACTAGGAAGTTGGATTCAGTCGTACTGAGGATGCTTATCTAAGAATTTTCTTTAGATGATTTTGTTTGGAGTCTCTCTGCAGCTTAAAAATTTGGGGAATAACAAATCTATATTTAAACAACTGTGCCTGAAGCTTTGTAATAGGTCAGACAACTCAGCAAAATAAAGCAGCAAGTACATACACAGCCATAAGCGCCTGTGCTTTTTTTGGTAATATTTCCACTAAGGAAGTGATGAACTTAAAGACAAAAAACCAAAATACATTCCTTCTACGTAGCAACTCTTCAGCTAGAACAGTTCTTTAGCTAAAAGAAGATGCAAGTTAGAAATATTAGAATGTAGAGAATCCCTTGGACTAACACCTTCTTAGTTTTAATCACAAATAATTGCCTCTGCTTATACTAACTAGTATAGCAAAGTGGAAAGTAATTTAGACAATTCATTCAGAGTAATAGCTTTGTGAACTAATATTACTACTGAGAGATTCATTCTCAATTTCCTCAAGTACAGTAACAGAGCAGCAGTAAGTTTCTCACATCAGGGAGCTTTTCTATGCTATATAAATATAAACAGAAATCCCATTATCTATTGATAAAAACAACAAAGCAAGTTAAATAAAGTTTCATATGTTACAATTCCTTATAACAGCCATCAGCTCCCTGGATCACAAGTGTAAATAGAACACTTCACTTACTGAAATCAATGAGAAACCTTCCAAATCCTTGCCTTTGGTATTGGGGCATGATCATTATGCAGGAGACATTGTACTTCTGCTGGCAAAGCTTTTCCTGTGGGAAGGAGAAACAGATCAAGTATGTCAAAGCACTGCTGAAGTGGGCAATTGCCTGCACCTGCCACTGTCCTTGTAAAATATCCCAATAAGATGAACAGATGCATGGGGTCAGTACCAAAGTCAAATAATTCCACGTTAATATTTAATTCTAAGAAGGAAGTATCAAAGATACCCTTCAAAATATTTATTAGCTAACTACTCAGCATCTTAAAAATACGTTGTCTTAACAGCATAGTGAAGTTTAAGTGCTGTAAAGGAGGAAGACAGGAAGAAGAGGGAAAGATTTTCACGCTTCACTGACCATTCCGTCAAGGATATAAAAGTGGAAAAATAATATCCATACACATAGTGAAGTTGTATTTTCTGCAATTGCTACACTAAATGCCTGCTGGTTTCCATCTATATTTTGTCTTCTCTCTCTGAATGAATATGGGGTGGGAAGGAGGGGAGGAACCCCATAACCATAGACCTAAGAAGCCTTACTTGACATATATTAACTCTTTCAAAGCTGAATGCTTCTCAGGTAAACACAAATTCAGGCAGAATGCTCAGAAGCCAGAGCTCTTCCAGACAGAATGAAGTCATATAACATACAGGCAATGGAGGCAAATATTACACTGATTGTTTAAGACAACAGAAAGAAGAATCTAAAATAGGAAGCTGTTCTAACAATGTACAGCCATAGGTCCTTTCTAATTTATTGATACAAAAGGAAGAGTCTTGAAGCCTTGTTACCTTTAAGAGATTACACACACACACACAAAAGTAAACACCAAATCAGCACTAGGTAGTTTTGAGGGAGACCAAATACATCAACCAAAAATGTCCAGGTCAGCAATAACTGACAAGAAGTTGTGGCAAGCACAGTGACAGTTTAAGACACCACCTATCACTTCAGCCTCTACACACGACACCAGACCAGCAATGACACTGATGGGATCATGTGCCAGTATGCTGGTTTCCCAAAGTTTCTCCGGCTGTGAGAGCAGACACCCGTGCCATATTTTGCAAGGTTTCCTAGTTTCTCAGTCATTGTGAAGTATTTTCTCTGTACAGGCTTCTCAAACTCTCGAGACTGCCAGTGGGAAGTTCACATCCTGGCAAGGTATTTATAATCAGGGAAGAAAAGTCACAGCATTTCTGCCAGTGAGAGAGCGCACACATGCTGCTTGTTGTTTGTTTTTTTAAAAGGAAAAAAAAAGGCAGGGGGCAGGACAAAATTATTTAGTGAATCATTTCAGTACTTCAGTGGATTTTGAGATGAAGTGTCTTTTTCTAAGTTTCAGTAGTGAAAACAGTAGTGATCATCAGATGTGACAAACAGATTAACCAAAAGCAATTCATCACATTTCTTATGGACAAATTGACTAACGGAAGCTCTTCCTGTTGCAGACACATCTAATTATAGTTCACCATTATTTTTGGTCATCTTTTTCAAGACAGTCCACATAAGTATTATTTCTGTCTATAGCATCCATCAATTGCTTTAAAATTCAAAGGAAAACCACAAGCAATAAAGACATCCACTCTAAAGAAGACATCCGCCATAAAGTCAGGCACTGCGTTCTTACACCCAGTGCAAGGAGTGCCTGCAGTCCATCAGACTGTACACAGGAGACGAACTCCGCTGGCCATTTATGTCTAAAAAGCCAGCTTGAACTGACAGCAGTAAAAGCATGAAAACACAGCAACATTTCAAACACCTAGCATTTTCAAAAGTTAGACTTGGCATACTATTGCAAAAAAATGGTAGGGGTAGGAAAAAGATTTAATTTTCAACTAAAATCACAAAACATTATGGGGAAAAAAACAACCTCAAAAAAACCCAACCCCAAACCCCCCATAACCAAGCCAACAAAAAAAACCCAATGAATATGGCTGAATGCACATACAATTTCTCAATTTTCATCAGTCTTTGAGTCAAGAAAGTATGAGTGTATTTGAGAGAATGCACATTATATTTGAGATTTATAGAGAAGACTCCAAGTTTCTGAATTGTTTTTCTTTGCTGTTAGCACATATATCAAGACCGGGAAATTAAGAATGTTCAAAACCAATTTATATATTTTTTTTACCTTAGAGAAATATCCAACTAAATGGCAGCCTTTCTCATCATTTTTTGTAAGGACATAGAAGAGGAATGGTTCAACATCATAATACAAGGTTTTGTGGTCCAGAAAAAGCTTAGCTAACAAACAAAGATTCTGACAATAAATTTTGCTCACGTTTCCATCAACCTAGAAAGCAAGACAGACGTAGTTATTTCCAATGCCACCAACATGTTAGGACAAAACAACTTCTTGAAATCAATCATATCGTAGAAGGAAACATGAACAAGATGGTGTTATAGGAAAAAAAAACAAAACACATGAAGGTTCAGAAGAGAAATGGCCCAGCTTCTTGTTAAATAAGAATTCTCCAGTTAGTACTAATTACTTTGCATTTTTAAGTATCCTCTGAGGATCTGGATTTATTAATCAAAGTAACTTCATCTTTTCATTGTTCAAGTGAGACTTACCATTTTCACTTCATTCCTGGAATGAAAATGAATGACTTGCAGACATTACAAAAAATGTACTAGTTAGGGGTTTGCTAGAAGGCAGTGGTCTACAACAATTAAAAAACCCAAACCCAAACCAATGAAGCATGTTGTGCTGAATCCTAAAGGTGTAAGGCCAATGAATGAGTTGCCAATTACATATCAATTACAGCAGTGTTTTTGATAAATTGGACAAGATGGACAAGACAAAATTTCTATGCTGGACTAAAACACTATTGAGCAAGAGAAGTAAATTTTCAGGCTAAGAACTACAATTAGTCTAGGTACGTTACAAGTGTAAAGAGTCAAGCTGTGACTCAGACAGCTACAGAAAAGCCAGAGAGAGATGCAGATTTCCTAGATCAATTAGCTACTCCCTGAAAGGGAAGGCTCAGTCAAAGGCAACAGCATTTTTTAAATAATCTTAATGGGAAGGTTTGCATGTACTTTGATAAAGTCACTAGCTGTATTTCATTCACACAGCCAGCCAAATGGCATGCACACGATGCCAAAAAGAAGCCACATTCTATTCTACTTTGTTTTTAGAAAGAATCCTAGTTACAAGTCTAAGTAAAATCCAACCTTTTGATATATTTAGGGATTTCAGGGTGACTTCAGTAGCACAGTTGCATTATCTGGATTAAAGAAAACTCATTTAATGGGCAGATACTGCTCCTGAAGGCATTGGAACAAACTTGAATACAGTACTCTAGAACCTATAAAATATAGTAAAGCTCTCTCACAACTCACTCCATTGGTCTATGCTTTTGATTCCTTTTCACACTTCTTAGCAAGTGTGCAAATTAAATGCAAACATTAACCAAGTAAAAATCATCACTGGGTAAGCCATAAGCCTGAAAACCAAAACTATGTAAACTATCTTTTCTAGTAAGAACATTTGTACAGAAATTTAAAGAACTCCTTAAATTCCAAACAAACACAGCTTGATTATGAGTTTTAAATGCATGGGTGGCAAGATAGGAGGACTGCAACTTCAAAAGCAAGCATCTGTCAAAAGCTTCTTGCATACAGCATAGTAGTAAACTATGTCAAAGTCTTCTCAAATCTGTCAAAGTCATGCTCTGGGCAGAGGTACATAAATCTTAAAATGCCAAACTCATTTCTATTTCTCCCAAAAACAGAAAGCATGAAGGAAACCACAAACCTTTCATTCTGTCAAACAGAAAATGGTTACAATGTATTCCTGAAATTACTTGTGAGGAAGGCCATCAACTATTAAGCTTCTACAGTTAGCAGAGTAACAACTGACATTAACCTTTGAATTAAAAAAATCCCACTTTATTTCAGAAATCACAGAAATGTTCTAATTTAAATAAGGACTTCACAACTGCATCTACCATTGTTTGAACAGATTGTGGCCACAACCAAGCACGACAGGCATTGATACAATATGAAAACACAAGCTTCAAGTAAAATCTATGGTATCTGCTTCTTAATTGTAGGTATCAATATACACATCTAAATACTGCTGTTGATAAACAGCCTCAAAAGAAGTCCTAGTAACCCAGGCAGTCTTTTCTCTTAACGCAATCGGTAACAACTCTCGAGACACAGGAATGTGGAGGTTAATGCACAGATCAGTAGCTGTGGGCATGCTATTTGAAGCACGGAATTCTATTGTCCAGGATATCCTTGTGAGCCCCAAACTTTAACAGAAGTCATCTGCCAAGAGAATAATTTAGATTCTAAAGGAATACCTATCCACAAACTCAAGTCTGGACTTCCTAAATTAAAGGCAGGGTGTTCTGGCCAAAATTGGATGAAACCTGTCATCCAACCAGGATGTTTCAGAGCAAGTTTCTCAAACATCCGAAAGGCAAAAGCACTTAATAGCTACATTTGTGGTTTTAGAACAATACCCAAGAACTACTTTGCTTGCTTATATACAATGGAAGCATCTACATTATGACTAGTATTCTCCCTGAACCCAAGATACTCAAGTAGCCAGAAACAAATGGGTGCAAGAGGTACTTTTGCTGAGAAGGGGCAGGCAAACCAGTCAAAGAGCTTCTAATGCAGTCCCCATCTAAGATGCAGGCAAGACAAGTATCTTAAGATAACGCAGGTAACGCATGAAGTACAAGTAATGAAAGTAAGAATTGTGACAGAACAGGACAGGGAAGATAGACTTGGTTTTGTAGCATGAGAAGAATCTCCAAGGAAGTATTTAAGTATGTTAAAGTTTTCACTCATTCTACAGCTGGTCTATAAGGTCTACAAACATGTTACTTTCAGAAATTTAGATTTTGATATACCTACCTCAAATACTGAAAGGTCATTTCTTCTGTAGATTTCATTGGCTGGAGGATGAAACCAGCCACATTTCTTTGAGTGCCTTAGCAAAATGTTTTTACTTTTCATGTATTTAAGACAGAATTCACACAGGTAAAGCTTTGGTAATCTGCATGAAAATTAGAAAAATATTTTATACAAGAAATTTGTTAAATTCTGTAAAGAAAAAAGTTATCACAAAGTGAAAGGCCCTCCCCATTTAAATATAAGCAGCACTCACGGTACCTTAAGTTTAAAAAAAAATAAAATTAAAAAATCATTACATTACAGTGCTTAAGCATACATATCAGCCATTACAACAGGAAGATAAGAAAAAAATCAGATCCAATCAATCACAATGAACTTAATTCAATAGAGTTGGCCTGGGGTCAGCTGTTTCATGGTCCAGCCTCCAGTAGATCCATTACTTCTCCTTTCCCACATTCCATCTAACCTTTTGCTGTGGCGTCTATTTCAGTAGGCACACTGGAGTCATACCTCAGAATTTCACCCTCCTTCTTCCAATAAAGAAAAGAAGGCATAAAGTAGAATGAATACAGGGAATGCCCTTGCCTTTAACTTTTACTTATTTTATACATGGGAAAGGCTAGGAGATAATTTTTTCTTTCCACTGTCTTTGAAATACTTGGGGGGACAGCAAACTGTAGTAGGATTGTACCCCCACATGAACTATCGCTTCACTTGAAAAGAGAAGCCCACCCAAACAGCCTGCATCTAGGCAAAAAGTCTCCCTTCCATACATCTCCATGCCACAGATAGCATAGATTACTGTAGTCATCTGGGAAGGAGCTAGGATACAAGCACCCACATGCCCTGGGGTAAGACAACGCTGACAAGTGTTCTACATACAAGAAACTGCTCCTTTCAGTGTATTTTATGGCTATTTACCTTCATTTTTATATTGCTGACGCAGTGGAAGACTGCTGCAGAAGTTAATTAGACTACAAAATTTTAGACTAAAATCCTTATCTGCTCTAAAGCACATCGTAGGATCACGTTGGGATCACAGCCACTATTTCAGTAGTGTAAGATAGTTTATCAACAACATAAAAAGCAGTTTACACTGTTTGTTCCATGACATAATCCCATTCCACTCAGAGCCAAGGACCACACTGCCTCCTACAGATGCCATCCCATGTTGCCTCATACTAATTATCCATTATTATGCCTCTACCTGGGATTAATGTACTTGATGGAACAGGTAACTTTCTCTTTCACAGTATGATATAAATTGAGGGAATAAAAAAAGTGACTGAAATAAAATATTAGAACTATAAAAGCAGAGGTAATATGAGGAAATAGAAATGCTCTCTACACTTCTGTAGCCCTTGATTTTTATATTACCAATTCACAATTCCTCATTGCTGCCACACAAAGATGAGGATATCAAGCAACAAGAGGAATGGAGAGAAAAGGCAGTTCATAATAACACAAAGGCATTTTGGAACAGGCCACATAACCTGGTTGCTCACTATAGTAGTAGAGCTTGATAAACCTACAGTTCTCAAAACCTCTAATTGTGCCACAGATCCAATGAATTCATAAAACATTTCTTTTCAGCACATGCAAAAACCAGCAGAGATCTGCTGAGCACACATACTAATTTGGGCTCTCTGCCTGACTCCAAGGTGCACCCTGGCAAAGAAGGCCAGAAACGAGATGCTGTTGCCCCAACTTGCTCACTTAGAGTTTATTTATCTAGCATGTTCAGACATCTCCCTGCTCCCTAGAAAAAGGAGGTTAACAAATTCTGTATGACAAACAAGATTCATTGCTCTAAATGGCCAGAAGTTGGACATACCTGGTTGCAATTGTTAAAAAAAAAACACAAACAAAAAGAAACCAAACAAATAACACCCAAAGAAACAAAGCAGAACCCAACAAAACAAAACAAGAAAAACCCCACCCAAACAAAACCATACCAATACACACTGCAAGATACGTTTATGCAGGACTAGGAAAATTGTCTTTTTAAGGCATCTTTGATTAGAACTAGTAAAAGAAAGACAAGACAAATCCTTGTTTTCACTTATAATTACAAAAGCATATTTACTTTTAAAGTTGTAAGTTATAAACAATTACAAAACAGTAAGAAAATTACAATTATCATGTTAGTAAAAATTCCAGCAACGTATGACAATCTCAACAACCTCACTACCTTGCATATTCCTGTGGGTACGGTGAAGAGTACCAGGTCTGGATCTCATATTTTCCAAACTCAATCACTGAAGGGTATCGCCCACTTGTTTCACCACTGTTTTTACATCCAATTTTCTGTCAGGTGCAATAAAAGCAATATATTAGTTATAGAAAAAGACAAAAGAAAGTTAGCTTTGTATCATCAATTTCACCCACTGAAGGTGTGAGAAACATGAAATATTCCAATCAGTTGCTTAAGTTATTCCAACCTGGAGAGAGGACAGCGTTTGCAAACACCCAAATAGGAGCAGTGATAATTTCTTTCAAGGGCCTAAACAACTAAACATGAAGCTAAGTGAGCAGTGCTGACAAGTAACTGCATACAAATAGATGGTATGTGGCCCAGTCAAATAAGAGGCACAACTGCCTCCGTTCTCCTATGGCATCTACTGCAAGGATTCCTCTACAGTTCTGGTTCAAACTCAAGGCTGTCCTTTTGTTGAAGCAATGAGGGAGAAGGCATCAGCAGAACCCTTCTGGAGCCCTTGGAATTCACTTCATAACAGTCAACAGTAACTAACCGTTACTGTTAATAAACTAACACACACTAATCTCAACTATTATTCTGAAGTTTAGCTGATCAGAAAATGACTGCTAGACTCTAAAGGGCTGGTGAAATACAAACAAGGCAGAAAGGGCGGGGGGGGAAGCAGCAGTGGGCAAGTAATTTCAATGCCACAAATTTTATAAATCTTACCACCCAACACTTTCAGACTGCACGTGAAAGACAAAGAAATGAGGAGGGAACTACTTCCATGAGTAAATGGAAGTACAAACTAGTAATGAAGTTGAATCTTTAAACTTGTTTTATTGATTAATATGCTCTGAATTAAGACTATAAAAAGGTCACTGCTTGACCCATAGCAGGTAATGTCAGTTCTTGTACGCTAAATCTGAAAAAAAATAAAAAATGGACTTCCATTACTGAAAAAAGTACAAGACATACTCATTTATGATGCAATTTTATAAAAAGCAGCAGTTATAACATGCAGCTCCCTTCTGACCCAGGTTTTCAAAGGCACTCGTTGCTCATTTCGTAGACACAGAAAAGTAAAAGTCTGTTTTGCTACAGGAAGATTCAGCTGCCACGTCCAGCTTACTTGGCAAAAAGCCCCACCAAAAAGCCAAAACTCAGTCTCCAAAAGCTTTGAGATTACCACTATATACCTTACAGAAGAGCGTTACCATCAGCTGGTATACAGAGCTTTAGACAGATTCAACTCAAATATTTTCACTGCTAGAAAAAGTCTACAGTACTTAAACTCAAAGTGTGTTAAATCGCAGGTAAAATGAAGTTATGAACTCACTAAACCCAGTTTCCTACAAAACAGTATTTGCTGGGACAGACTTAACTTTTGACACTGGCTGCTTTATCTGCAGAGGAAAATCATCAGGCACATTCTTACCAACTGACATCCTCTCAGTCCTGAGCAGGATGTCAGCTATGCTTAATCTCTGTGCTTAATCAGTGGTAGTCCTGTGTCCAAAATGCTCAAGTATATCTTTCAAAACCTATCCCAAGTGTCACTTATCATCTGACCCATTCCAGTGTGATGCCTGGTCTCCAATCCAGGAGAATGTAACTGTACATACAGCGTCTCCCAAATTAAATTCACAAAAAGCATGACGCAATGCATCAAAAGGAATATATTAGAAATGAAGATGAATAGACGTATGAAAATGAACTAAGTTTCTATTTACAAAAATAACTACAATTTATGCAACATGATTCTTACCTCCAGGGAAAGTTCTCGAGCCTGCTTAAATACTTCCAAATCCTCCTGTGTAACAGTGTCCTTGCTTCCCACCAGAAATATATCCGTATTTTCTTGTTTGATGCTTAGTTTGATTTCAGTATCTGTTATTTAAAACCAGCAAAAAGTTTATTCAGATGTGAAGGTTACACATGCCTTACCAAAGTGATACTCCTATATAGGATTGTAGCAACTATGGCTGTTACAACTCCCCATTTTAACTAAATTTGAGGTTACTAAGTAGAAGAAATGAAACCTTCCCCCCTTCTTTTTTTTGTAGTTTGCTGTTGCATGAGCTACTTTTGGTACTCTCTTGTCTGTCTGTATAAGCCTTTACAGTGCAGTTCTACTAAATTAGTTTTGAACCTTATGAAATGGGATATATTCTATCACTAGAACTATGCCACTTGATAAATTCTAGTATATTCTAGAAACTAAAAAAAAAACAATAAGAGAAAAAATGTTGCCCTGAGAAGTTGGAGATCTAAGTCTACATTCAAACATTATAAATACCTGTTTTCTTAATCAGAGTAACTATTAAAAAAAAAGGTAGTTCACAACAGTACAGATCAAGTGTTGTGGAGACCGTAGCAGGATGGAATTGTTCATGAAAAAGCAATGGAGCAGAGGGAAATGAACTGAAATGCCCACCATTATAAGCACTGACAGCACACAATCATGATGACAGCACTACTGCCAGAGAAAGGGCAGGGGAAGAATAAGGAAGTAGCATGAACAGTGGCTACTCATGCGGTACTACACAGCCATAAGCAACATTATGAAGGCACTCGGGGCCCCTAGTGTCACTACAGATGCAAAAAAATAATAAAAAGGTGGTGTGGTATTAGTCAGAAAAAACGTTTGGGAGATTTAGTCAGCATTAGAGAGAAGGTCAAAGTTTTGTTGCCTTCGTATGGAAGTGAAGTAAGAACAAGAGAAATAGCTAAAACCTATGTGACAATATAAGAACTTTGGTTTTGGACGGGACGCAGGTTTGGTTGGCGCTTTGACCTTTGCTTACCATCATCCTGATCAGGTTTAATCCTTCCGTCTGCCAAGTTCCCCTTCCCTGGTGAGGGGGTCCCCATCTGAGGGGTCACTTTATACTTTAATCTGCCTAGAATCCTGTGCTTTTTAAGGAAAGTTGTTCTCTTGAGGCGAGCAATTGCTTTAAAAGCATGTCCTCTAGACACGCCCCATCCAGAGGTACAGGTATGATAAAGAAACCTACTCCTAACCTCTTTCCTTCCATAGAAATGGCTATTAGATTTTGAAATGGAAGATAATTCTGGTTTACGACGCAAACGCTTGGGTGGCGCATAGCTTGGGTGTCCCTTTTTTCGAGACTGTCCCTGAGCAGTATAGATATGAGAGAGTCCGTCAAAGAGTCCCTTTAGCTGACTGTTATTAGGAAGACCTCTAAAGGAAGGTATGCTTGACTGACTGGAAGAACTTTGGGGAGAGTTAGAACAAGTGCTGGATTTTTGCGAACTGGAGCTCTGACCAGAAATGGGGGTTGGGGGTAGAAGTGAAGAAGGTGGAGGTTTTAGCTTTTGTGTGGTACCTGTAGCCAACACAAGAGAAGTGCATGACTGTTTCTGAGAGACCTTTTTCCTTGGACGATAGTGCTTTGAAAAGTCTATTATTTCACCTCGTGATCTGCGACCATCAGGTGATGGTGTAAAGAACTTAGTAAGGCCATCAATAAGCCCTTTGGTTTTCTTGTTAACTTTAAGTGTAGAGGCAGATATGTAGGTGGAGGTGGTGGTGATTTTGGTGGTGGCACCAGGCCGAGTGGGGTCTGTAACAGGCAATCTGCTGCTTGAATCCTTCACAGATGCAGCATGACCAGATGAAGGTGTGGTACAGACTTTAGTCTTTTGACCCCTACCAGGTGACCCCCTTCCTGTGAATGCATTCACGGATCCTTCATCACTGGTTACAGACCTATGCAAAAATTAGGAAAATAAAGATCAGCATTAAAAATCTGTAACGTCTACCAAACAGTACCACAGTTTACACAAGTTATTTATGTCACTGTACCTAAAAATCTTTCAAGAAATTTGAAGACATATGCACTTTGGAAATACATTTCACACTATGATGTAACATCCAAGTTTTTTTTTTCCTCCTTTTTTCCTTTCTGCCCCCCACCCCCTCTTTAAAACATAATCCATAGTAAATATAAATAGAAGCAGCTGTATATACAGCAAGCGTACAGCCTCCCCACCCACTTTTAGGTATGGCAAAAGTGTGCTGCTTTGGAGAAGAACCTCAATGCATTGTGTCTGAGCACAATAACTGCACCATTACCATCAAGTGGTTTTGTACACACAAAGGAAATACACATGTTCAGTGTTAAAATACTATTGCATATCAAAACATTTAACTTCAGACTACATTTGCTTAAACTGTAGGAAAAAGTTTACTAGTCCATCAAAGCAATACAGTCAGTTTTCAAGAAACTGCTATTTTTTTTCCACACTTTCATTGGATTAGGTTTGTCAACAATGGTACCGAAAATTACTGCAAAAGACCTAAAAGCAAAATGAGGTAGTTTATGAAAAGCATTAAAATAAAATCAAAGAAAGAGACTCTGCTTTCTTTAGAAATATGTTAAAATAGCAAAAACAAAAATAGCAAAGGAAAAGAAAAAGGAAAATTGTAAGACCAAGTGGTGTTTATGCAAAAGCTATAAATCAATCAGGCCTATCAAGGAAGCTGTTAAGAAGGAAAAGCGGTGAATATTGTTTAAATACTAGAAAGAAAAAGGGCATGCTGAAAGCCAACGTCTGTGATAGCAGTCATACAGGTTTAGCTGGTTGCTAATGACCGAAGAGAGGAACAACACTAAAGGATACGCTGAAGAGTAGTATATTGTAAGTTTATAGACATAGAATGTTTAAAAATATTTGTAGTAAAAGAAACAGGTATCAAGAGGCATGATCAAATTGCAAATCCAAACAAAGATATATAGTTGCATCAAATGCTTCCATTGTCTTTTCCATCCTGCTCTTTGAAGTTAGCTTATTTACTTAGCAGCAGAAAGTTTTCTTCCACAGATTTTGCCTTCTTAATTGAGATGCTGAAGTAATTAATTCCAACAGGTCACTTCTAATTAGAGATTGAAGAGCCTGGGGCTACCATCTGGTTTACTGAACTCTAAGGGCCCCCAGTTTAAGAACTAGCCCCCTTTCCACTCACACACCCTTAAATTTGGTTAGCTCCTAAGAGGCAACAAAACAAAAAACTTCTAAACCTTTCAAATCCTTTGGTGCCACAAGCTTATGTCCATCACAAGATCTATTCTCACTACCAGATGTAGTAATCGCCAGCAGTGCCAGAGGCCAACACACACCTGGTTTTAGTTAATCCTACACAGTAATTTGCTTGTGAAGGGCTTCCTACAGATGGTCAACAGGCAAAAAATTGTTCCATTGCTACTGGACAGATTTTTCTTTGTACTACAGAAAAAGGACTAAGTGGCATTAGCTAACCTTTCATGTGACCACATGCTTTTATGTATGACACTGTCATCTTCTGTACCCCTTGAACACTTTTAAATAAGATTCCATGTGGAAGAGCCTCTTCTCATCCCATTACATAACCACTACTTTTCCAAAACATTACTTTGTTTTTTATATATATACATATAAATTAGACATTGAAGTAATAGAAATGTGGCCACAGTATTACAAGTACTTATTATGTAACCCCCCCCAAATACTACTCTAAAAGAGTCATGTGGCATACGTGCTACAAAGAAAAGAAAATCTTCATAAAATACTCATAATAATCGTCCAATGCTAAGAGAACTTCTGCATCCTTTAGCGTGACATTTATTTTAAAAGTTGTAGCTGAGAATACCATTAGCAAAGTGTAATAGCAAAACTCTCAAAACCTTCCCCACCTTTCTTTTACATGTATGAGAAGAAAAATTACTGTGTCAGAGAGATATTCATGCTAAATTCACAGTGGGAACCCAAATCAGGGACATGTTTCTAAAGAATTAAGATGGCAGTACTGTATTAGAAATCCAGTTGAAGGTTTAGGAGTTTTCAAAGAGATAAAGCCAGAGATGTAACTAGAGCCAGGGCTGTAGCTAGAGATACAGGGAATATTTTTATTATGCACATACAATGATATATAGGAATCTCGGTTAAAACACTGAAAGTTGTATGGTTATTTCAATGACCTTCAAATTCCCAAGTTATTTAGTCAGGAGGAGAAAGGAGAAGTAAAAGAAAGTTTCACCCACTCTTCCTTTAACAGCATACTCTCGTGAGCCACTACAACCACACCTTTTACTTTCATGTAGGTCCACACTTCATCGTTGTCCTGTACTACTTCTGTAGAGCAGCACACACTGCACTTTAGAACAAGGACCGAAAAGGCAAGACAAAAGAACCTGGCAGAGAGGGAGGGGATAGGGAAAGCTGTACAGCACCAAGTACGTCAACTTGACTAGCGTGCTGTATTCTATACTGTACTGTGAGTATACTTTTTTCCTTCTGATTTTACACATTGGCTCCACTTGCTCTAGAAATCCTTGTTTTACAAAATGCAAAGTTTTACAGCAGCTACTGTGCAACTCTGAAGAATACCAGACAGGCATTTAGACCATGGAGAAAAATGGTTGGGTAATAGCCACATGACAGAAAGAGTAGTAGATAGAGCCGGAAAGCTTTTCAGCTGCTGAGTTGACTTGGCCAAACAGAGAGTTAAACAGAAGAAGAAGAAAGGTGTATGTGCACAGGAACATGTGATGGAGGGCAAGATGCTATTGGAGTTAACACAGAATTTGTTCCCATTCAACACTCAGTGTAATGTCAACTCAGCATTTGGATGCTACTTAAACAATCCTCCAACCAAGCCTTAAGATGTCCAACTACAATGTTCCCTGGAATGACAGATGCCAAAAGAATTACAGCACACTCTTGTCTTAGATAAACACATTCCTGAGAAGCAACCTCTTTTCCTAGTAACCAGTGGCAGCTTAACAGCAGAATTCAAGTAAAAATTTTTTTCCAGAGTACCGCTGAAACCAGAACTTCTGTATTACTTGCACAGTTTTCTTTTTGGAATGGGTTTTGTGAGCTGACAGTAACTAATAAAGTCATTTTTATACAATGTTTGAACAGGTCTTCCAACAGAACAGTCTCCTGAAGTTGGATATAATGTAACTCACTATTATAGATACCCACTTCGTATAGATTCTATATCCACTTCATTTATCTGAAGCTACACTTAGAAGATAGCTGTGGCATATGATATCACACATACTTTTATTTGCATCTGCTATTGGTAAAAACTTTGTTAAAACATTATGGAATCTAAAAAGTTAAATTACAGGAAGTTTTCATCACCTTCTCACACAACACAAGAAGTACCCACTATAATTATGAAGTTATCGGCCATTGGACTGAGAGGCATATACTAGAATGCTTGTCACCTACTTTCCCCAACTTGAAATACATCAAAAACTGTAGTTGAACCTGCATTAACTCTTATCCAACAACATTCTCAGAAGCATTTAAAAAAACACAAACAAACCAAAAATGAAACCTACAACATTCGTTGCTTTAGTTTATTTTTCGGTCGTCCAATAGGTTTTGCATATCGTCGCCTTATTTGGGCAGCTTTCTCATGAAGTAGCTTTCTCCCTTTCTTCTTTGGTCTACAGACCTGGCAAATCCACATCCCTACATAAAGGAAAAGAAGTTTAATTGTACACAGTTTATTTAATCTGTACAGCAGGTATCTACCAAATACATGCCAAATACACAAAGTCAACACTTTGTGACTCAAGACAGTCGACTGTCTTAAGAACAGGACACAGGGAAGAGGAAGTGGATAGAGAAGAGTGATTCACTTCTACCTATACTCTGAAAACTGTTGAAAGCAAATTGCTCTTGGAAAGGGGAAAAAAAGAAGAAACAAAGATCACAGAAAATATCATTGAGCAAGTGGGTTCTTAGAAGAATTTCTGTTCTAGCTTGTCCCTCCTTATACAACCTAGATCTTTCTTCAGATACAAGATGAGGAAAGAGTGACTTGTACATTACAAAGCAATCTAAGCAATAGTACCCTAAAGAAAAAGCCATATCACACCTGAGGTATGTTTGCTTTAATATACAACTTGAATTCGGCATCCTTTAACATTAGAAGACCATGTCTGAACACTTATTTATTATAGATAAGGCTGGGGGCTTGGGGGGGAATAAGCTGAAAAAAGTCTTTAGAGTAACTTTAATCTTAAACGGGGAAATCCATGAAGATGAGAGAGGAAGTGAGAGGTGCTATACATCAGAAATCTAGAGATTATAGAACCTGAGCAAGCAAAACACCTGTGTATCTTCATCTGTTTTTTAAATTACTCGTACAAATGGCAACTTCAACTTCAATAAACTGGCCAACAAATCAATACACAGCAAATTCATTTGGTTAGCTGACCTCAGACCTTTACCGTTTTCTTCAGAATTCAAGTAAAGAAAAATAAAGTATTGTTTTTGACAAGACTGATCTAGTATCGTTTACCAAGGCAAAAATAATTAGCATACTCAAGAAATTTTGGTTACTTAATATGAAAAAAGACTGTGAATGAAAGTATTTTCATTGAAAGGATTTTTATTATCACCTTTTGGCATTCGGGAAAGTGGTGGGTCACAGCACTCCATGTGGAACCCTCTATCACAGGAGTCGCAAAAAAGCATGTTATCCTGAAGGGGGGGGTAAGGGGAAGGGGACGGGGAAGGAAGAGGAAGAGGAAAAAAAGACTTAATACCGTATTGCTTGAAGTTGTACATCAGTGATTTGTATTTGCACATGTGCTAATTACAGAGCTACAGTAAACAAAGAGGAGTCAGGTAACACTCAACAGTCTAACTTACTGCATTTTTGCCTTGGATCCTACATGCACTGCATGTCTTGCATTCAATACACTGCCATCTTAAGGCCTTCACGTTTGTTGTTAACTCAGGACAGAATTTCAAACATGATGGATGTCCTAAAAAAAAAAAAAAAAAAAATATTTGAAGCTTGAAATTTAAGATTGTTAAAATTGATTCTTAAGGTCAACAGGATGTAGTAAGCACCACCAGAACCCTGCAAGCACCAGCTATTTTCAGCAGCTGTTTGCAACACATTATTTAATTTGTCTACTTCATACAAAGATACAGAATAACTAAAATAATTAAATAAAACTCATTTAGGAAGATAGGCAGTAAGTTGACTTCTATAACTCACATCTGCGAATGGTCTAGACAAGCACTTGAAATTGAATTTTTATTTTCCCTCAGTTATTTCCACAGCATATTAAAACTGCCATTGGTTCTGAAAAAAGTGTTTTTACAAACTTGACCCCACTCCCCTTTCATAACAGTGCAACATAAACAGAGGAAATATTTAGATAAAACCATATTAGTTATTTTTCTAATCTACCAGACAAACTTAATAGCCAAACTATTATGCGTTTTTCATTCCAATTTATTACTTAATTAAATACAAAGAACAATTTCAAGGCATCAAGAAAGAAAAAAAGAAAAAAAAAAATCAGGCAATTGGCACAAGTAAAACTTAACTGCAAAGAAGATTTATAACAGTGGTGGAGAGAAAGAGTAGGTAAACTACCACCTCCCATGAAACTATGTTTTATTCCTTGGCAGGACCATCCTCTTTCCATGGTAGCCTAGGCCTACTTGGCTTTTCCAATTAATGTAAGTTATCAAAAAACTAAACACATACAACACTTTAGGCAATACTAACAATGATATTTTGTGTCTTCAACAACCTCAACAGAGTGTACCTTTAACCCAGAAAACATAAAAGCACTGCGAAACAGGAAGGGATAAGCCTTCCCAGGGAAATACTTTTTTGCCAGTGTTATATTCAGAGATTATCAAGAACATCAGCCCACAGGCTGTCAGAGAGATAAGAATCCCTGATGCCATGCTGCACTTATAGATGGCTGCAGTGATGTGATGCGCATGAAGGATGCTTTCTTCTCCCTGTCAGTCAGGGTACATGCTTTCTTCCAGGTAATGGTCTAGTCATGGTGATTCATACTTTCTCCACCTGCCAATTCTCAGTTCAAGACTGAGCTAAGCCACCACAAACAAGGATACAGGCTAAACCATGAGCATTTACTATTTTTGTCTTCTAGTGGACTGAGGCATGAATGGCAAAAACTACTGATGGAATGCAAAACCAACTTGAATAAATGCAAGTTTCGTATTTTATTTCCTTTTATTATATGTACCCAAGGCTTAATCCATTTTTTGTTTAACTTTAAGAGACAACTTGAATTGTGTAAATATCCTTAAAATAAAATGCAGAAATATAATATATTGGTAAAGAACAATCCATAAAAAATTCAAGGAGTAGTTTCAAAACCAAAGATGTTGAAAAAGCATTAGCATTTGATTCTTAGCATACAGTTTAAGATACATTAACAAATTTTTGTAGTTAAAGACAAACGTGGACTTAAAAGTGACTATTTTTTCTTGACAGTGAATAATATACTCCATAACTACAGTTGAGTTCAATGCTACACTGTTCCCTTCACTAAGGCTTAAGAAGTACTTCATTTAAAAAAAATCTGCTAAAAAATATGAAAAAACTCCATAGAGTGGCTAGTATTAATAATCAATATCACAGAAAGACTTATTTCATCAACCATGAATTAACAACTATATTAGCACATTAAACTGTAATCATAAACCAATTACCTCTGCATAAGTACATTTCATCTCAGTTATCTATCCTGCACAGAAGTGATTTACTTCAAGGAGCAAGTAAGTTATGGTTCCAATTGCTGATTTTAATTTTGCCTTAAGTAAATAACTGAAAAGTATAAACAGAAGAAACTTCCATTCTCACTGCTGGATAACTACGCACATACTAGGTGTAACAGGGTTACTTTACTTCTGTTATCGACTAATGTAACACTTCTCATTCAAGTAATTACACAGCTAGCTTAATAAATCTGTTATTATCCTTAAGTGTTAGATTTTACCATCAGACAAAGATTCAAGAAAAAAAATCCATTGGTATTAAATATGAGGATTCTGCCTGCAACTCCCTGTCCTTGAGACACAACTAACTAGAGGCTGCAACAGACAGAATCATCCTTAAACATCTCCCTTGTTCTTTTACTGCCTTTCTTAGGTACACACTAGCAGAGACAGCAAGGAAGTTTTCACATTACAAAATACCACATGGTATTGTTCATTAATAGTTGATAATACTTATAATCTTCAAATTGACATCGTGCAAATACAACAAGTAGAGGGTAATGCCTACCAGACATGAAGTGGTAATCAACACAGGTTTCACTTTTTAAAGGGACTCTGTTTAACTACTTCAGTAGTTTAACAAATTCCCTGTAGTTGGTCAAACAGAGTGACTGTGACCTTCACTGATTTCAGGTAGTTTCTTTAAATTTGAAAGAGTTGAAGAGGGAACACAGTCATGACTGGCTGTTTTCTGGCTCCAAAAATTCACTGTTTCAGCTCTAACTGATCTAAACTGAAATAGAGAAAATACTATCTTCTTCATATCCAGAAGCAGATATATCAGCCAGGAGGTTTACAACATTTGATCAATCTCTAGTTTGAAGTGTTTCAAATAGTAATTTCCCCTGGTTCAATCATCTTACTTTCTATCAAACCTCAGCAGCGTAGATATTTTAATGTAGCACACAAGTTTTAACAGATTACTGGAAATTTAGACTTTTGAAAGCTGGCAATTTCCACCAGGAATACATATATAGGCTTACTTTAAAATTAAGTTATTAAAAATTAAATGCTTTAAAACTCATTTGTATCCCTCCCAGTCAGAAAAGGTTAAGATCTGTGATACGTTGATGTGGCAGGAAAAGGTGAGATCAAGAAGTGAAAACAGAACCTCTCACTCCTTCGTGATCGAAGGCAACTCCTTTCACCTGCCCAATTTTGTTTCCTTGTTGCAAATTTGGGCCTTGTTTATTCTTCAAAGGATTTGACAAAACAACTAGTCTTTTAAAAGAACAAGCATCATGTCAGTGACAACAACTACATACGCTAAATTACTACAGTCCTTCCCAAATGCTCTCCATCCTTACTCCTCTTGATGTTTTCACTGTTCTGCTTTCTGGCCTCCCCTCCTTATCTTTGATCTGTAACCCTCTTTCCTTCTCAGCCTAACACGCTATTTGTTTGAAAGAACATTACCCACAGGTATTCTACTTTTACCTATTTTTTCCCCCTTTTTTAAAATACTTATTATACGACCCCAGTAATGCAACTTTTTTCCCCTCCTCTTTCTAAAACTTCAACTCCCTTGTAAAATCTGTCAGCAGCAGCTCTTTAATTGCTTCTGAACATCTCAATTGGGAAAATAGAAGTAGAGCTCAATTCCAGTTCTCAAGTTTATTGATTTTTCAATATCAAAAGGTAGGGAAAAAAGCAGGAGGGGGGAGGAGGAAGGGTGTTAAAAAAAAAAAAAGATTTGTTTTCTCACATCTGACATCCCATCCTCATCTTACTTACATCCCTTAGAAAATGCCCTGCACAAACTGACATAGCAGTGCATTTCGTTTCAACTGCCAAAATACATTACTCTACCAAATACCACGAAATAAGAGTAATATCAATGAAACGTGCAGATAAACCAGACAGTTTCTGCTTTCAGAAGCATCACCTGAAGAGACACGAGCAACTGACACAAAAACATAAAGGAAAGCAGACGTGCCAGTAGTGGGCACTGCAATTTAATCTCTGATCAACTGAACAATTTGCTTGCTGTGCGCAACATGCAATTTCTTTTATGTTTGTTAGACAGCAAGATCAGCTTTGAGATTCACTGCAATGTGCAAAATTACAAATCCAATTACAATAAACCTCCATTTGAGTGAAGTTTTGTTATTTATAAATTGAACTGAGATTGGTTTTTATTTTAGTTAGGCATCAGTAGCTAAAGTTTAACCATCCAGCAATCTGATTGGCAGTCTCAACATTTCATTCTTTATATCCAATACATCTGAGGAACTAATTAAAGATAATTTAGTCTTAATGAGGCAGAGAGAATGTATCAATGTTAATTCAAATGGAAGTTGATCCATGAAAGTCAAGATTTCCAGTACCAAGTGTCTTAGACCTACCAGGGGATCATTACACAAGAGAAAAGAGTAGCTGATATCTAAACTCACCTGATCAATGTAAACTTTGTGTTCCACAGTCCACAAACTTAGCACAAATCCTATTAATTTTACAAACACTAGAATACAGATTTGAAAACACAGGAAACCTGTAAACCATTAAAAGAAGACCACTGAAAATCTATGGGGTCTTGTTTCATGTATTGGGGTGAAAAAGCCACTTTCTCACTTCACTGTTTAATCAATTGCCTAAATATACTAAAAAAATACACTGACTAAAATGCAAATAATCTGTCTGGGGTGACAGATTCAGAAATACAGAATCAAAAGCATATTCTGATTAACTCAAAACACATTTTTGGTCCACACTGTTTTTACCAAGTACTTGCGTAGCTACCACAGTACCCAAGACGGACTACCTTCAGCACACCCGCACAATGATGATACACGTGGACTCTGAACTGAAAGACACCAAAACAATACTTTCACTTCCAGCCTTCTCAAAAGCAGCGCTGGCTTAGGCAGACCCTACCTCTTCTCTACTTATTTCCCTCCTGAGCACCTCCCTCTTCTTCATTCTGACACAGAAGCTGGTGAGGTTGTGTAATGAACCAGCTTGGGGAACTGATCAAACTTGTCATCTTTCAACTATGTCTGTTCCTCAAGCTGCTTTATATGCAACCAGGTACCAGAACAAAGGGGCGGCTCCAAGCAGTTGGGCGTTGCAGCCTGTGACTTTAGGCAGCACCACTATTTTGTCTTTGAGGTGGGATGGAATGGTTTTCATTGCAAGGCTTTACCAGAAACACTTCCAAATGCAGCTGAAAATTTATGGGAGCAAAACTTTTTTTACTGGCACAGCTAAACAAAAACAGTCCACTCAACTGACGAACTATACTAGCCAAATACATCATCTTCCCAGCATACAGCTGTCTTCCACAAGGGATGTTTTTCAGAATAGCTAGACTGATCAGAGGATTTTCACATCCAGAACACTACAGTTGTGCCAGAAAAAGCTTTATGGCACAGAGTTGCTGAAGAGATTTGCCCAACTTTCTCAGCCAAATCCCTCTGTGAATCAGGAATAACCTAGGCCAAGAACACATTTGGTATGCTCCATGCACAACCACTGCACTACAGTATTTAATTTTCAAAATTAACCGAGTTGCTCACTTTAAGGGAAGCACCTGCATCAGGACTGCAAGAGCTGCTGCGACACATGGGAGCAAGGTACATATGATCAGTAGAATCACTGCCTTGTGCCTGACAAATAACAGGTGCCCAACAGCTTTAGTATGTTAGTTGACAATATTATTCAAAATCCCACTTGAGTAACAAAAGAATTGTATATTAAAAAAATTAATTGGATACACAAGATACGCAACGGCAAAGATGGCTACTCAGTAGTATTACGATTATTTCTCAGCTGCTGAAATGTTACAAGTCTGTGCAAGCAAAATTCTTGATCATCATTTGATGTCACAATGCAAAACTGAGTTTTCAGATCAAACACAGGTCCCATACAATAACAGAATTCCTGCATTTTACCAGTCGGGTTTCCCTATTAATTTGCTGAGCAGATCTATACTTTTGGTATAAAGATGAATTCACACCTCTCATTTGTCATTATCCAGATGACAAAATTTTAGTAGAAAAAATAAATCTCTTCCACTCCCCCTTTGTTTCAGCTCTCAATTTATGTCTAAAGAGAGGATGACATTCAGAAGTTTAAAATATTTTTAACACCTTAAGAACAGACTTAAGCATAAACATTTCTAGTATTTGTAAATTCAGCCAACTCACCACTGCTGCCACAGTCTGCACAAGACAACAGCTCTTCTGGTTTTTTTTCACGATTTGATTCTTTCGTTCCCAAACAAAAGCTACATATCGGGATAGGATCAGCTCGTGGCTAGAATTACAAATAAACAGACAAGAGTTAGCTAGCAAAAAAAAGAAAAAAAAAACCAACAACAACACACCAAAAAAACAAACCACACCTTCCTCAGTCCTCTTTTGGTCTTTTCTTTCACTTTTACCTCACATTTTGGTGTAGCACATATTAATTACCAAGACAAACATCAATTTCACTAACTTTGGAATAACAAAGTATATTACCTTAACATTTTTCATAAATGTTAAATTGGCCCATAATAAGCAACCTTGTGGACTATTCCATAATCCATGTAATCCTCTCCAATACAAGTAATAACAAAAATGAGGAAAACCCAGCCTGTTCTTGAATACACACTTTCAGCTCCAGAACACATTTGCTTGTTCTTCAGATATAAGTGCTCAAAGATTAAGATGTAAACTGGCCTTTTTTACAGATTAATGTAAAATTCTTTCCCACAGAAAAAAAAAGCCGGTAACGTTTACAAAAACTCTCAAATTTAAGACATACTTTATTACTTTTCCATCCAATACAACTTATGCCTCGCCCTGAAAATACCATTTTCAGGTAAAAACACTGGATTCAACAGACCAACAGTTACCCATTACAGTCCGATGAGTACTATCAGCTATGATACACAATTGGAACTAAAAAAAAACATGCAAATCTTTCAATTTCTGGAAGCAATACAAAGAACTTTACAAAGAAAGACCTAAGAATTGATATAAATTTACTTCTCAATCTTCCTAAGCTGCTATGTGACAAACTATCAGTGATTTAATACCTCAAACCAATTTCTGCAGTAAATTTTAGAGTCCTAATGAAACTACTTACCTGCATCATCCAAAATATCCATGTATAAATGCCTACTTAAAAATATCTGTAAACAAATCTGTAACAAGTAAAGTGATGTGCAACTACTTCAAGTGTGATACTCAAATAAGACTACCTTCCCAGACTGGTTCGTAGCAGCTACTCTCACTTCAACTCAAAAACTGAAATAGTTTCTCAAATTCCCAGTTCCCAGATTTACCTAAGTGATACTGCTAGTTTGATATATCAATGTAATTATTCATTGTTTTCATGTTCAGTTTTTACATTTCCTCTCTACGCCACAATTCTTCAAAAGCTGACAGACTACCTTCACTTGACCTATGAATCTATATTCCATTATAGTTCCGGGAAGTAGGAAATGCTTGTTTTAAGGGTATTCTTGAGAAGGCATCAGTTCCATGCGGATGTGCCCTTACACCTCAACACAACATACTACAGAAATACTCAAACTAGGTTTATATTATTGAGCTTTAGGAACAAACATCCTCTGTGGTTCTTTGTCGTACCAAGACCCCTGTTATGGATTATATGGATAGCTGAAATATTAAATGGCTACCTGGACAAAATTAATCATTGAAGCTACGAAACTGGCAGCTTTCCAATTCAGTCATGTTTCAAAGATTTCTAAAAAACCTGATATTCTTTGTGAGTTTTGGCAGGATGGCATTGAATGAGATCTATAATTCTATAGGTGGGAAAGGATATACCAATTACCTGCAGAATTTTTCACCTGCAAGTTAAAAACAGCACATATACAAACAAAATAAAATGAGCTAGTTCCTATTCTTACCAGTAAGGTAATTCAACAGATCTGTCCCGTCATTATATTTTTAAACAGACTTGTATTTGGAGGAAAATGACATTAACAAAAAATACAAAAACTACACAAATATTCATCAGCAGAAAAATGGTCCAGAGCTATCCAAACACAACTGTTCACTTGCAGCATCTTGTGGACATTTCTTAACTGCTACTTAAAGCTTAATACAGACAGTTTTAAAAGAAAGATTATTCCTCTAGTGGAGTCGAGTAAAAATCTCCTCTTGGCAACCATACTATTCTCATTCCCTTTGATATTACAGTGCTTTAGCCATTTCAGAAAGGCTTGCTCTGATAAATAATTTACAAAACATCACATATCATTCACGTAATGAAACAAATCCAGGTCCACGATCTCATTTATCTTTCCAAGATTTTTTTTCTTGTTGTAGGAAAAGACATGGCCATTAGCCAACATTCATTTACTTCCCTATTTCAAACCCACCCCCAGCCCCCCCCCTTTTTTTTTTTGTTTTTAACTGAAGGTAAAATAAAGGACAAAGGTTGTTGGCAGTTCAGGGCTACAAAGACTGATGTTCCCATACCAAACCTAATAATAGAGAGCTTGCGAATCCTATCACTTCACACACAAGTTTTCAAGAAACTTACAGGCTCCAGCATATATTTTGAAGCAATTTACATTAATAACTGTATTGCTGGGTCTGATCTCTGAGCTACTGAAAGTTAAGAATACATTCTTGTCAGCACAGTAAACAAAACATTGTTTCATATTGCTTTAGCTTGCACAGTCAAAGCAAAACTCTCTTCATACTGGTAGTATTATTTCTGGCTCACAACTGTCTCCATAAGGATAAACTAAGTAGGTTTTGCACTGCATTTTTTATTTGTTTTCCTCTTTTTTAGTTTGGGGTGGGGTTTTTTGACTGGGTCAGAATGTTATCTCCTACCTGTATCTTTTTTCTTAATCACTAGTTTCTCTTCGAAAATATAGCAATCTTCTGAAAACAATGATTAGTCACTGAGGTTAATTCAATTTTATCTCTTAAAGGAACTAGTATGGCTAGTTATTCAACACTGCAAAATTTTATACCAGATGAATTAGTAATATTTTTCTTGTTACTCAACCCCAGTTTAAAATGAAAATATCTTTTTCATCTAATATTTAAGAGTTTTGTAACTGTGTTACAAAAACTTTAACAGTATGGCGTCTGCTCTGTCCCTGAAGATAGATCTGAATAATGTTTTCCAGTAACACACTATGATTTCTTCAGAGCTAATACACTGAAAATAATTTTTCTTTCTTTTAATTTTGGTAAACTACCACTTTCAAAAGGGTTTAGTTTTCTAGGTCACTAGAAATTGTACATTCAAGTTTAAAAGGCTGCCCTGTTTAAATAACTGCATATCCAATTGCAGTAGTGGCAGAAATTCATACATTACGCCAACATGCAGTTGTGCTCAGAAACTGAAGCTTTACAAAAAGCAGTCAGGCAATGGGATTTATTTTCTTCTGTTTTTTTTTATTTTATTTTACTTTCCAATTAGAAACTGAACAATACTTATTTAAGCATCATACATCCAACTGTCATAGTCAATCAATCCTTTAAAACATCCTACATCCAAACACCACGCTCCATCAATCCTCTAAATAGCCTTAAAACCAAGTACTATATTGTGATATTTTTACTGTCATCAGTACTTTTTGGCTCAGAAACCCTCACAATGCACACAGCATGATCATCTGCCACAGTTTATACCCTTAACTGCCAACAATAAGTAGGAAAGAAAGGATTATGTTGTAAAATACAATATATAATTTTCTCAAATATATACGAGTTTGTATTACTTTACACTGACAAATGAGTTATTAGAGTTTTATAGGAGATACCCATCTAATCCTGCTACATACAGTACAAATGTTAAACCAGGCATTATTTTTAACATTTACAATAGGAAGTCTCAAACGTATCCCCCGTTCCCTTCCTGCAAAAATGCAGAGGCAAAATTATAAACAACCACTGAGTGCAGCTGATCAGGACATTGTCATAAAAGCCGTGTGAACCAGCAAAGCTTTGCAGGCACGTTTTCAAGAGACTGTCTGGCAGTGTCACAGGCTATTTAGTGGGCCCCAGTCAGGGTCTCTGCTTAAAGCAGCATATAAACCTTTGCTCTGATCTCAGAAACACACCTTCACAGGGCACCAAAAAAGACAAGGGAAAAAGTAAGTTCCCAACAAAAAGTTAATCCCAACAAGAATTTGGTATGCCAGATACACTATGATTTTTTTCTTGTGCTGCATAAAAGACCCCATAAACAAACCAGAACTATCAGAAAAAGTATCATATTCAAGTGCCTGCCATTAAGCACCTAGAAAGAAAGACTGAAGATCATCAGATGGTCAAATGTGAAAGCGACTGCCTTTCATCAGGAGGGCAATACAAACCCATTAATGATTTTTGCCTCAGTGTGCCTATATATCCTCAACATATCCTCAACCCGAGTTGAGGATATGTAAAAAAAAAGGAAATGTGTTTCAACTATTTAGCATAGTTTCCAAGTTTTGAAACATTAAGGACCCCACTATCCTTACTGCTTTCTCACATTCTTCATATCTTCTGCAAACTTTGAGATTGGTCCACACGAAACTCATACTAATTTGGAAATAACAGCATAGTACTAGCATTTAGTTAAACTAGTGCAGTTTCCATATTTAAGCAAAGACTTGCAAACAATAAACTATTTCTTTTATTTATTTTAATGAATCACAGCTATGTATTCTGAGAAACTAATAGGCTTTGCTGCTGCACAAAATTAATCTCTGCTAAAAAATCAGTTGGACTTCTATTACCTTATGTCAAAATTGTCTCAAAATGCTGACAAAATTATTTTTTTCCTACTCTAGTTTCTGTGCTACTGGAATTCACATGCTCATCTAACCACATTTATAATTCCCGTGAAATTCTTAGAGCATTTAGCATGTTCTAACATCCCACGCCCCCAAAAAGTCATATTGATAGGTCCTGAAAAGTCTTAATTTTGAATATGCAAAGTTTCCCACAACTACAAATCCCAGTGAAAGCAATGAGATTACTATTTGCATTACTATAGTACTCCGAGGCTTTAAACAGATTGTCTGAAAACTATTCAGCATTAGCTGTGTACACACAATTATGGTTTTAAGTGCTAGTCTCATTAAATGTTATACACACATTAAAAGAAATTACAAGTTTCACAGACACTGCCAAGAAACGCAAGTTTGAACAGGAAACCAAAAAACTTGACTGTTCACATTTGCAACAATGCCTTTCCAGAAACACCTCAACATCATCTGACAACCTGCTGGATGACACGTCCTTATGCATGATACACAAATATTAGATATCCATTATCTAGATAGAATAGAAAGGGCATGCAAGTAATTTCAGGGTTAACAGGACAGAGGCAAATTTTAATGAAAATGGGAACTGCCATGACCTTCACTAGGGATCCACTGTTCCTCTCCCAATCTTTACCATACTTCAATGACTTAATTATTTACAGTCTTAGGAAGGACAGAAGCATCACGCTTTCTCAGAATACCTACCTTTTCACAAAGCACCTTCATGGGCTATCTGCTCCTTTTTTTCTTTGACCACCACATCATAGTTTTTTCAAACTATGAAAAACTATCAAAATTTCTTGTTTTTGAACAAGAAATACCACCAGTAGCATCTCTAATTACTGCTTTTGAAAAAAATCAATATTGAAAAACAAAAACTGAATGAGCCACAGGTACTGATTTCTAGTCTTAACCTACTGAAGCAGTTGCTCTTGGTCACAATCAAGGCAAAGTATAATGAGTACTTTCAGCTGCAATCCCTTTACTACAACCATCCTGTGGGTAAAAATACCAGAGTTTACTTTCCACATCTGAAAAAAATCCATCATGTTTCAGGAAATAGTTATTATATGATTATGTTAAACTTTTATTTTTTAAAACAACTTGCCAGTGACAACTGGCCAGTGGATCCCATGTTAGGTCTACAGTACCACACAGGTATCACAAGGTTAGAAGTACATGCTAATTCAATGATGACAAAAACATGCTGAGGGGCTATTGCTGCACAAGCATGAAAACATTAGACCTACAACAAACCTTACCGTAGCACCTATGCATTCAGAGAGTACAAAGCAAAAGCCAGTAACAAGAGCAGTTCCAAGAAAAAAAAAAAGAAAAAAAAAAAAAAGGACAGTCCAGGGTGTCAATTTTTTTTACTACATCTTCAAGTCAATAAATTACATAAACAGCACATGTTGAGGAAGAACTATAGTCTGAACCTTCTCCTCTTCCCCCAAAAGAGTATCTTCACTGTCAGGATGCAGGTTCATGCTCTCTTTTGCTCTATGAAATGCCGATTTCTGTTCTACACAGTGGCTTCCTTTGCTCACATCCCCCTCCTGTATTTTCAACGAGTACGTCTGTATGGGAATTATGATATAGAGTGTGACTCCAAGAGATAAATAAATTATCCAAAACTGATAAATTTAAAACCCTTTGTGTCCTCCTGGACAAAGGCATCTAACTGCAACAGGGGTACTCGAAACGCAAACCTCCCCTTTGTGTGCCCACATAGCGGACAACTGGTCAAGAAGATTGTGAGAGCACATGTATAAAGACCGTCTCTCATATAATGTTCTGGAATTGTCCTCTTGGAAACTGGAAATCTCACTTCCATCCTCCACTCCTGATGAGTGGAGAACCCCTGAAAGAGCATCCAAATTGTCACATTTCTACAGGTACAGCAGGAGGAGGAGCACTCTCCCACCTCAGCCAGTGAGAAAACTACGGTTCTTTAAACAGGCTTAAGGAATCTATTCACCCAAGCACACCAGTTCCCTTGCAAACCTGAGCTGAAACCATGTATGCAGAGCATATGCTAAATTATTCCTTGCTTTTTCATTGTTCCTCAGCTAATAATTCCCTGTAATATCCTTACAACAACTTTTTTTTTTTTTTTTTTTAAAAAGCCATGACTGGCCTCTTCCTTCCCACCCTGAAAAATATGGCCAAGTCTACAATGCAAACTTGTACGTTTAGAAATTTCTCTCTCGGAGTCTTTTAACTGCATCTTACAGGAAAATATACCACCTACATCCCTGGACACAATGCACCTGTCCCACTTGAACACAGCTCCCCCACATCACTTGTGTGCCTTGAATATTAACCCCATCAAGCCAACAAGCATCTGTACAGCTGATGGAACTGGACAGACACAAAGCTAACCTGCACCTTGTTAAACAAGCACTTGTCACGAGGCAGACATGTATAAAATAACTAGAAATTGTATTTAGAAAATTGTCTAAGTTACTGAAAGGAGCATTCCTGCTCCCTCTTCCAAACTGGGAAAACCAGGAAACAATACAACCTAGAGCTCACAACAATTACTGATTAGGAAACAGAATGCAACTTCAGGCTTCAAATATCTCTTTTCCCTGCAATATGGAAAAGACAGTAAAGTCAAATTCCATTTCAAATTAGACTTCTGTTCATTCATATAATAGTATAAGGTATCAGAAACAAAACCAAAAGTAATTTAAGTTTATTAAAGTTGCTTCAGCTGTACTCAAGAAACCAATTAGGATTAGTCCTCTGCATAGTGACTATTGCTAAACATGCCAGGAAGAAACAATCCTGATGAAAAAAGCCACAAAACCCGCACAGAAATACATACATGCACACATGTACCTTTTCTAGAACCACTTTTATTAATTTACCTCGGTCCTCTTAATTAAGGTCACATAAGTCAAACTATACTGAGCATTTGAAAAATCCACTTTCTGTTGAAAAACCACTACCCAAAGCACAGGATACATCTGGAGAAGGGTACAAAGCAGTAGCGAAAAAGTACAGATAAATCTCCCAGTCCTCTGGAGGCTCAGCTTTCATTTTGAACAGTATCAATCCAGGGATTCTGATGACCGTCATCTACATTGTGCCAATCTAATCTTAGGCCAAGCAGTCCTCAGGCTTCTTCAAACTGTCTCTTTGGTGGTTCTGAAGTGAAAAGACCAGGGGGGTGGGACCGGGAGTTAGTTTAAAACTTTTCAGCTATGGAGCTATGGCACTGATACCTGTGGCAATATATTGTCTTCAGAAATACACATTTTTAAGTTGTCTCTATCAAATAGATGAGACTGAAAAGACCATGCACTGCATCAGTACTGCATGTAGATGATGTTACCCAATACCACATTCAACTACTGTGGGTCTGCTCCATTCTTTCACCTTCTGTAAGGTATCCTTGGGAAATTAATGCAAAACATACTGGTAAGTTAGATTTTATAAAAAGGTAACTCGGATCCATCTTCTTTACACCTATAAGCTAAATAACTGATGTCTTCAGACTCTTTCAAAGGGCTATTTCAATAAAAGTGAAAATCAGAAGGGCTCCAAAACTTTTTCAACTCCAAACTTCACCCCATCTCTTCTCTTATTTGTCTACTATGAGACCAGCAACTGGTTCAAAATCTACACCTCTCTACTTTCTGGCTAAAAGATTCGTTTTTTCCTTTTA
The DNA here is from genome assembly GCA_025769975.1 of Gallinago jamesoni. Lineage (NCBI taxonomy): Eukaryota > Metazoa > Chordata > Aves > Charadriiformes > Scolopacidae > Gallinago > Gallinago jamesoni. The sequence continues at coordinate 15,976,233 of JAOQGH010000002.1, forward strand.
ATATATTTATTTATTTTTAATTTAACTCTTCTATCTGGCACACAGAACAACTTCAAGTGTACCAGCAACAGGCTCGCTTTTCTTCATCCCCTCTCTGAAGAAGTCTGTTAAAATGGACTACAGTTAAATCACCACTGCAGATCCACCCAGGAAGATTATACCCAAAGATGCACTACTCCTTACATAGCAACCATTAGTCAAAGCATGAGGTCATCTGCCAAGTGACACCTTTGCTTTCTATGCAGCTCAAATTCTTCTTTTTCCAAAGTAATAAGTTTTCACTCTTCACACCTCCCTCAAAACTCAATCCTTTAAATCCACATATGTATCTCAAGAGAATCACACAATACCTTTACTTGCCACCAACTGTCACAAAAATGATGCACTTAAGCCTTAAACCAATGACCAATCATTATCACCCTTAATCATTGAAAAGACGGGTGGACATAGTGCTAAACTACATGGTTTAGTGACAGTTTTCAGCAGCACTAGGTTGATGGTTGGACTAGATGATCTAAAAGGTGCCATAGACCCATATTGTATAGACCCCAACTGTCTAGACCCATAGACAAGTCTACGACCTCATCTTCTACATCATCAATCCTAATGCCACGCACTGTGTTTGATGACATGTACTTAAAACACACAGCATCCATATCATTAGTATGTAACCTTTGAGAGAATCTCACCTATAAGGTATTCATTTAGAAGTGAACTTAATTGCATAGGTACCCAGCTTTCTATGACCCTGCTCATCCCTTGCTTCCTGTTTTCCCCTTTTCTTCACGTATCTCAGTTTCTTCCTATGCTTAGGAGATTTCCAAACTTTTTGGCATGGAATCCACTGTTTTTTGTCACGTGTACATAAAGCTGTTTGAATGGGATTGCATTTTCTAACTCCAAATTCCACCTGTTACTGCAATGCAACTGGGATGAAATGGGTGACACGTGATCACCAGCAGGTAAGCAGTGGTACAACTCACAGACCCTTATCCCATGGGCATGTCAATTTTTACATGCTTTGAGGAAAGGTATTGCTTTCAAGCAGGTTAAAAAACCTCCAGTATGAAAAGCACACACTTCCATTGCCATAATATTATGTTTACTCAGATGTTTGTATATATGCGTATTTTTATGCATAACTTATTACCAAAGTCATCCTACATAAATGTGTATAATATGTTTGCAGTGTGGCACGGGATAATTATTAGTTGTCTTGATGCTAATTGCTCAGGGAAAATGTTTAATTGAATATTAAATTGATTGTATGCATATTTTATTTAGTTTACTCTTTGGGGCAAGTTTACTGTCAGCACTATCTAGATTTGAATAGCACTATACTAAGAACAGAAGTAGAGCTTCATGAGACTGGGCTAGAGTTTGAAGTGCAATTTGAAATAAAACAAGCAGAGCCCTGTTCTACTTCAAGATGAAGCAGCTGAATTTCTGCACAAAGTCAAGAAATAGCCTGCCTAGTGGCCTCACATATCTGAAGGGGAAATATTAAGACCAAAGCAAAATTAGTAAGGCTGCAAATTCTAGAACCTGATAGGGGATTACAAAACAATTATTTCCTTGGATTTCTTCCACAAATGTGATTAAGAAACAGAAGCTTTAAATAAAGAGAGTCACAACTTGGTTTTGTTGGGTTGAGGTTTTTTGTTTGCTTTTTTGTTGTTTATTTTTTTAAAAAAACAGATTTAGTTTTAACACATGAATATAACTTGACAGCATTTCTACTTGAACAGATTTTTAAGAGCAGATGTAATACAAATAATGTCACTGTAAATAACACAGTTGCTTCTCTTACTGAGGCCCAAGTATTAGAGAATACATCTGTATTCCTACAGGCAACGAGTGACAGCAACTGGGCCACTGACCTTTCTGTTGCTGAATCAATGGATTTTATTTGGTAAAACCACTGGCACTAAGATCCTACTCTACAAGGTGAGCTAAAGAGCAATAAAAGTAATAATATTTTTTTTCCATTTATTAATTTCAAAATCATAATTCATGGTCTCCTTTTTCAAGAGGTAGAAAGCTGGACAAATAGCCATTTAAATGCTAACAGCTTCATTTCCTCCCCCCTACAGGAATTGAACTTTATTCTTTAGAGAAGAAAAGCAGTTTATCCAACAACCAAGACACTGAAATCACTTGCAGGCGTTTGCTTTTACAAGCCATTGCTCAAGACACAATGCCACTGAAAATCTGCCAGATTCGTAAAGTACATACAGCGTATTTTATACAAGACCTAGGAGAACAGCAGTTTTTCACTTAATCAAGTACTGAAGTTCATGGCAGAAGGGCAATAAAGGTGAGTAGGCAGAGTAGCCCTTATACCACAAGGCATTACCTAAGAGGCTGGCATTTTAAACAAATGAAACAGACGCTATATTAGTCATTCCTCCTTTATATGTACAGGTAATGTTCAGTATTGACAAACTGTGCAAAAATTACCTCCCCAAACAAAATATAATTTTATAATTAAAAACCCAGATTGCTGTAGTGCATTTTACAAATACAGTAGAATTCTCTCCATTAGAATATAATGAAGCACTGTTAACTAGCCATGCTATGTAAACCAGAGCTCAAACAGCTCAGAACAAAGCCAGTAAATATTTCACAGATCATCAGCTTTTCTTAGAAAGGTTTCCAAGTAGGCCTATTAAAGTTAAATGAAAGGCTCTTGAAGATGGGAGGGGGGGGGGGGGGGGGAAATGCAGCAATTTTTATTTTATGGCTACTGGAAACAAATAAA
>JAOQGH010000002.1:15979003-16055957 GCA_025769975.1 Gallinago jamesoni
CCCCCCCCCCCCCCCCCCCCCCCCCCCCCAAACCCAGCAATTTGTAGTGTAGGGCTTCTGGAAACAAATCTACTCAGTCTCTCAAACCTTGGTTTTAATCTGTCTTCTACATTATTTTGAAATCTGTAGTATCAAACAAAACCCATGAAGTCCAAGAAGCCATTCTCAGTCCTACCAATAAATTGCCATACTACTCAGGGAAAGCATACGAGTCCTAGCATCAGAATTCATACAATAGAAAAAGAAAGAGGATAGCAGAACAGTCATAGCAAAGTTAATTCAGCCAAGAGCTTGCTTACTGTAATATAGTAAGTGATTTTTACACATTGCTTCAAGGCGGTTATGCTCTGCCTCAAAAATGACAACTATATTGCCAATAGCATGCAGAAGGTGGTGAGAAACGTCCACTCCAACAAGAAAGCAAAACTGAAGGAAATGAAATATTAAGAATTCATCACTTAGCAGATCAATCTAACAATACTACTGGACCATGCCCAAGTTTGAAACTGAAGTCTTCCACCAACAACCTCCCTCCACCGACAGGGTTATTTAGTGTAACAGGAAGTTGTTCCTGTTCACTTCCATTCAGTAACACAACTAAGTAATGAAATAACCTGTACCTACAACATCATCCACAGTTAAGGGGCACTGCCCATTAAAACAGAAGTCTTATCTGTAATACTCAAGCTACTTTCAATGCAAGTTTTCTTTTGCAGCACAAACACAAAAACACTGTTCTTTTACCTAATTCCAAATGAGTGAAGAGCATAGTTGGGACAAGACACATGGATAAACTCATGTAAGACATACTGCAGGAATAGCTTTATGAGAAGATTTTCTGTGCAGGCATTTTTCCCTCGCCTCTTCCTTCACGTACGTGAGAAAATGCGATATCCCAATGGAAAGAGAGAAGCTGCATGAGAAGAGCTACCCTGTATAACTCACTGAGTCTTTAGGACTGCATTAACCTGTAAGGCCAAGGGACAAGTAAACAAATAGGTCAATTTTTCACTTTGTGTACTCACTGTTCAGCTGTTTTAGCACTAGCAGATAAATATAACAAAATTCTGACCTTGATCTCTTGCAAGGAATCCTGCAATTCTGATCCCTACAGACTATGTATTTTAGGCTCCATTATAGGCTAGTGTGAGAAAAATATCTCCCTTAAGCAGCCAGAAGTAGCAGGCAGACAGTGGATCCCAAGGCACAAGCAAGGATATTAGCTATACACTGCTATTTCTTAACAGTCTAAATCAAAGTATTATTTACAGCTCTTGTCCTTTGGTGCCTTAGTCTCCAGTATTTAAAATGCTTACAAATAAGCATCTATGCTTACAGCATAAGAAAGAATGTCATCAATTTAGTGAAAACAAAAAATTACATGTGGTGTTCTTCAATAGCAAAGCTAATTTAAATGAGTAATTATATTTAGGATGAGCACAGTATCTCCATTAGTTTTGCAAAATGCAAGCATTTGTGAAATATCAATTAAGTGATGCAAATCAGAATTTTTAAAGAGTGAAGAAAAGATTTTGAGAAGTACTTGTCTAAAACAAGGATCACTTCAATAACAGCCTATAAAGAATTCTGTGTAACCCAACCTTCAGAAAATGCCCTTTCCCTCCCTCTACTTTGATGCTTACAATATAACCTAAAGGCCTTCATTACTAACAAGGAGTCTTGTTAACCAAGTCAACACCTGAAACACCTTGGAATTTTGGGAACATAATTTAAGTGCACTGGATAGATTTCTTGAAAACAAACAAACAACACGCCCCAAACAAACAAACCAAAACCAAAACAAAACCTTGCAGTATAAATTGTATAGAAAGCTCTCTGGAGACTTAGAATTCTGGTTGAGATACTGACTCCACTGCCATCCGAGAGCTCTGCCACTGATGTCAATGCAATTCGGATATAACGTATAATTCCTCTGACTTAACTTCTTGCAAAAATGCCTTTGAATATGCCATTTTAAGGGTGCTCAGCTTTAAGCAAACAACTATAAATTTTACTGTTTGGGAAATAAGACATACTTGCACACCAAGCAAGTTTCCTTAAAAGTTTCTTTGAACCCAAATGCAAGGTTCACATTAACTGACTGATAAAAAAACCCATACATTTCACATTCCAACTGTAATCAGGTAATGTATAAACTAGTCAATAGAAAGCACTCTGAAGTTTCTTGATCTGACCAGAGTCCCTTCTACCACTGCCAAATAAATAAAAAGTATGATTTAGTTATTCCACATACACCAAAATAGTTTCATGATAGCCCAATTAATCATGAACATAACTTTTCAGACATTACATAATTTCACACAGACTTGCTTTAGTGCCTGCCAAAGAAAACAACAATTTGTATGAGAAATAAATCTACACTTGAAGAGAGATGACAGTGACAGAACATGAGAGGAAGAAGGGGGGGGGAAGGGGGGAGGGGAGGGAGAGAGGAAGGGGAAAGTATTAATATCGCACAAAAACCCCTGTAAAATTTTATTACTCAAAACATAGCAAAGCTGGAAGTTTAAAAGCTAATATACATGAAGCGAGTAAGCCAAGCAACTGGAAGCAACTTTTCATTCTAATCTTTCTTACTTTTTTAAAATGACAGACTATTTCTTGAAATGATGTTTGATAGAACTTCAGGAACACAAACCCAAAGCATACATTTTATTCTGTAACACTTAGAGATTAGGAATCTTCCTCTAATAACAGTGGGTTTCTCTCTCCTTTGGGACAGATCTATTAATACTCAGATCAAGCACAGATCACTTATAGTTCAGCAAAAGTCTCAGATTTACATTTCCAATCTGCCAATAAATTAACATGCACTCAATTCAAATTATATGTTCAAAACATATACAATAAAAGCCAGATGTAAAGAAAGTAAAAAAAATAAACCCATTTTTCCTTGTAACATGTTTTTAATCCCCACTGTAGGCCCCTCTGATAATATATTCAATCCCCAAATGGGCAAGACACTCCGATAAAATAATGACTACAAAGACAACCATAAGAGGTGATTTAGGAAATAAAAAGTGGGGGGACAGCACATGGACATGACACCTGGTCAGGAATTAAATTGATATTCCAGGATTTCAACTCCTCTAAAGGTTTATAGCATGTACCTAATCACCTCAGTCACAATACAGACATGCAAATGTGGGACTCCGCTCTATGACACACAACAAACCCACAATGTAAATGTGGCTATGAAACAGCTATGTACTGATAGATACAGGGACCAGTTTGCTTTCTTCCATTAAAAAGGGGAGAGGGAGGTGGTGGAAGAGGCCCCATTTCCAGTCATTTAGGACATCTGTAAAGATACTGTTTTTCTATTCTTCTTCTATTCAGTATTTTCAACAAAGGAGAGAGAACAGGGCTGATCTTTGGTGCTGGCTGGGAGACTTGGAGGCAGCACACAATGCCTGCCAGGTTCCAATGCTCTGTAGCAGATTTGTACACTGTACACAATTTGTACACTGAGTAGAGAGGCAGCAGAAAGGACAAGTGCTTTTGCATCACAACAAATACTATTTTCTTTACAGACAGAACACTTTATGTTACTAGCCACTCAGTACATAGTTAATTTAGACTATGTTTGTTTAGCAAGACCACAAAGCAAAGAATGAGCTCTGAAGAGTATTTTCCTTGAAAGACAAGTCAAGCCATGAGTGGTTTATGACATTGGCTTACAGAGTCTGTTCCCCTTAAATGCTTTTTAAAAAGGGTTCACTATACCTGAGAAAACAAATTTGCACTTGTAAGATAATAGTTATCACTACTGCCGTTCAGGAAAACGAATGAGCCTGCGGTAACAGAAGTTTCTTAGCAATTTCTCTACTGAATTCTTCACAACAGCAACCCCCTTCCTTTGCTGGGGAAATTCATGGGTTGTAGTTCTACTACTACTGACTACTGAACACAACTCTTTACCCTTCTCCTCCTGTCTATCAATGAATCAATAGAAATACAGTTAAAATGCACTCCTGAAGAACACCACAACTACAGTTTCTTTAGCTTCTGCTTTCACAGTGGGTGCAACAGTCCTTCTTTTCCCAGCGGAGTAAGAAAACTTATTCCCACACACCAACAAAACTCACCTCACCATTAAAGAGTCAAGAATTTCTACTATTAGGAAAAGTGGCTCTCAATAGGTTTCTCTTCAAATCCTGTATCAGTGACAGCCCACACAACCTGCAGATTTATATACCTTATATCATTGCAATTTGTTGTATTCATATGAGCATAATTGCAAGCTTCACAGTTCCTCGCTGAAGTTTACTGTTGGAAAGCTAATAAGAACTTATTAACTTTGTTACATTTTATATCCCACCCCCCTTGCCACATTAAAAATAAGGCAAAGAACATCTCTATACCAGAAGCCACTAGTAGAGAAAACAGCAGCTGTAAGCCAAATTTGCTGTTATTAGCATGATTCTGTGTTTCCTAACACTTTTTCTCTCCCAGAAGCTCAAGGGAAAGAAACTGCACTGTAACATTCCCAAAAAATCAACATTAACGATGAGTTCTTAAATGCATTCACAATATGAAATGCCATCTTATGGATGATAGGGGGGAAAAAATATGGATACAACTATGTATGTCTTCCTAAATACTCAATTCTAAACACAAAAGCACTTAAGGTCTGGAACAAATAAATTTAAACCAAAAATGCATAAACTTTTGCTTTAAGATAGGTATCTCTTCAAAATAAATGAATTTTAAAAACCAAAACAAAGCCCACCACCTCCCCTACCCCCCAAAAAATCCTACCATAGACCACAGATAAAGGAAACACCATCTACTCCTTCACAACAAATACCCATAGGCACAGAAGGGAGTAGAAAAGTTAGGACATCTGACAAATTCATATTCATTACTTTTTTCTTTGGGTTTTTTTTTTTTCCATCTTGTCATCTTCTCCATTACAGTGGCAAGAGAAAAGATATTGAAAGAGTCTTTTTCTACATTGTAAGGCTTCTGTTTCCTGGGAGAAAGTGCTGTTCTTTTGCCCATAATCATACCTAATCACACAGTATAGTCACTACTCCAACACTGCTTTCTAGGGAAAAAAAATTTAAAAAAATAAAATCAAGGCTTTCACTAGACATGTTTTGCGGAATTTGCTGACATAGTATCCTCTAGAGCATCTGCACGGCTTGGTGGGGAAAGGTGAAGTGGAAGTGGAATGGAATACTGCAGTCACCAGCTTCAGCAAAAGGTCTTTCCCATACAAATCTATACAGCCTTCTGAAACCATTACCTCCTAAATTCACTGTCTTTTCCACAGAATACCTCTGTTGAATCATTTCTATAAGGAAGTACAATGAAATTCTATGTTCTGGAGAAAAAAGAGAAAAATTCACAGTAGAAAATAAATTGATGTCAAGTCAGACAACAGGGAAACACAGCAAATCAGTATCATTGAGTTCTGAACACTGCCAAGGATGGAAGTTCAACAATCTCTCTAGGCAGCCCCCTGACGTTTTCAGGAATAAAATCCTTCTACTATCATAAGCACATTCTCTAAAAGCTTGAAATCTCTGAATTCAAACAGAAATAAGAATCACATACAACCTACCAGCCAACGGATTACAATGACACCACCTGACAGAGTTGCATACGATGTCAGAGCCATAGTTGCAACTTTGGCTTATACAGAGGCATAAATTTATTACCAGGCTAGTTAACCCCCCATCCCCCCAACTAACTGTATTGCCACTACAATACCAAGTGAGGTACTAGTGCATTTTTACAGTTTTCTCAAAGTCCCGTTCAATTGAAAGCATCTGAATTAAGCTAGAAACAGCTGGTAAAATACTAACTCAATTAAGAGATCAGCTTCTGGTTTGGACTGTTATTTGACTCCATTCACATCATCTTCAGATGGTTAATAATAATATCACTGGCTTGAAAAAAAAGAATAAAGACGAGAAGAGAGGGCTGCTCATAGAACTTACAGACTGTTCCACTGAGGAACTCTGACCCTATCCATCGAGCTGAGGCTGAATATGCAATTGGACTACAGTTCTGTACACACAGTGTCAATGTGTCATGGTCAGTAGAGACACATGTCCCCTATCCCCTAAATGATACATGGGGGGGGGGGAAGCAGAACAGAGAGAACTCTACAGCACACTTCTAGTAAAAAGGCATCAGCTCTGAGAAAGTAACTTAAGAAATTAATATTAATTCATTCTCGCCATACCAAGAATTTTTCAGCTCCAAGTTTACAGAGGCAGAGGGAACCTCCTCCCCACCCCAAACCCTCAAGTACACACAAAAGAGTGTGAGGAGACTGCAATAACTGTCAAAGTGAAGGGTTTCTGGGCCACCTGCAACATAAAGCAGTTTAGAAGTAGTTGTCAGTCTTCATTCAATGCTCTAATTTAGCAGAGTTAGGGAACGCTCGTTCATCTCTACTCAATCTGCTCAGAAATCAAAGCAAGCATAAATTTCTCTAAAGAAACTTCACTATTTGCCCTAGACATCATTTTAGTATTTTAAAACAATTCTAAAGCAATTCTATTCTTAATAGAACATATCCACAAACTAACAAGCTATTCTTAGTGTTACAGCACAAAACCATACACGTTTCTTAAACTAACCATTCTACTTATTCAGATATATCAGAAGGAATATTAAGGGAGACGCCTTCCTTTTATTTCAGTTTGAAAAGTGATCATCTGACAACCAAGCCCTTTCATTTATTTGTAAGAATAGATGACTATTAGGTAAGCATAACAATTGTATGCATTGTCCACAAAGGCAAATCAATGAAAATATTTGGTGATGTGAATGCGGAAGGGGAACACCAGAAATCCAACACTCCAGTTTTGACCATGGCAGGGAGAAAGGAAATTTCTAGGTGTCCCCAAAATAGGTTCCTGGGCAAAAAAATCATCCAGCACTTGTCACCTCCAGTGATGCATCATCTCAGCATACACCATTTACGCGGCGGGACGTAACCAAGTTTAGCTTAGTTTCAGTAAGTAACTAAAGCTAGAAAAAGCACTTCTGTGTGCAATAAACATGTAGAATAGTCTCAAGCCCTTCAGACATGTTTCTGAAAATAAACTTGCCATTAAAGAGTTTTTTTTTTTAAACAGCATGCAGGTCTAACACAGACCTCCCATTTGCGTAAACAGGCCTTCTCCAAAATTCAGATTATAAATACATGTACAAATACTGTCTATACTTTTACGTATGAAGTATGCACAACGTATGTTGAGAGTTTAGGTGAATCGGTATTTTCTTCTAAATGTTCTACCCACCTCCTCTCTAAGAAGGAAAGCTATTAAAAGGAGTTTCAAGGAAAGAACTGAAGTCTTGTGTATATTGTTTTGCTTCCTGCATAGTTTTTAAGCACGTCTTTCCCAACAGTCCCTCACTTGTACGAACAGCAGGCCAGAGCTCTAAATTCTTGCAACTGCTAACCCCAGTAATCTAATCATAAATCAAAAGATACAATACCTAATGATGCCAGAAATAAAGCAGCTGAATAAATTCTGTCAATGTGCAGGCTTAATTTATACTAAATTGATCTAATGTAGTGTTTCTGTAAATTCCCTGACTACACGCAACAAATCATGACGGAGCAGGAAAATATACAACACGGGCAATAGGACTGGTTTATATCCAGATTAGCAGGGATGAGAGGGGAAAATATGTACACAGGTGCATACACTTAAATTCTGCATGTAAGACAAATACAGTTCTGCAACCAGGTTCTGTCGCAGTATCACCACAATTTTGATGCTGAGGACAACTACTACAGCCAAGCACTTGAACTGATTTGCCACTTCTAGCTTCTCAATTAAGTACATAATCATCTGATCGCAAGAAGTGTATAAAGCAAGACTGAAGGGTAAATATGAGATCAGCAAATAATCATGCTTCAGTAGCAAATTCAAGGATAATGAATGTTGCGGGAGGAAGCTGCTTAGAGGGTGTGTTTTCCCTGTCAACATTAACCTCCCTGGAAGGCTGTTAGAGCTGACAGTTAAGACTAAAAAGGAGCAGAGAAACACACCAAGATAAAACAGCCAGAGATTGTACTGCAGAACACCAATAATACTGAAATCACTTACACCCCTTTAAAGCTTAGTACCCTTTTTCCTCCCTCCCCTTTCTATCTGCAAGATGAACCTGGTAGGTTTTGGTTTCCACTCAGATTTACTATACTAACACTGGACTGACTCCAGTTTTTCTCTAGTTTTTCCAGATTTATCAGAGAAGAATAACTGCTTTCTGACAATAAACGCAGAGGCACACATTACAAAGTCATCTGCTTTCCAAATAAACCATTGAAATAAAATGTACACCATAATCAAGCCACTTTCAAGTGGTCAGATCAAAAAACTCTTCCCCAACATTTAGCTTGTGCATTGCGCGTTCTAACAGGTTCTCTTCAGCTGCACTGTAATAGCTATCAGACCTCCTGCACTAAGGGCCATTTGAATTTTTGAAGAAATGGGATGCAAGCTGGGACAAAGGATTCTTCAACAATTGTGCAGGTTTATCTCTAACCAACATGATCTGCCCGAAGTTACAGTACTGAAAATCTGAGACTGCAACACTCTTGTTGGAGAGAGTTCAGGCTTGTTAAGTTTTTTGTTTAGTTGGTTTTGGGTTTTGTTTTTTAGAAACAGCAGATCATGAATCAGTTTTCTTCAAAATTACATCACTATCTCTGAAGCTCATGCAACATAGACAATTCAAACACTTCAGAGAATAATCTTTTAGGGGGATGGGAAAGGCAAAAGGAGAATGGATTTCAGCATTTCTGAAAGTCTGACCTGCAGTCTCTTCTGCCAATATAATATCATAAGTGTCAATTACAGTTGGCACATTTATTTGGAGAAGGCTCTGTGGACCACACTGAACAAAGAAATTAAGATCTCCACATGGATCTTTCCGTGCTGTCTTTATAGCAGTGCATGCAACTGAAGCTTTACGGGGGTAGAAAGTTAAGTACACAGTGCAACAAAAAGAAAGCTCCTTAATCCAACTCCCTACCATAACAACCCTTTGAACTGGTGCGCTGCAGTGGTAACAAGCAATCAAGAACACAATGTTGCAAGTACAGAGTTCTGAGATGCTGTCACCCCTCCTAAAGCTAAGGCAGCTTGCACCCCAGGGTGAACAAGCACCAGCAACACTCAGGTAGCAGGAGCATAGAGGTGCAGCCATTCACCAAAACACAGGCTAAACAATAGAACAGTAGCATTTAATCCTCTCCTTAACTGACATTTATCAAACACTGACTGGGGAAGAGTGTCCTCCCATCTCATATTCAAGATGCCTGTTCCATTCCTTCAGTGAGCTGTGTAAGAAGCATCCACCCCAAAGATAAGAGTGTAAAAGTCAAAGTAGACTCAAAGCCCAGAAAACTAACACCAGCGATATCATTTCATTCATCTAACTTAGCCTGATAATTCCTGAGTGAAGAGCTCAAATATAGGAAGAGTCAGCTCCAAGTTAATATTCCAGCCCCCAATATCTCAAGATTGTTCATTTCGGGGAGATGTGGGGGGGTGGGGAGAGGAAAAGGGGGAAAAGAAAAATATATCTTTAGAAGTAACAGGAGATGAGATGGGGACAGGGAGATGAGACTTAAACATGAGTTAACTGACAGAGGCTGCAAACCATACATGTATGTTGTTTCAGAGCAGCTCAGTGCCAAATATAACCATCAGTCAGATACCAAAATACTGGAAGAGGAACTCCTCACCCTCCATCACCAGTGAAGACATCGGCATTGCTTACAGTGCCCCGGACTGGAGAGATACACACAGAACAACTATCTGGGAGTTAGGGAGAAGAGACATATGTCCTTTAACCACTATTTACATCTGTTGTGCAGAAAGATCTGTTTCATATTTATTAGTTGCATTTAATTTACTGCAGATCTATATAATAAAACATCTATTTAAAAAAATATCACTAGCCTATTATTAGCTACACAAAAAAGTATTGGATTCCCCCCATGCCCTCTCCCCCCAGCAATACTTCACTTGATACTCATTCATCTCCAGGATTATCATATAACTACCAGTTTAAAGCTGGATCAATGTTTTTTCACTTCACTGAACAACCCAATCAATAGCAACAAGGACATTCTGCTGTCAAAAGCAAACTGCTGCTCATGCTGCTAGTCCCCCCTGGGCCTGGTGTTACAGAACCCTGTTAGATAGATCCTACCAAGCAGCACTCAATGTGACACTGATCACTTGGTAGGCACAGTGCAGGGTATTGATACTAAGTCTGCAGCTAAATCAACACAGCTAATTGCTTGCACCTTCAGAAAATAAAGCTGTAGTCATGACAAACAAGTCATAAAATTATTTGTACCTCCTACTGAGGAAACTAACCTAGTACGATTCCTGCTTTAATTACATATGCATGTATTTATTTTGCAGGAAGGCAAAGCAAATGGAGAAGCTCGCAACAATAACAAAAAAAACGCAAGTGCTTTACACTAATCAGTACTACATAAACAAGTTTTCAAATTTTTCGTCCCAACCCCTGGAAAGCATACTTTTTTTTTTTACAGCTCTCCAACTTCTAGAGAGCTCTGCACATCAAATACCACTGTATACTTTTCAGATAGGAATGATGTTTTGTACTTATATTACACAAATTCTAAAAGGATGGAGAGTTGTGTATGTAAGAGATTCCAGGGGTAATCTCTTAAGAATACATGCCAAACAGTGTAACCAAAGCAAAGTCCACTCACTGGGCTGCCATTTTTGCATTCAGGCGGTAGCAAAAAAAAAAAAAGGCAGCTTAAAATGATCCAGGAATCAAATGTATTAAATAAAATTAAGCAGTTCCTAGCTTTGTTGCATATTCCATTAAGGTATGCAAATGGAGAAACGCACTTCTTGAAATCATTTTTTGGTAATGGGAACAGGATGGGAGAGAAGAGGACAGAAAGGTCAGAGACATCACACTAAAGAAATGGAAGTGCTTTTCCTTCCTGTGTCTGGCTATCCTAGCTGGCTAATTCCACAGCCTATGCTAAGAGTCAGAATACGCAGATCCTTTGTTTAAACAAGATGCTGAAATCTGCATCTGTTGCTATAAAAGAAGAAAAACAACAATCACAGCTTTCCCTTTTTATTTTAGGCTATGAAATACCCCTTAAACCCATGAGATTTTGAAAGTATTTAGTTTCATAATAAAAAAGTTAACTTAACCTAGAGTCTTGGACCTTTATGAACAGTTCATTTCCCAGAACGACATATCTAGTGAAATTTGGTTTCTCACTGAATTACCCGAATTGTGTTTCTTTTACTACCTCCTCACCTCCAAATTTTCTAACTATATCCCTCATGCTCACACTCACATCCCCAATATTCCTCCTCCTCTCTATTTTTCCTGGGTCTCCATCTTACCAAGAGGACACATATTCTGCATCCAATCCAGCATCATATATGAATTGTTTAACTGACTACCACCTCTACCATTATCTGATGTTTCACCAACAAATGTAGATAGAGCTGTCCCTCGTTTTCTTTCAAAAATAGTGCTTCCAAAGGCATCTCCTTGCCACTCTTAATTTCCATAAAACTTGTCGGTTTTGGTTGAGTATAAGCTAAAGGTTCGTAAAGTTTAACTTCAATGGCAAGTTTCCACGGGAAGATAGGTAAAATACATCTGACTGACACTGACTGCAGCTGCAATGTAACTGCAAGTTTTTTAATGCAGGAAAGCGGAAAGTAAACCAGCAAGCAGATAAACCTGACAAATGTACTATTTTTCCCCTCGTGGACATTTTAGCTCCAATACTTTTCCTTCTCCTGGATATTGGGCCAGCCTCACCTTAAGCATCTCTACTGATTCCAGCAGTATATATCCAAGATCTGCATGTTTCAGAAAAAAATAGCACTGTTGAAAGATGAATAGAAACTAGAGACTTCCCATTCAAACAAAACCTGTCCATCTGCAACAACACTGGAATTAAGCTTTTTTTCCTGCCTAGTTCTTTGGGCTGCATTTTAAAACAACCCTGCACAAGTCAAAACTTTAGACACCTTCTCCTCAGGCCCAGCTATACCCAGATTTAGCAAGCTGTCTGTTTTTAAGTGTACTAAGTCTAACTTTTCATAACCACCAGGATAAATGAAGTACATACTGAATATTCAGCATTCTACAGCAGCATATACTACAAAGGTATGTAAAGTGGCCTGGAAGTTTCCTAAGAATCTAATCTGCTCACACACCCACCCACCTTCCAAGGAGACATTTAATACCTTAAACAGTGTCACACCTTCATGAATTATGAGTCTATTTTGACAGAATGAAGCCCGTGTTCCCGCTTTTGTTATATTCCAAAAATAACCAGTAACAAGTTGCCTGAAAACTCTTAAGATACTTATTTTAAAGAGATACATTAGATCTTGAGACTAATCTCTTCTGTTGGTTTGGGACTGGGCAAAAAAGGGTGGTGGTTCAATCACATGCAAATCAAGTAAGCCTAAATTCAAGCCTCTCTCCTTCTCTTAGAGAAACGAATTGCACAGAATACATCTGCCAAAGCACATCCTACCTCTACATCTTGGCTCTAAACAGCAGCCACACTTGTCCCCAAGAGTGAAGCAGCAATAAACAGGCAGGCACCTGCAAGGTCCTACCGACAAAATGAGACAACAGAAGGAACCTGCCACTGTAACAGCCCTGGAAAAGGGGCTACATATTTTTAGTCTGTAAAACAAATACAGCCCATGAACTTTCCTTAAATGTCTTCATCAGATAGCTTCAGGCACACTCTAAAAAAAATCAAAACAGGAATGACTGCATTAAAGGCTAACACTTTCACAAATTCCTTGTGCTACAGGAAATCAATAGCCCAGATTCTGCTGAAACTTGCAAGACCACGAAATTACCCTGATGAAGTCTGAAATGGACACCTGTTCATGAAGAACTGGACTGAAATCCCCTGTCTTTTACATAGGCCCAGAAGTAGGAAAGACAACCTCCCACAGTAATGGGCCTGAACCATAATCCAGTTACCTGGAGGTGAAAAGCAACACATATCATCAGCTTTCTAGGGTAAACCCAAACAACAATAAACTGTCAAAATGCTGTCACCTAACATTTCAACAGCCAAAGCAGAATCTGAAGAAGACCCACAAAACACAGACTGAAACTGAAACCAAAGTCTTTCTAGAAGTTCCCAACACTAACACAGAGTTGACAGCCACTTCCAATCACCAGTGTCCTTACAATCATGCTGGAGTTTTAGTAGAAATACAAGCTTTAGAACAAGCAGGCTACTGCACAAAACAACAGTGATGACAGGTCAGAGAAGCAAACTCAAGACTGACAAATCATTATCAAGCTCTCAAACCACAGAAGCAGTTAAAACTCTAAACACAAGGTGTCAATAAAGTAACCAACTGTAAGATGAAAGAACTCTTATTTTACATTTGTTTTCCTTTCTTCACCCACATAAGTCACAGACCACCCACAACTAGCTATGCTTCAGTGAGGTTTAGCAGAACTCGGAACAGCTCTTTCCTTTTAATGCCTTTGAAGAGACTGATGATTGAAGAAAATCAGTATGTGCTGGATCCACTCTGGGGCATCAGTCAGTATTGGCAGAATTCTTTATAACACATGGTCAGGTTTACCCTGATCCATCGCCTGACTCTAAAACAGAAGTGTTAAATGCATGCATCCATACGTATCATGTTTATCAACTGCATCCTAGGAATACAAAGAAAGCTGTAGCCTAACATCCTATATCAATGTAAACTCCATTACATTAAAACTGGAATTATCTTACTGAACTTGAGAATAAGTCATGTTTAGCCAGAGTGAGGAAAAAGGGGGTTTAATAAATGATGATTTTGTTTGGCATCATGAGGCACATTTGTTACAACATGTGACAGCTTTCTGTGAGTATATGCAGTCCTTGCCAGTATGTACTTTCGAGCTATATTAATACACTTTAGTAACAACTATATGATGTTTCATAATAACACTGTAGCATAATTAAGTGCTGCTATATTTCACAATGAAAATTATTTCAAATTAATTCTGATTTTACTATTGCTATTTAAACTATGTAGCCTCTAGAATTACTAACACACATTCTTAACCTAGGGAAGTAAGACAAACTGCCAAAGAGCAGATCTGATGGCAAATCCTAGCAGAAGCACAGTTCTGCCCAGTAAATCTTTAAGAAGTCTGATACAGTTTTATTAAGCCTTTATATTACATATGGACACAGAATAAGAATGTTATGGATCCTGATGATGTAACCATCTAAATTTCTGTACTTCAGCTTCTTCCATTTTTCTTAACTGCCAGTTTCTTTTTATTTGTCTCCAATTCCTTCTCTTCTATCCAAACCTTAAGTCTCTAGGTAACACTCAACCTATACCTAAAATCTGTCTCCAGTTTTACTCAGACTGCCCATAGACACATTTTTTTTTTGGTTTGTTTTTTTAAGTGATTTGACACCATTTTAAGGTGAACCCTAGAAATAAACAAGCAAAGCTCTGAGGAAGCATAACTGAAGAAGAAACCACAGAGGGTGAGAAAACCCACATACTTGCACACAACACAGTATTTCTCCACGTTTTGAATTTGAACTGACATATAGGTCCAACTCTTTTGGAAAAATGAGACCAGAGAAAATGACCAAGTTTTCAGTATATTCAAATCATATTTAGCAGAACAAATAAGATATTTAGCAGGAACTCCTCTGTCTCAGGACCTGTCTCTGAATATTACATGGCCTGCTTCATTTAGACCCCAGATACCACATTGAAACCTACTCTGGCGCTCACTGGGTACCTTTCTCCTACCCCATTGCCACCTCTTTTCACAAAAGCTTAAGTAATATAGTGACACTTGTTCACAAACATCCAAGCACTTGTTTCCTGGGTCCCATTGTTTTGGGAAACATATCAGTTTAGAAACATTTTTGTGGGCACAAAAGGGAGAAAAAAAAATTCCCTTTCCCTTAAATTGATGCAGGCTCTACTGACTTTACTGAGGCCAAACCAACATATACCACTTGAGAAAGAGCTTCCTAACGCTAAGAAAATTTCTGGCAAGAAATGAACTACAGTATAGTGGTTGCCAGGGACCTGTCACAAGAGAATGCTGGAAGATATTTGAAGAAAGTATCTTCTGGAATCGCTTCTTTAACTATAATCTAGGACTAGCAACCATCATACAAAACTTCTTTCGCTATTTGTTTATTTTTTATTACTTCATCTGATTAAAATCTTTTTAAAAGCAGATAGGAAGTTTTTCCACTGCAATAAAAAGCAATCCTGGCCAAGAAAGGATTTACCCATTAGCTGCACTATCTCCACAAAGACAGCAGCCTTATTAAATTACAACTGTTTGAACAAGGTCAAGCACTCAGAGTTTAATTCAAAGTGTTTCCAGGTATAATGCTGTCAGGTCAACTTAAACAAGCCAACAGAGGCTTTGAGCTTGATTAAATATTAAAACAGAATCTTTCACATCTGTTTTTACCCAAGGATGAAATTACTGTACATCACTTCAACCAGCTCATTAATACACTAAACACATATCTTGCCTCAAAAGGTTACAGGAATATCAATGCTTTCTGAGTGCCTGCAGTGAAACCTACACAACTCAGCGAGAAGTGAGGTCATTGCATACTTTAGCAGGATGTCAATATTTCTTTATAAATGTGAGAGGTAATCAGTTAGACATAGATACATTTTAAATTAAAAGATGGGAGCCTCCAGTGAAGCTAAATCAGTTGCCTTTGATCAGAACCTTTTAATCACTCATCTCATTTTCTTTGATAGATAACTTGATAACAGACATGGAACAGAAAGTTTGATCCAACAGTAATTACTTTTCAAACTGGAGGGCTGTCATGTCCAACTAGAAGTCTGCCTTTTTTTCCCCCCTTTTTTTTTTTAAATTTGTACAGCACATTTTTTAATTGAAACATTAGAAGGTCTCTCAGGGTCATCTATTTCAACACCTATCATTTCTGATGATACTTTGATGCCACATTAGGGTAAGGGAGAAAAGAATGCACTTGAGGATACAACCTCTTTGACAATGATACATACACTGTATTAACTACTCCACATGGCATCTGCTGCCCTTTAAAGCACCAAAAAAACCCAGATACTCCTCTAGCATTATCTTTGCATGAGACAGGAGACATTAGTCAAATCATGTTTCCTGACTGCAATCCATAAAATGCACAGAGACAAATGAAAGTAATCTATTTAGAGCAACACATGTAGGACAGGACTTGGAAGGGAAGCAATGGTAAGTGTTTTGTGTCTAAACTATGCTTATCCCAGACAAGAAAATGGTCTGTAAATTTGTATACACTGAAAGTGAACTTGAAGATCTTATTCTATGAAATAAAAAAAAAAAAACAACTAGTGAAACTGCCACAAAACGTTCAAACTTACTATGCAGTCTTAACAGCACTCTCTTATGGCAGGGTAGGGGGAAAACACTACTTGAATACAGATATTCTTACATAATGAATACGAGAAACCCACTAAAACCACTTCCGAGTGCCATGGCATCTATTCCAAGAGCCAGAACTAACATTTTAAGCACTGGTAGTTAATAAGGCATGAGACAATTTGCTTAAGACAAAATAAAATTCCGATACAACACAGTCTTCTACCACCCACTAATTCACACTTGAATAATATAATCAACTAGACCAAACTATGCTTAATGTAAAGTCAATAAATTCCTTTTTGGCTGTTGACACAAAAACCTACTGGGAATTAAACACTTGAGGAAATTAATCATTATAACACTCTGGCTCAATGCACATCTATATTGAAATAATTTGGTCTTTAATTCACTTTATTTGTAGTTGGGTTCAAAGCAGTAAATTTGATAGAAGCGGGCCTCATTAAACCAGATCCAGTTCGAACCGCCTTTCAATTAAGCGTGGTGTATTTGAACAAAGTCAAAAAAGATTCATTTCCTTTAAAACAATTGTGCATTATAAAGTAACCCAAGCCAACCAAGATCATTAATACATAATACAACAAAAGCATTTATATTTAGTCTGAGCAAAACCCAACATTAATGATCTATCTGCTTTCATTACATTTTCTTGAGGCACAGAGATACTCCTTTCTTATTGACCACAGAAACTCACACTGACAAAAAGCAGGAAGACCACCGAAATAAAGTATCTAGAAGCCCAGGCTATGACAACCTCCCAGCTTCCTGTTTTAAGACTTGTGTTTAATTGTTCTAACACAGATGTGGTTTAGCATTATGGCTCCCAGACTTAGTTGGCTTGGAAATCAAAAGCAGCAGCAGGTGGCTTGTGCAAAGCCAGTTTGGGAGACATCACATCCACGGGCTGGGGAGACTTGTGTTGAGTCACTTCACCGCACAAAAGTGACAGAACCAGCTAAGAGAACTACACCAACACTCATTGCTACATGAATTCAAGAGCAACAGCAACTCTGCAAAAGCGGCAGCAATCACAGCTCCATACGTAGCTGCCAGGACACACTGAACAGTTTTCAGCAGCCTGGGCATGTCTCCAGCTTGAAGTTTTTACCCCAGTCTCTCCCCGGACAGGGCATGACGGTCACTGTATATATCATGTGAGCCCTGCTGCCTGCATAATGCAGTATGGAAACCTCTGGCAAAAAAGAGATAGTTACTCTAAAAATTTGCTTAAAGAACATGTGCAGTAACTGAAAGCATAATGTTAATCACTTCCACACACATTTACCTTTCTACTCTGCTCTAGTTTAAGACATGAGACGGGCAGTACATTTTATGCAACAGGACTGCTGGCTACCAGATAGGCACTCAAGCGAAATCCTAGATGATGTAATTGATATACCTAGTGATGATTTATATTTTTTCCAAGAGCACACACATCATCTACTTCAGACAGAATAAATCTTTGATGTCATTTCAAGAAGTGGGGAAGTTAGAAGTTTTGTTTTTATCCTCCCAAGACCATAATTCCATGCTGCATCCTGTGCCACTCTTCATAAGGCTTAGTCTCGTATACTTTTGTGGCTCTGAGTTCTGAATTGGGATTCAAGTGCCTAGAAATCCTTGCCCACCTCCAAAACCAAACATCCTAACAGGGTTATTTAGCGATGTTCAGGATTCCATAAAGGAGCAGTAAGAAAGTGTGATAGTGCAAAGACCATTCCTTAAGTTCTTACGACAAAAAGAAGAATCAATCATCACCTGAATGGCTGTCCTACTGAGTTTCTCCCACCCCTCACATGACTTTCTTGTAAAATCATTTCACAAGTGAGGAACACACTGATACTACAGGTTCCAGGACAATTTTGTGAGTGATTTCAGAAGGCTATCAAACAATCTGTCAGTAATTAAAGCCTGATTTATTGTAGTGGAACACGATGCCATGCCATTTTTTTCAGCAAGCCTACATCTTTTGGCCCAAACATCTGCAGCTGGCTGCAGCTATCATCAAGTTACTCATCTAACTTGAAAAGACAAGTGAAAAACATCAACACTGCTGAGCGGCTGCCTGTACCTGCAGAAAGGAAGTTGCTCGCAACCATTAATATCATCATTACAAAGTTAACAGTACACAGATAATCATCTTCTTTCACCTTTCTTTCATTCCCTGCAGTCTTCTGTCTTTTCCTTTCCACTCCCACTGAATCTTGCACCTTATTTTTCTATTTTTAAAATCAGTATCTGTCAGTCTTCATAAGACAAAAAGGTTGGTATATCACTGTATAAATGAGTGATGCAAATAGAATATTTATATATATACACAAAGATACATTTGTATATGAATATGTGTAAAAATAGAGCACCCCAAAGCACACAGAAATCACTTCTCAGAAGAAAAAAAAAATCTCTTCCCTAGAAGCTGTTTAAAACAGTTATTTGCATTAATTCCTGAATTGCTACTGCTAAGCAGCGTTAGAACGTAAAATTCACACTCCTACAGTTTTCTCCTCTTGAGATTTACAGTTAAATTATAAGAAAAATACTTCCTGGTTAAATTGGACAGATAATGCAATACAGCTTTTATCAAACCAATAAATATGTTATAATACACAAGCCTCTGGCCCTAAGAGACTTCCTTCTTCAGGTGCTGGCAGTTTATAAATTAGCTCATTTGTAGCATAGAAAAAACTTCATAATTAGTACCTAGTTTATCATTAAAACCTTGCATTCACTGTATGATGTCACAGACTAATGAGTCTGGCTCTCATTTACACACTCAATTATTTTCTGGCATCTCAATACAGTCAATCCCATTATTTCCTATATAATTGACCAACTTCAACAGCTGCAATTCTTCTCTTGTAAATACAGAACACATTGCACAAGACAGGATCACAGTTATCACTCTTAAAATAATTCCACATAATGTACAGTTTAAGTTTGACAAGGCTTAAGATGCTTTACCCTGCAGCCAGCTAAAGTTTGATTTAAAAAGCGCTGTACAGTAATTAGATTTAAACCACAGAATTACTTAAAGTACCACACTCATTGACTGGTAGAGCTTTTACTGCAATAGATTAGATTCATTACTTAGAGACTGAAAAGCAGCTCAAGATTCATTTACCCCTGGTACTAGAAATTAATACATTTACTTCTGATACAGCAGTGAATAAAACATGTGGATAGAAGTTCTGTGGGTCCAGCGATGCCATATATTCTCCTGAACCAACACGAAGCAGGAGCAGGAAGTGTCCTAGCTGACCCAAATCTCAATTTGCTGAACATGCTAAATCTTCCTAAATCCTTCTGGGAAAACCTAGAATGCACATTCTCAGAATTTCTTCTACCCAAACAGCTTGAAACAGCAACCCCCTGTAGCACAGACATGGAAAACAATGGAAGATTCAGTAAGTATTTATTTTTAAATAGCCATGAGAAAACCAAAGATATTTTCATCTACTTCTGAAGAATCTTTATCTCTAAGAACAAGAAGATCTGAGAAAAGAGCTGTATCTTGTTCAGCATAAAGGGTCTGCAAGTCTGAAAGCCAAGAAGCCCCTTCCTATTGGCCCTGAACAGTGTCATGAATGGGCTTCAGTTAATCAAAGGAGAAAGAGCAGTAGAAAAGACAGTATTCAACAGCCTACAACTGTACTGTACAGTAACCTTTATCCCTCCAAAGCAAAAACCAATGAGAAAAGCGTGCTTTTCAAAATCTAACAGTGTGTATAGTGCTGTGCATACACACAGAAGACAACTTTCACAGGAAGGTAGTGTTTTCACACCACACACACACACACTTCTACCCTTTATTTTATAGCAGCTTTTTGTTACTGACTTCTGGGATTTTATTAATACTATTTTCACATCAGGCATATTCATGATGGCTTGGGATTTCAGAAAATTTAAAGCATTTTGTTTTATATTGCTAGAAACACAACCAAAAGGCAAAGAGCAAAGCTGCTTCCTGCTAGGAGGTAAAAGGCACTACCTTTTGGTTGTTGTACTTCTAACTTGTCAACTGTGTCACCCACGACATTTTCCTCCAGAGAAAATGTACTTTACCAAGGATAACACACTAGCCAAACATGTCCAGAAGTTTTCACAGCTAGGTGCTCATCAGTAGTGATGACAGTTGAAAAGGTATCTCAAGCATCTGCTGGTATGGTTGCATTGTCTAAAACATCCTTCAAAAGAAGCCATATAACCCATGACAAAAGAGAAAGAGAGAGGGAGGAAAGATTCTGCCTGAAAACCTGTACAGTGCACTTAAGTTTCGATTTGGCATTCCTGTTTTACACCATTAAAGACACTTCAGGTTTTCACCCCATAAAAGAATGATGATACTTAAGGTCACTATGGATCTTGCACATAAAAATCTGTACTGAGCAAATTCAGAGAGTCTTCAAAATTAAGGCCAATACCTCACCCAATTCTACAGGATGGCCACATGATAGAACAGCATAGCAGTGTAACAGCTCTGTAACACAGCATACTTCTTCTGGCCCAAGGTTTTCTCATTTAACAATGATTTTATCATTTATCAATGTATCAATTACGATGCATATTTGAGTCAGTCTGCTACAAATAAAAAAGGAAACCAGCAGCAAAGCCTTACAGCAAAAGAACAGTATTTTAATTGTAGGGCATTACAATTTTAGTATGCTCTAACTTTTGAGGAAGGAACTGATCTTTGTGGTACAATGTTAAGCACGAAACAGGAAGTTTTTAGCACTCCATTAAAAAGATTTGAATATTTGTGTTCAAGATGTAAATTCAAACAAGACAACCTTAAAAGAAATGCAATCTTTAGACATGGACAAGATAGTAAAGCTAGTCTTCAGATTCCACAACAAAACAAATTCCGAGTTAGTTACCAGCATATATCTGTCAAAATCATATACAGATAAAGTTGAAGTTAACAGCTTGTTCCTCTATATGGAAACATCACTTTATAACTTGTTTTATTGTGGAGAAGAGTTAGGATTTTCTTAAATTAGGTAATTTCAGATTTTAAACAGAAAAAACTACAGTACTACAGAAAGGCTTCTGCAGGATAAATCAGGCTACTCAGTTCTGAGTAACATTCTATTAACAAAATTCCATCCTTTTTATTTGTTTGCAGAACAGCTCTCCCATAATTTAAGTTAAAGCCTTTCCATCCTCAAATAAAACATCTGCATGACCTCTCAAGACAGAATCTTCCCCCAAGTCAGAATAATTAATCATTAGGCTCTAAAAAACTATCTTCACTGCATTCATTTGGTCTTTTGATTCTACTCTAATGGATTATCTATTTAATTTAACCACAATTTAATCCAGTGTTATAATTCATGACCAAAGCAAGATTATTTTAATCCAGTTATAAAAGCTTGAGCTCTTGAGCTAACACACGAGATAGTACAGGTGAAGCTTTAGAATCTGGCTACTACCACTGCAGACCCTGCAGCACAACCAACATACCACAGACGGGACTCATCAGTCCCTTCCCAAGGCTTTGGAAACTTAAACACTGCCTTAAGCCTGTATTTTTTAGTATGTTCTACTCTAGTCAAGAAATACATACCCTGTACTCTGGGCCTCAATCCAGCTACTTCTTAAGCTGTGTGAAGTGATGCTGGAAGGCAGGTAGGTGATGGGAGAAGCTACTGCCAGTTGAAATAGAAAGGTGAGAAAGAACAATTTTTCCCCTCCTTTGGGGCATGAACAGTCCAACACTTACTGTGTGTGTTTCCCATTTCCCAGAATTATTTTAAGCTAAATATTAGAATATTTAACTCTTCAAAAGAACCTAATAAAGATTATGACATGACAGGAAACAGCATGAACTCTACTGTGTCCTATACCACAATGGTAAACTCACATCATAGTTAGCTTTTTCCTTGCCCTAATTATAAGCAGTGAAACCACAAATCCATGTTATGATCTTACCAGTTAAGGTCCCCTCCTGAGAAAAGTTCAGGAACGGCTGTTCAAACCAATGAACACTACTGAGCTTGAAGTTTCTGAAGTAGCCACAAATTTAGAAAAATTAAGTCTATCCATCTGGACACAATATTTAGGCCTTATCTGTCACGTGGTATTTGTATTAGTGACTTCTAAATTAGCACTCTGGAGAAGTATTCAAGAGACTACAAAAGTTAACAAAAAAATCCCAGTATACTGTTTTCACTGATGCTGATAGCACCTTCTAAGTACAGAGTCTGAACACAAATTGGTAATTTGGCAAAAGAACCCAGAGAATTTAGCTGAACCGTACATAGCGTGAACAGGTTTTATATAGATTATGTTATGGCCTCCCACTTTCATAACAGGACACTTCTCAGCACCTCCATGGAAGCTGCTAATCATGTACTTATTATAGCTTTTCCCTCAAGCTTTACACTGATGAGGCTACACAACAAACACCAAATCTCAAAAAAAAGTCTTCCATGTGTTTCTACTAAATCAGCATTAAAAGCGCTGTTTAAAACCAACCAAACAAAGAAAACTCCTATCTTTTGCTATTGTTTTCACTAAGCAGGTTATCTGTTCTAGATCATGCTGCTCTTAGCCCGAAAAGTGCTTGGAACCCCAAACCTACGAAACAAAAAGCCAGGCATACAGCAAAAAATACCAAACCTGTCTCCTGTGGCAATAACCAGGGAGGGAATAGGTGCTGACAGCAAGTATAAGCTGTATCAAATAGACCTGCGATGGAATTTAATAGATCTACTAAGAAAAATATTTTTGTAGACTAAATATTTACTATTTTGTGAATACAAATGAGTTAAAACCACTAAGAAAATATAAGCATTACTTTCTTGTAGAATTACTTTAAAAACTCTGAGCAAAACTGTTATTTTTACTTTTATATAAAAGTCAACATATCAACAGACTAGAAGAGAAGAAACATGCATTCCTATAGCCCTTTAAAAGCAACAGCTGCAGTCTTAGCTTGAGATGGAGTTCTAAGTCATGCTTTCCTGTTGCCTGTTGCCTGCTTGTATCAAAACATTAGTCATTGTACCTCTGCTAATATCAGCCCCAATTAAGAATTTAATTACCCTCTCTTACAGGCTTTATAGTCTAACAGCCTGTTTTCCATAGAGGGATATAATAAGGTAACATACAATATTCCCTGTGGTATCTCCCTCTAGTGAAACTCCTTCTAAAGAGCTGTTTAAATTTAATATTAAGCAGTCAGGGTTTTTTCCTCCAACTGTAGCATTTTGCAATATTTTATTAAAAAGCTTCCCAAAAGCAGGCACCCTTTGCTAGAGAACTTGAGATGAACGGGACTCCTAGATCACACAACCAAGTACAACATCCCAAGTTGTAACAAGTGCCACCATGTGCAATGCCTGTCTGTGCTAATTTTGGCCAAATTACTACACTACTAAGAAACCACAGTGCTGTAACCAAGCCTTGCTATCAGCTGTCATTTTGAACTCTGACACTAGAAGCTGGTACTTCGGAAGTTATCATGCAGCCTGTCTGTCTTCATCCTTGTCTCCCATGAGGTCATAGTCCTTCACAACTGAAAGAAACCACAGGATGAGCTTTTACATTTTGGTTTGCCTGAAGAAAGCATTAATAATCAGTTTACCTTAACTCACCCAACAGATTCTAGGAAAAGTTGCTAAGAAATAAAATATGATTTTCATAAGACTATCGCATAATAGTCCAACACTTACTACACATTGGGCAGCCACCAATGCTAAGCAGACCATTTTTTCAAGTGTGACAGTATCACAGATTTTTATACTCTATGAGCATGATTAACTTTCAAAACACGAACCAGGTCACAAAATAAACCTGTTAGCTACTTAACAGAAGTGAAGAAGAACTTGTGGAAATATACTTGAGTTAGATACCACCATTTCAGTAAACTGGGGGGTTGGAAAGTCTATAAAAAATTTTACTAGATACAAGAGAAGAACAATTTCTTAAGTCTGAGAAGCTAATTTAAACATTTATGATGGATGGTATTCCACCTGTTAACAGAGAATTGAGAAATGGAAGCCAATTTGATTACTATGGCAAAAAAATATTGGGGGTAATCAAACAAATTGGAAGTAACTTCCTTTTTTGCATAATTTCAAAAGTGTATCATTTGACTGTGATATTTTTACAGCGGGGAAAAACATTTCAGCTCCCAGGCTTTCTGCAAAGGCTTCTTCAGACTATCATACATCCATCTTACTATAGTATTACGTAACAAATAAAATTCACTCAACTTGAGAACAGATTCATTTCTAAATTCTACAGCTCAAATACTGATCTTTACTCAGCTTTTTCATTTTAATCCTAACATCAAAATAGACTTTCTAGTTTTTGAACAATGTAGTTTCAACAGAAACAGCCCAACAATACTACTTGAAACTGCATGGAAGATGGGCAACTATTGACTGAGAGAAGTCTAGTCAGTGCATACAATTTGGGGGTTGGGAGGAAACATAAGAACCTGTTAAGACATTATATACGAGATAAAAAAAATAAAAATAAACTCCTACATTTTCAAGGATGAAGTCAAAGTTACACTTAAGCAGGGCAGGGAAAATGAACCTAAGCTGGATCTCAGAAACACCTTCTCCTGTAAGGTGCATTAGACAGTGACGCTTAAAACACTTAGTCCTCTTCTCACCTCTTCCCCTGGAAAAGAGGAACTGTAATATCAAACATAGCTAACTTCTAAACTATTTCTAAACCTTGCTAAGAGGACTGTAATGCCTTGAGGAAGTGGCTTTCCAGGAGGCCCCTTAAATCCTCAATCCATTACAATGTAACAGAAAAGAGTACATTACCCCTCTTCTATATGGCCCAGTATAAAAGTATACCCTTTTATATGTAGTTGCTGTAATAATCTCTTATTCTAGTTGCACTTTACCCACTGTATTTCCAAAGCAACAGGATTACTCTCAAAAACCCACCTTTCAGATCCTTAAAATAGAATTTTCTTGGACAAGACTGTATTGATCTGAGGATCTTAACTGTTTTTTGAAAGTCTGTAAACACTAAGAACCCAGAAGTGTTTTCATTTTCTGTAATCCAAGTAATTTAAGCTTTACCTGGGGAATGCTCCAATTCTTTCCTCAATCCCTTTCCAAAATCTTTGTAGAAACTAAATATTTTATTTAAATATTGAAAACAGTCTTTAGAAAAAAAATAACCCAATTAAAAACCTAATTCTGACTATTAATTTCTTTTCAAAAGTATGCAAGCAGGTTTTAACATGACAATGAACTATCCCCTTAAAATACACTCCCAAATAGATGAGGTGCACAATCACAAGTGTAATCCAAAATAAAGAGATGTATTTATGAACTTTATAATCAACAGATTGCTTAAACTGGTTTTGAGCCAAGTTTCATCATTCAACTATGAAGTAGTTTTAAGTAGTATTTGTCACATGAGCTAGCATCAAATCCGACTTGTCATGAGGGGGGGGGAGAAAACACAACAAAAACCCCCACCAAACCAAACAAACCACACTGAAACAAAACACTACCCAAAACTAGCAATGCAAAAAGCAGGCAGAAAGAAGACTTTCCCTTTGCACCACTCTAAAAAATACAGAGGGAAACAAGTAGGGGGGAGGAAAAAACAGCATCTCTTTGCAATCTCTTTCTGACTTACTTCCAAAAGTTTTAAAATATCAATTAAGCACGTGGTGACAACCAAGTTAGAAAATACAGTTTAGTCAAAATGTTGAAGATACTGTCTTACTGGATTGCCCTGATTGCTAACACTCTGAAGGTAGTACTATTAAAAAAATTCTTACAGTGGTTCAATGCTCAGTACCTGGAACAGGACTAAATACTCTTTAGCATAATCTTTGTATTCACTAAATCCAGAATTCAACAGCAGAGCAGCTGCTCAGTGCCTGGTCTGCAGAATTCAATGAACGACAAAAGGTTACCTTAATTCAATGAGATAATCAGCACACATTTACCCACTACCAAGCGTTTTCCAACCATCTGCAAGGCGGCAGAGCTAACTGCCTATAAAACAACTGGTAGCATGCTGACATGTCCTCACATCCCTCATGTCAATGAAAATTTATCTCTTAGCAACAGCTAAAAAGAAGCTGAACTTCCAGAAATATTTCAGATGCATCACGAGACAACAATTTGTTCGTAAGTGATTTTGATTGCTACTGATCTACAAACAGATGTCCAATCTAATTGGTAAAATCTATTAAATACATATTTAAAAAGAAAAAAACAGAAACCCAAAAGTTTGTCATGGCTTAAGAAAGCAGTAACAATAGGAGTCATTATAGCTGTGCACATAAAAACCAAAAGCTAACCTTATTTAAAGCTGGTGGCCCTGCAATGATATCAGTAACAGTGAAGTAAACTAAATTCATGTGTGGCAGGGAGAGGAAAAAAATTTGCTGTTAAGGCTATTGTCAGAAA
Organism: Gallinago jamesoni; assembly: GCA_025769975.1. Lineage (NCBI taxonomy): Eukaryota > Metazoa > Chordata > Aves > Charadriiformes > Scolopacidae > Gallinago > Gallinago jamesoni. The sequence continues at coordinate 16,005,859 of JAOQGH010000002.1, forward strand.
TTGAAAGATAAGACACAAGTCTTCTAAAAACTAAGAGAAATATTTATGATGGGAAAAGCAAAATAGAAGATTCAAAGTTAAAACCACTTTAGCTACTAAAACTGTTTTAGGACTTCCTCCACTGCTACACAGAGGTGAGCAAGTTACTTCTCTTCTCCAATTAAGAACGTTAAGATATTTATATATGAACGAAGTCTAAGTTAAAATACAAGATTTTAAGGCATCAAGCTTTACAAGTAAATTCCATATAAACCTTCTAAGAAAATCTCAAAATCATTTGTAGTAGAAAAATATCAAGCAAATTAGAATTTTACCACCAGACAGAGATCAGGAAAGGGAAAAAGCTTGCCTCACTCATATTAGTAGCTCTTCTCTAGAAAACCTATTTTTCAGAGGTCTCTTCAAAATACATCCAGACACATTACTGATAAAGAAATAATATAAATCATTAGGATTCAGTTTCATATCACAGACTATGGGCAGTTCTGTTTAGAACTACATACAGAAAATGAAATATGACATGTTCACACAATGAAGCTTGAACATCCTGGGTGTTCCTTTTTTCTTAGGCAGAATGGAACTGCAGCTGTCAAAGTCACTTTCTCAAATAAAGTCAACTCCAGCAGGTTTATTAACATAAAACCATATAAATCAGTTTTATTTCTAGTCTAACTCTGAAAATTATTAATACCTTTTCCATAACAGGCTGAAGGTGACTTAAACGCACGTTGTAAGTGTTACTTAAGAAGGTAGAGAGATCAATTAAAAAGAGGTGACCAAATAACGTTCCAGTACACCCCTCTCCCACCACTAGTATCCTCTAGGAGACATAAAACAAAATCTGTCAATCCTGGGCTGAACAGCAGCTGCAATTATTTCCTTAAATTCATAGACAGAATTGAAGTTTCATTTTGAATTCAGAGCAGTATAGGAAGTTGGGAACACAGGAGAAGATACCTCCAATGGTTTATTATTCCAAGTAAAAGATTCTTACCATCTATCACACGCTCAGATCTGAAAAGATTTCTGAAACTCTCTCCTGAAAAGCTGAAAACACACCTGCAAGATAGGCAGCTACTCACTGTTGGGTTTGGGGGGGTGGGGGGTGGAAGGTGTTTTTGTTTGTTCTTTGTTTTGTTTTTAAACACAGTGCACAAATAAAGTAAATACAGTGCAAGTTCTTCAGCAACGGTTTTCCCAGATGAAGCTTCAAATTTTTTAGCTTACACTTTGGCCATTTGATGCAGCTGTCGGGAAATCTTTATTATCATAGTCTTGCATAAAGAAACTATACTTTCTGTTTTATTAGCCAACAGTTAGAAGAAGCAAACAAACTTTCAATTCAAGTTGAAAGATAATACTCTAGGCTGGGAGAGACCTCTGCAGCATGTACCCCAACCTACCACTCAGACTCAAATGGTCCCTCAGATTGCTCATGTTCTTGCCTAGTTAAGCTCCGACCACTTCTGAGGAGACGGGCACCCTGACCGTCTGGTTCCATGCGTCTCCATCCTCTCTACAGATGAAGGAGAAAAATCCTTTATCTGGAATTCCCCTTGCTGCAACTTGTGTCAGTTACTTCTTATCCTTTTGCCATCTGAGAAACAGCAGTCTCCGTTTTCACTATAAACACCCAATAGCGCTGAAAGAGGTGCTTTAACACAACAGTCCTACAAAGACAAAAAAAGTCTACACATCTACAGTAATTTGATCTTGACTATACTCGTTTCAATTGTTACTTGTAACTACTTATTCTTTAGTTAAGAACTATGTGTACTCAGTGCCTGAAACAAGTGCCACTGACATTTGTCTCCTACTGAGCCAAACGCTGCTAGTTAATGTTGCCACGGATACATGGACGTTACATAAAAATTAATTCCTAAAAGTACAGTCAGTCATTTTCACCATTTTGGAAGAAAACAGAGCTGTGAAATTAAAGCCAACTTCAAAATACCACTGGTGATGAAATTAAATGCTGCAGAGCTTGTGGAAAACGTGTGGCAAACTTATCACAGTTTATGCTAGCCCTCACTTCTATTACGGATTCTTCCTAGATGAGGAAACATCAACCATGCCTCCCAGACAACTTTGCTGAGATCATACACAGCTTTTCTCCCATGCCAGAGTTCTGCTTGTAATTAAAAACAGAAGTCTCAAGCCTGCTCCACCTAGTACTGCGTTTATTGGTAACTGTTGGGCTGTACCACCACAACCACAACAGGACATAAATGAGGGTCTACCCATCTAGAGCCAAAACACGTGAGAAAGCAGAAATTCCTGCATGTGCACATCAATTACTGCACAGACAAGACACAAGAGTTGACAATTTATGAGTCCACAGTTTCCCTCCTTCAAAGAACTTTTTCCTTATATGACATCTTCTCTACAGCAAAACCTGAAGGAAATCAAACTAGTTTAAAAGTTTGTTTGTCTCGTATCAGGTTACCACAAAGGACACCAATGGACCTGTCAGCTAAGTGGTGCCTGATTTGATGAGTGTCATCCTCAAAATTCTACAGTCACAATCTGAGTCCTAATTGTGTCATTCCAGTACACAGCTGCAACTCCCTCCTTTTGGTTCCAGAAAGTCTTAATGTCCCAACTCGGAACAGGCCCTCACTATATTAGGAACTATGAGTTTGTCCCTAAACCCAGGCAAATGCAGCCCTGAACACAGAGAAGAAAGTTTTCCTTTGAAAGAAGATGCTAATAGGACCATAAATGGATTCAAAGTAGCAAGGAAGACTTTTACACCAATTGAGTAATTCCTTTCTCAATGCTAGTGACAGTCTTTTGCCATTTCCAACTAACAAACTGGAAAGCTGTGGTTGATCCACACCTGGGAATCTTTGAGAAAAAAAAAAAATCATCTGTCAAAAAACAGCAGACAACCTCAACTGCAAGCTATCAAAGTTCTTCATCACCTGCTTTATAACAAAGTTCCTGCAACAAGAAACAACATTGAATTGCTATCGCATTTCAACCACCACAGAAAAAACACTCAAGATTATCACTACTTTTGAACATAGAAGAGGAAAGACACTTAAAACAGGTAAAGATACAGCACTGAGAAAATATGCAAGGTAGTTCCCCTTGTTCTAAGGCAGACTTCTGATATTTCTATATTCTAGAAGGAATCTTGACAAAGGAGACATCCATGTACTGAGTAGTTAGAGAAAAATCAATCTTGGGAGGAAAAATGCAAGGAGTAAAACCTCTAACTGTAGTTTAGGAATCAAATGTCACTCCCAGTTAAGACAGAAGAGTTAACAGAAAATAGCACAGATGAACAAACACAAACAGAACTGCTGGAACTATACAGGATTTAACTCACTGCTGTCAGTTTCAATACAGCGCTCACCGCAATACATCACACCAATTAATTTTGAAGAGAAACTACCAAGAGAATCAAATTTTATCAAGCCTTAGGATTAAACAGCTTCCAGTATAAGGTTTGGAATCATAAGCACATGATGCAGAGTTATGTTCCAAAATATCCATCTTGGGCAAAAAAAGGATGAGTAGGGTCTTCCATGACAGTTCTGTTCACCTGTTTGAAGTCACTGACATGAGAAATTACAACCTGCCCCACCTTATGAAGGAGCAGAACAATTTAACTTAGGAAATAGTAGTTTTTCATTTCCCTCTCACCATACAATTCAAGAAAACTTCTACAAGCATGCTTCTTGGTTTGATCCAAATATGCTGAATTGCAAAATACAAAAAAGCTGCAAAAGCACAACATACCTTTCTTCAGTGGTATGAGCTGCTTCTGCACAATACAGGATGACAAGACTTTTCCCTTTCAGTTTTAAAGGCTCAAAAGATGAGGTAATTTCTTCAATTTCTGGTAACCTCCAGCATCTCAAGCATGAATAGGATCCATTTTTAAGTGTTCACTTGTCTTATGCATGAGTTGGTACTTTTAGCATTTCAGAAGCTACAAGGAGAGCAGAGAACTGTGGGAGAGCAGCAGCACCTCACAATCATCCCGCAATTTCAAGGACAAGAGCTACACACACTGAGGTGCAGGCCACCCTTCCAAGAAATACGGGTATCTTGTGAATTGAGATAATGGGAAGCACAAACATGAGAGTTAGTATTTGTCAAGTAACTAACATTCCTCAGTCTTTTGTCATTTTGAAGATGTTTCGAGGGGAAAAACGGAGGTTGTCTCTAAAGTCAATAGTATTTTATGGACTGACAAAGGTCAAGCCTGGATTTCCTTTTTCTTTTTTTCATATCCCTGTCTACAGCCTCTTCAACTGTAGCACTGCAGAGACTCTTCAACTTACCTATCACTGTGCTTTGGTGCTCAGACTCACCCTCAGGAGCAGACTCCACATAACATCAGCTCCAAAATTAGGCATTATGAATATCTCCTACAGGTAAATGCATCAGGTACACTGTACAGCACTTCCTTTCTTCCTAACTTTCTGTTTCCGTTCAGTAGGAAGTCTAGAGGGGCCACAAGGAACAAGGCAGAGCAAGCAAAGAAGACTCAGCCAATAATCTCTTGTTGCCTACCCACAGGAAGGCACGGAGCTGAAAACTGAGCAGGGAGGAGCCTGGATGCCAAGAAAGCGATTCTCTATAGATTGGCCCTTTGCCTGAAAGACAGAAGGAGGAACACCCAGTGTCTGCACTGGCACAAACTACATACCAGAAAACTGAAATTCAAGCCATGCCAAGTTATACTTGGAAAAGCTAAATGTACGCAGGCCAGTGAGAACAGAATTAGAAGTTCAGAGTATGAAAAATTAATAAAACAAGTTTGGTTTTGTATTAAAGTCAGCTTAGAAAGACAAACTGAAAGTGAAAGGGGGATTAATAAAAATTGTCATGCCAAGAATCATATAGAAACAAATATTAATATAGTTGCTGAGCTGTTCAAGACAACAAAGAAAGATAACATCTCCATTTACACTGCATCATTCAAAATATATTCTTAAGCAGTAATTATTCTGAACATAGCGAAGATGTAACCACTGAGATATACTACACACTCCCACAGTCCTCTGAAAATGTTACACTGGCTATTGCCTCTTCACCTTTTAAAGCTGGATTTACTATTTCAAACCATGTTTAAAAATAAGTAAATAAAGAGCTGTCTGCAGCCTACAAACATCTGCTTCTTTGGGTTCACATGCTACCTGTGCTCTGGAGATGGCTAACTCCTACGACCTAGGTGGTTTCATGCAGTTCCAAAACTGCAGAACCTTCCTAGTGTTTGTCCAAGTGACGAGGAAAACAAGGAACAACACACAGCACATGTGTGCACAGAAAACACCATCAATGTTGCCATTCTACAGTTGACATCATTAAAGACAAATTAAACACCCATTTAAAGACTAACCATAATTTTTAATTACCACTTTACTGCTGCATTTCCAAAGGTGTATTTTAATGCATCAAAAGCTTATCAAAAAGCTAAGTATCACTCAATGTGTTCAGATTGATTTCCCTCTCTGTTCACACCTTTCCTACTAAGGTATTAGTTTTTACACTGCATTTTCTGATTAACTTACCCATATAGCCCTTTTCAGAAGATGCTGGGTGGGACTCTGAACATAAGGAAGAATATGTAACATCAGATAAATTCTTAAAAGTAACTATGCACTGCAACATAGTGATATGCACAAGATCAAACTGCTGAGTAACAGATTTCCTTCTTTTTCTGCTTCCTTGTGTGTGGGTTTTGGTTTTTATTTGCAGGAAAGAAAAAAAAATATGACAAGTCTTCATCCTGAAGGACACCACCGTTTTCAGTTTCCCTTTACTGTTAAGGTGGCTGGCTAGTCCTTTAACACACTAACTTGACACTTTAAAACAGGCATCTTTTGAAATGCTTTGATTCAAGTCATCTGTCCAGATCAAGCAAGCATCTACCTTAATGTAACAACAGAATATTTAGGATAAGTGGGATTTCCTTTTGCGATGTGATTTATACTACTCATTACACTTTATATGATGTACAGGCTAGACACTGTATAGCTGATGACAGCTACTGACCTTGCAGTGGAATCTGTCCTTCCTATAAGCCTTGTGCTTGTATCTCTTCATACACAAGTGAAAAAGCAACCACCACCCCACACACGGGAATGGAAAAAGGTGGAGGAAAAGAACATTTCCATAGCTGCACTACATATCTCCTCTTCCTGTAACTTGGAGTTGACACACTTCTGCCCAAATCCATAAGAGTCATGATAACGCATGAAGGAAACATACCAATTTCACACAAACATGTCCTATGGATAGGACATGACATAGGAGGAAACATAGTAACACAAGCTATATTGCTGTAACTAACTGCACCTATTTCTACATTTAACGAAACAAGAGGGCTACATCTAATTTCATTGGATCACCCAGTCAATATGAAGACAAGAAAAGCAGCCTCCATATTGTCACCACCAAGAGGAAAATTCCGCACTTCCACCTCCCTGTGGAAGTATTTAAACATCAACACCCTCATAACACAGTCAAGGCTCCACATCTGCAAAACTAACTTCTGTGGCACTGTGTTGCAATATTGTCTGTCTTCATTGCACCAGACACTCTGCCTTTGGACGGGAGGGTGGGGAAGGAAAAAAAGAAAACATACCCACACCATAACAAAAAACACAAAAAAAAAATAACCCAACCCTAAAACCCAACACACACCACTCCCACACAGTCAGTACTTTATCTCTTCTGATCACCTTTTGCTCACTCAAGAAGAAAGGTTTGGAGTCTGCATTTTGTACTAGGAGTGTGAAAGTTCAGATTGCCAAAGAGAGAGCTCTGATGCACTTCTAATGCACTAAATCTTTTAACTGCCTCATCCTGATAAGACATTCATTATGCATTTAAAAAGTAAAAATTACTCAAAACTTCCACAATCACCTAAACAGATCTCTGCACATCCTCCTGTTGTTTCTTCTCCTCACAGAAAGTCAGAGAGATACTTGAACTTCACCTCTAGTATTTAAAAACAAAAACAACCCCAAACAAACAAGAGCCACCCAAACAAAAAAGCAACAGCTTACTTCTGCTAACTATATAAACAGCCAAAGAAACTTTAAAACACATCGGTCTCTTCAAAGACTAGCCATTCCTGAGCGATGCCAGTTGGCTACATTTTATTGTGTAAAATTCAATAAATAATCTTGACATGCCCATACTGCCACTTAAATACTTCCAATAAAAATAGCCTAACAGTGTTGTTCAGCTTATTCATGAATTGCCATCAATTTCAAATGAACATGCAGTCACCTCCCAATAATTGACACCTATTTACAATTACTTTCAAAATTATTCTTTAGGTGTATTTAAAGCCACGCAGCCTGAAGATGAGCAAAAATCCCATATTTAAACAAAGTCTACATATAATGTTCCCGGTAACCTGTGCCACAACTAGTACAACTAAGCAGTGCACTACACTGATATCCAACCACTGATTTGCCAACTTTGCATCAAAACTATTTTTGTAAGGAAAAAGGGTGTGCTGAACAGTTTTTGAACACGCAAGTCACACTGCTAATTTTGAGGCACCCAAATGAAAGCTTACTTCTTGCCAAAGCACTTGCTAGAGAACAGATTTGCTTGGCTAACTTCGAAAAGACAGATTTATCCTTATATCAGTATTTTAGTATGGCAGTAATGGCTTTTTCAGCACCATGACCTAACTCACGTTCCTTGCAATGGATGCCAGTCCCAGTAGGTAGCCTAACTAGGGAGGTGTTTGTTTCCACAGAATTCACATGAACTATCACAGCATTAAACTATTTTGGTTACTCAGTACTCCAGCCTTCAAATTTTTCATGCCACTAGAATACCAGAATTACAGAAGAATGTCTGAAAGTACTTAAACAAGACAGCTTAATTTCTACCAGCAATTAAATCTTTAAGGTGTATGGCTATAGCAGCAATCACACAGTAAGTAACACTCCTGAATTTCCATTCTGATTATTGGACACGAAGCCCAACGCATCCTTCAAATACCTAAGAAATCCAGTTTGACAGAAATAGATAGATATCCACATAAAAGCAACTGTATTTAACATGCATTTAGAGAAGCTCACAAAAAAATCAACCTAAAGGTACCAACATTCGTAGTGTCACCTCTAACAGTTTCACAAGCAGCTGTTCTTGTAGACCTCACCAAATATTTCTAACACTATCACTTTCTGCTCTGCACCCTCCAGCACCTTACAATCAACTGAAGAAAAAAGGTAAGTGAAAACCATCATGTAGTTTCTAGGTGACACTAATGGCACCTGTACAACGGCAAAGTTGTCTGTGTTATTCCATGCCAAAAAGAACTGTTAGCAAACTTTTACCACTGAGAAGCCAAAAAACAGAAACACCAAACCATCAAATATTCTAAGTGACTCAATTCAAGTAGAATAGGTATCTTCCCCCTACCTCCAAGTACACTGAAAATTCAAAACACAATTCACCATGCTAAGTGGGGAATGATCAAAGAATGCCTACAGACATGTCTTTGATACTATCCTTTCATAAACACAACACTAATTGACACCCTTTTCTCCCTCAAGGCTTAAACTCTGTGAATAATTAACCTGAAAACAGGGCCCAAGTAACAACAAAAATAAACCCATGCAGGAAGTCCAACAAAACTGAAATAGTAGGATTCTGCAGTTTAGCTCAATTTGTCACTCTGCCACCTTCACTTATGTTCCTAGAATATTTACATTAACTCCAGTTCCTGTTAACTATAGTTTTAAAGCTAAGTATCTACATACAAATATATTTTAAAATCATAATTCTAACAGCCTTCAACATCAAGAGTTCTACTGGTAGTATTTCAGACGGTGTTCAAATGACAAGAAAAATCAGTACATCCAGGCGCAAAATAAATGCAAAAGGCCACAATCAAATCACACTGTAGATTTCAGCAACACCAATCTGTCAGGCAAAGACAGAACAATCTCAGACCCAGAAGAGAGCATACAGCTGTGCTCTTCCCTGCTGCTCTGTTTATCTACTGAAAATCCAAAGAGCAAACTATCCAACACAGAATGGCAGGACATCAGGAGCTAAGTAAACTTCCTTCCCAGAACAGATTCTGCATGGATCTTTGACATGCATCCTCACTTACATACATCTAAACGGGTAAATAATGGTTCTTTTTGTTCTTTATTTCTGAATGAGGTAAATAAACAAAGAACAACATGAATAATTTTTGCATTACTACATTTGCTCTCATTTTTCAGACTTACCTGGTCTTTTTCATGGGGTAAAAGGCTGACGGGTGGAAGAGAAGCGGGGAAAGTGCTGGAGTATTTTGGAGCTCCTTTGCTTTCCAAACTGCCATAATTCACTCTATACTGAGGTCCATCCTTCAGTAATCTCCCATTGTTCACAGCACGCTTGGCCCCCAGACGCAACCTCTGCTGAAAGGCAGGATTGTTGAAAATATTTGCTAGGTCATTTTGACTTCTCAAATACTTCTCTATATTTTTCAGGGAGGAGCCATTTGGTTCTTGAAGCCCTTCGATTGCTCTTCTCAAAAGTTTATTCCAATCCACATTACGAAGCTCATTACAAGCTCCTCTAGATCCCTTAACTGATTTAGGAATAGTGCCAGGTTTAATAGACGAGAACCGTCCAGGATTATCTGGGTCCTTGTAGGATGCAAGGCCTTTGTTGGTAACTTTAAGAATAGAACCATCTTGAACACTAAGTTCCAACTGTTCCGAAACAGTCTTCTTATCTAATCCATGGGAAGCACAAACAGCATGACATATTCTCTCTTCAGAAGGCCTTTGCTTTTGCTTTTTAACTTTTTGTATAGCTTCAAGAATCCACTCCGTATAAAGAGGGTTGGCAAGTTTTACCATGGTTGACCAGTAATTGTTTCCAGCCAAGGGTTACCCATAGAGGTTCCTCCTTATCCTTTTAGCAGATCTTTCAGAGATTGTTCACACCTCAAACACAAATCAAAGGATTCCATACACTGCTTGGATGCATCTCAAAAATATCCATCCTGAGGAGTCAGAAAAAGCTGGGAAATATCTGCTGACCAAAGCTTCCAATTACTTCACCGTTAAGGAAAGGTAGAAAGGATTCATTTGTGATGATACTGGTATATCCTTACAAGAAAGTTTGTTGCAACCTTTAAAAAGAAAAAAAAGAGGCAGGGAAAGAATACAGTTAATACTGATGTATTAAAAAGAAATAGAACACATTCAGACCTGCATTCACACTGCAGATGCTGCAGTATGCAAAAATCTTTGTGAGATTATACGAAATGTTCACTAATTCCCACCCCCTACCAAACAAGTCATCATAAATCCTTCCACTTCTCATAACATTCAGTGAATTTGGTTTTTCTAAATTCCATCACCCCAACCCTTAACCTGCAACTGATTTGCTGGACAGTTTTCTTTCAACCAGAGATCTGAAAATGTTCTCCAAAACAAGCTGCCTACAAATCACTTCTACACCCATTGGTATAAGAAAATTACTATCTGGATGGATTATACAGGCACTAAAAAAAACAAACCAACCAAAAAAAAAACAACCCACCACAACAAAAAACAATCCTCAACTGATGAAAGACAAATTATTAATTTCTTAATTATTTATTATTATTTATTTTATTACAGTATGCTGTGAGTGCCATGCCATATGTTGATTATACAACTCAAAAAATCAAAACCAAAATATCAAAACTGAGTTACTAGGAGCACATCCTTCATTAATACCTAGGTACCCTACAATACAGAAAGGAACCACAAAGTCATTTATTCTAAGGCACACATTTTTGATACAAACTCTTAAGAACAGAAATGAAAATGAACTAACAGGAGGCATAAATAAATACACTGTCAGCATTAAGACATATATCATTAAGTCACATTGACAAAATATGTTTCGGTGACTCACAGTTTAACAAAGAATTTTATTTACTTATTATGGAATACATTACTCCAATAGAAATCTCAGTGGCTATAAAAACTTATCTAAGTAACCTGAAAGAACATCTTGATCGGGAGTTTATTCATCCTGCAGGACAATATATGTAGCTTTTTTTAATATCATTTTTTCATAAATTAAACTAAGACAGTAGGTACCCGATGAATAAATAAATTTATTTGAGGTATTAGGTTTTTCTGCAATGAAATGTGAAGTAGAACTTTTGAAGACATTAACAGAATTGTGCAATTACTTTCTTTCAATTTCTTTCAATAAAAGATTGCCATTTTTATTTAAAAATTGAAAATTTTCAATAAATGGGTTGTCTTGTAAAGTAGAAGATTCACTAGTTTCATAACAAAAGCTAAAACTGAGTTAATCTGAAACTACATTTATAAAGCCATGGCAAGCAGCCTATAACTGACTATAATATCTATGATTATACAAGCCTTGGACCTCATTTTTATTCATTTATTCAAGCCATCTTGCATTTCTGTAATTTACCTAAATTTTAAACATGATTAATAGGAAAAAAAAACCCACACTGAATTGATGCAGCAATTTAAATTATTTTCAACTTGTTCAAAAGATTCCTCTGAAACTGTGAAGAGAATTAATACAAAAAAACACCTTTGGTCCCATACCTTTTCCTCCCTCTACCCCCTCAAAAATCTCTTAAATATAAACTCTGTATCACGTTTCAAAGATTACTACACCTACACAACAGGGTTAGTAACCAAAAAGCAGCTGGTTATTGGTGAATAAAATTCTTCTAAACCCAAATAACAGAAATACTAATGAATCCACTTTATGAGTTTGTCACTCTGATTGAAGCTTAGGCGTTTTCAGATTTATAAATATGGAAGTTCAACTGAGTGCCAGAACGAAAAAACATGTTCCTGATTCAAATGCAGGCCACGGACGTTTAATTGGCTCTCATACCGAACTCTCTTGATCTACCTGTATTGGATGCTGTTTCTTGCTTGAAGTCTGTACTCGTGCAAGTTATATTTGTTAACAGTTATCACAAATACTTGAAATACACAGAAAACAATGTCTGTAAACAAACAGTTTAATCCAGCTAGCAGAAGCCATTCTTTCCCTAACAGCATTGTTTATATTCACTGTTTTCAGATAATTCCAAAATAACACTGTAGCTGCAAAATGCAGACAAATATAGGGAAGAAAAAGTTTCCATGGTATTACGAATCCTACAGATTCTCCCACAACTCTGACACTGAAAAATACAATAATACAACAAAGCAGAACTCCATATATATAGTGGAGGCTCACTCACATTGAGACTACTTTATACGCTCTGCCTATAGATTTGGAAGTTCTCTGCAGCTATATATAAAGCCCCAGATTCTAAGAAAGCTACTTTTAAGTTTAAAAGTTATTTAGTTAGGATGTTCTACTCTGGGTCTTCATTAAATGGGTACTTAATTAAATGCTGAACACTGCATTTGCTGAGTCAGATTTACTTGCCTCGTTTTTAAACCTACTGCAGTACTGTTGTATTAGATTTCATACAAGCAACCACATCACTTCCATTACATTCCAGAACACACAGTGCAGGGTCTGTTCCAAGCACCTGGACACCGACGAACATTGCAGTATAAACACTGTAACTTGTGGGTTACGGGAATTTTTATTGGCCAGTGATTGTGGCAAAAGGTGAGCATAAACCAGTATCTTCATGTAAAGTCTGCTGCTTGGTACAGGAATTTCACAGCAATATACATTCAGAACTACATTTTTACTTATTTACTTAAAACTCCCTATGTGTAATACAACCTCGTGCATACTAGTACCTACTAAATCAACACTAGTTGAGTGTATCAGCAGGAGCATAGTTTCCAACACACAGGGCAGGCTATTTCAACAGGGAAAATGAAGACATCTAAAATTCACACCTTCCAACTGAATCCAAGTTCATTCTGCTTTAGAAAACCACACAAAGCTCATCTGATCCAATTTTGGAATTGGTTTATGAAAACTTAAGAGTTTCTGTTATTCTGCCACTTTGGAATGTACTTGGAAAGCAGCACCCTGACCTTCACTTCTGACAAAAAAAAAGTTCTACCATACGTAAAATTCAGAATAACCTCTTAAAAACAAACATCTTTGCCGGCAATATAATTCAGCTAAGAGATCCTGGAGCTGTAAGTTAAACAGGTCTTTCACATATCAAGTTAGGGCAGGTTGATCCGAGACTGGCATACAGAGATATATACATATACACACTGAGTGACTGTGTAAAGACAAAACAAACTTTCCATATTAAACATAAGAGGATGCACATAAGTTCCAAGTGACATTCACATTTCTAAGTTTAGAAGTTATTATCACCAAAACCACAAAAAGGCGGTTCTACATCAGCTAATAAAAAAAGTGTGATGCTTACCCAAACAGATTTTGAGGAAATAGCGATTTTTAAGAGTGATCACAAATTAACAGCAGGCACTCATGTCTATTTATTCATTTTCCTCCCCTTGTAATCAAACAACTTTTAATCAAACATGCAACAGTACCTATCCAATCACAGATTAGATTTTCCAGACTGTTAAGTGCACAGGACCACTTCCAAGTTTTATGGCAACAGTCATTAAGCTCTTTCTATGTCATATTTCAGCTTCTACACTCTATGGTATCTTATTCTGAAAGTACGAACATTTGAGAAAGGTCAGTTGCACTATATTCCTGGTCAAGTCTATTAACAAGTCTGCTACTGAAAAGCTGCACAATATAAGCATTTGGAAGGTTAAGTACAATACATTACCTTTTACACATAAAAAGCCATCTCTTGTCAAGGCTTGTCCCTTTACCTAAGTCAAATTATCAGATAAATACAAAGAAGTTGCAAAATTGTAGCCTGGGATGTAGAATGAATGCAAAGATGTCCTTTATAAAGCACACACCTATTGTACAGCTGGTTCTAATTAAAGAATCCACTGACTGAACGTGTCAATCTTAGGTGTCATCAGTAAGCCTATAATCCTGTAATAAGGTTTTTTTTAGACTGAACTAGTATCTGGAATTATTTTGAAGTGATCCAGATTGTGAAAACAAGCTATCTAGTCAGAAAGACAAAAAAAAACAAACACCACCACAAAAAAAAAGCTTCCCCCCACCCAAGAAACTGAAGTTATTACAGAAGTATCCAAAACCATTTCACTAAATATTTACTATCTAAAGTCTTTTTTGGAGTATTTCATGAAAAATTCTGTTTGGCTGTCTTAAATGCAACTGGACTTAAAGACTGTGGTTAACACAGCTATCAAAAAAATAAAGGCGGGAGGGAAAGGGGGGAAAAAGAGATGACAGCAACTTGTGCAACCTGCCGGTGACCTGTGAAGCACAATTTCATTTTGCTCCCTCCTACCTGCTCTACACACACTCGGGAGAAGCAACAGCAGGCCAGCTCTCTGCTGCAGCATCAGGGTCAGGTAAGGATTGCAGCAGAGGAGGAAGAAGAAGAGAAGACTGCCATTGCATTCAGTAAGCTTTTTTTTTGCCATTTTTCCTTTCCTCCAAGCTATTCCTTAGAATTCTGCAGCTAATCAACTCTGAATTCCACCCCCATCTCAATTAATGATGCAAAAGAAGCAAGATACTTGCTCCCCTATTGCAAAATACATGCACCTACAAAGAGGCAGAGCAAGAGCAGATCCTGGCAAGGACTCCCAGTACACATGACGCTCTTAAAATTACTCAGATCATGAAGCCAGCTATTGTATTCTTCTTTGTAGACAAAATACAGTTTTCAATTAGCCAAGGAAGGGCAGTGACACTTGCACACACTTTAAACAGAGAGATGAGGAGACATTACAGTAATTTCAAACTACCCCAAAAGACTTGGGAGCGTAGGGAGTGGTACAACTGATGAAGTGCTTGCACTCAGCAATACCCTACAAGCTAGATTAAGATCATATGCTAAAAAGCAGTTGACAACATGACAGCAGCAAGCACCACCAGAGGAAACAGCACCAGCACAACATGACACCAGCAAAACCACCCAAATTCACCCTTCCCACCCTCTTCTACGGTAGTTCTGAGCACTTCAAAATATGGTACTAGACAACACGAGGGAGCATGGGAAGCTAATATTCACTGCCAGCAGTTAACCTGGGAAGAAGATTTCGCTGAAAACATTTCTTCTTGGGATAGTGATTTTCAACACAAGGGGAATCCGCTTGCTTCTCGCGGAGCAGGCTATTTTCAATGCTCAGTGACAGAATGCTAAAAGGTGAGGTCTGGGCAAAGAACATACGGCGTGAATATCACTTCCGAAACGTGGCTTCGGAACCTTGAATATTCCCCTCCCCAACTTACTTAAGGTTTTTGCAGTATACCCACGCCATGGAGATTCGCAACGCCTAGTGCCTAGCGCCAAGGCATTGTTGTATCTGACAGGGGCCGAGCCGGGGCTGGCTTTGGAACCCTCCAAGCCTTCCTCCGGGATTTTTCATGTCAAAGGCAGAGCCCCCCTCCCCCAAGCCAGCAGGCTCCGCTCCCCGGGGCACGGCGACCCCGCAGGACAGGCCGGCCGGGGGAGGAGGGCGGCGACGGCGCGCACCTGCACCCACCCCACGGGGGCAGCGCCCGCGCCTCCCCCCTTTCCTCCCTCCCCCGCAGCACCCGCAGGAGGCAGGCCGAGAGGGCCCCCCTCCCTCCCCGGTACCACTCACCTCGGCGGGACCGGGGCCGCGGGGGGAGGAGCCTCCTCCAGGCGCCGCAGCGGCTCCCCCTGCTGCCGGCTCTTCCCCTGCTCCCGCTGCCAGGCTGCGCCGAGGCGGCTGCCCCCGCTGCCCCCCTGCCGGCGGCCGCAGCGACTCCCCCTACCGCCGCGGCGCGGCTGGGCTCGGCCGGGCTCACCTCACCTACGCCGCCATTTTGTTTCGCCCTGTTGTACTTAACGTGAATCCGACATGACACTGATTACAGCCCAATGGAGTCTCATTAAAACCTTACCTACCCCCGCGCCCCGCCCACCGGCGCCCGCCATTGGGCTGCCCTGCGCACGCCGCTCCACGCTCACAGGCCAAGGGCCCGTGTCCATCAGCCGCCCACCCCGGCCTTGATCCGCCCAGCAACCAGCTCGTCTCTCCCATTGGAAAGCGGGGCGTGTCAATCACGGAGGACACCCCCCCCCCTTCCCTCCAGGCGCAACCCCGCCTACCGGCGAGAAAGGGCGGGGCCCGGACGCCGCCATTGGCCACCACCGCCGCCACACACCCGGACGGCCCACCCCATTGCTGGACCTCGGACGCTAGCGATTGGTCACCCGCCGCCAGCGGAGAGGAGAGCTCTCGCAAGCCCGCCCTCCCGTTGGCTACCACCGCCGTCCGTCTGGCCCGCCCGCCCCGCCACCCTCCCCCCACCCGCTGCCGCCCCACCCGCTCCTGAAGTTTGTTCGGGAGGGCGATCGCCAGCGAGAGACACCGGCGGCGGCCGCCGGAGCCAGCCCGGCGGGG
Organism: Gallinago jamesoni; assembly: GCA_025769975.1. NCBI lineage: Eukaryota > Metazoa > Chordata > Aves > Charadriiformes > Scolopacidae > Gallinago > Gallinago jamesoni. The sequence continues at coordinate 16,022,259 of JAOQGH010000002.1, forward strand.
CGGGCGGGCGCGCTACACACACTAATCGGCCGCCTTAAACACTGAGCGTCACGCGCGCGCCTGGGAAGCTGCCGCTCGCCCGGGCGGGCGAGATGGAACGGCGTGCTCCCGGCACAACCCTCCCCCGGCGCCGGGCACCGGCGGCCGCCGACCGCGCAACACGCACCGCCGCGGGAGGGGAAAGGGAGGGGGAACGGCGACAATGACTCCCCAGCTCCACCGCCACACGCAAGGTCCCTGCAAGTTTCGCCATGCGAAGGCGCAGGGACTCCTCTTGTCACCCCGCCGGCGAAGGAACAATCGCCGCCTCAGCACGGCAGGGTGGGAGCATGCAACACAAAAACCTCGGCCGCTCTCCGCCGCCCCAGCCCGCCCCGCCAGCCCGGCTCCCCACCCCATCCAGCCCGGTCATCGCCTCCTGCCGCTCCCCCCCTCCCTATCCCTCCCCCCGGCTCCAAAACGCAGCGCGTTGCAATGCATTTACCAAGCACAAGTGCCTGCAAACACGTGCATCAGCCGCCAATGCAAAAGGGAAGGGGGGGGAGGGAGAAAAAAAAAAAAAGAAGTACCGAGCCTAGTGACAAGCCCCCTGCACTGAGAGAGGGGAGGGAGAGGGGGTTATTATGGCAAATTGCAGCCTGTCACCCAACGCAAAACAAAAACCCCACCGCATGCTCCCTGTTATCCCCCCGCATAAACTCCTGGGAATCTAACCTCCGGTGCGGGTTTCCCCCCTCTGCTTGCAATGACCTCCTTTTCTCTGCCCGTGTGTGTGTGTGTGTCTGCAGCAGCGGTTCCTGCGGAATGTGCTGCCCCTGAAACGCGATCGCGGCTCCTCTCTCTCTCTCTCTCTCTCTCTCCCCTGCTCTGTCTCTCGCTCGCTCGCTCCCTCTCTCTCTCCTGGCTGCAACCAGAGCCAGGAACACAACAACAACACGGCCTCCCCCCCCCCTCCACCCTCCCACCCCCCTTCCCCAAACACATACACACTGAAGAGACCCAGCCAGGAGAGCCAGACGAGCCGGGGAGGGGGTGGAGGGAATCCCCAGCCAGCGGATTGATTGCACCAGTTACCTTCGCTAAGCCCCTTCGCAGAGGGGGGGGGAAGGAAAGGAGGGGGGGTGTGGAAAAAGAAGATGAACACAGAGAGAATACCTTGTCTCCCCTCCTCCTCCTCCGCGGGGCTCCTCTTCTGACTCCAAAATACTCAAAGGTGGACGGGCGGAGAGAAGAGAGAGCAGAGACGAGCCTTCAGCCCGCGGCGGGGGAGGGGAGCCGCGCCGGCAATTATCATTAATTTTAGAAATTAAAGCAAGAGAAACCCACCCCAGACCTACAGCCTCCCCGATGCCGGGCGGGCGCAGATTGCGAGAACGGGTGCTAAGACACAGGACCTGATAACAGCTAATTGAAAGGTTAATCTACATAGGCTGTGACAGAAGAGGTCCCTCCCCACTTTTTTTATCTGCTGTTGGCAAGTGGGAAATTGAGCTTCCCCCACCTTTTTTTTTTTTCCCTCAAAAAAAAAAGGGAGAGAAAGGGGGGGGGGGAAGGCGATAAAGTTTAGGGGGGAGGCGCGTCCCCGCGGCGGCGCGCGGCTGAGGGAAGGGGCGCGCGGCTGAGGGACGGGGCGCGCGGGTGGCCGTTGACGGGGCGCGTTGGGCGGGAAGGCGGCCTGAGGGGAAAGGGCCGCCGCCGCCTCCCTGGGGGGCCCTCACACCGCCACCACCCACCCACCGGGGTCTTGGTTTGGGGTTCACCTCCGATGTGGTGGCGATTTCAAACGTCTCGGTGGCAGCAGCGCCGCGGGCAGGCTTCGGTAAATCCTTCCTCGAGGGCTTGAGCGGTTCCTGAGTCCGGAGGAAGAGGGCTGTGTTTGAGGCAACCATAATTAGTCCGAGGGATGAAAGGAGGGCGAACAAATTGCAGATGTTATCCTCCCATTGAGTTTGCTGTAAGTGTAACAAGATGTCCTGAGGAGTCTATTTTAAAGGGCAAGGTGGACTTAAGACTCGTTTACAGGCTTCTTCCAGGCTGTCTTGAACCGTGCTGCCAAGGGCCACTCGCCATGTCAAAGTTTTAATTTTCATGATGGATTTTTTTCTTAACTATGGCTGAAATACCACTTTTCAGCAAAGTATGGCGTGATGAAGTACCGTAGGGCATATACCATAGGGTACCACACGAGGGAGGAAAAGGTAATCTACCTATGTGAGTATCTACTCAAGGAAGACATTCCCATCTTCCCCCACTTAAGATATGACCCATCTCAGAGGTCTCCTAGACATCCTCTTTTCCATATCTTGTGGGTGACATGTTGTGTTAGCCGCCTGTCTGGCAAAGCTTTCTAAAATTAATATCTGGTCCTCAAGAAGAAAAGATAAAAGAAAAAAAAGCCCCTCCTTTTAGGGTGGGTGGAAAATCACCTACAATAAATCAAGAAGGTCCTTCCTAGATCATGTGCTGTATGTAGACCAGCAAGCCAACAAAGTTTCTGGCATAAAATACTAAGCACTGAGGTTTAGTGCAACTTTTTCAGAGTCAACTGCTGGAGATACTGTATAAGGAAGCTCTTTGGTGATGTTTTAGAGCACTGTAAAATTGAATGACCTACTTACAGCAAGCTACCAGGCGAAAATAATATTCTAGCATGTATCTATGATACCATACCTGTTGACTGAGGTTTTAGTCTTTTAACTGCCAGATGCAGCCCTTTAAATGTAGAGCGGGAAGTTGAAATGTGTAGTGACCCAATATTTGTTGGAGACTCCTTCAAGGTTCATGTATTATGCAGGACTTGGCTGTGATTGAAAATAGATTTTAAATGATTGGAAAAAATATAAATCATTACAGCACTATTTGTAGCAGTGTCACATTTGCAATGCTATTCTGAATATTGTGTCAACATTTCCATTATAAACGTGGTTTGTTTTTTTTTTTTTCTTTCTGGGAAATTTACAACTTGGTTAGTGGTAAAAGAGAAAAATAATCTCTTGAAACTGAAACTTGGTGTGGCACATCCCAGTTCAGGAAACAAAACACTGGAGAAAACTCGACAATCTGTTTGGCCATTTTGAAATCACCAGTGTGCTGAAGACATAATTAATAGCACAGAGAAAAATCATAAAAGTCTCTGGTTTGAATACTGTCATTCTTTCTTCTTAATTTGATTCCTTTCCTAAAAATAAATTTTATAGGACAGTATGTCATTGAGTGTTGTGTTCCGGTTCTTAACATATTCAAGAACCTTTTGTTTGAAGAGAAATTCCTATGGATCTTGACATTTACAGGTGTAGGTAACACGATGTAAATTGTGAAGTTAAGCACATGAATCATCCTCCAGCAAACTTAGATCGACTATCACTGGCAATTATACTATTTCCCAAAATAATAACTTCAAAAGAATTGCATCAGGTGAATTTAGGGCAGTTCAGTTTGAGACAGTACCTGTTACACAGACAAGCCAGAAGTACCTGAAACATTTTCCATTTAATTGAGAACGTCTAATGTTGTGTGCGTTTTGGTCTGTGATCTAGATAGGAAGTGGTTTTGGTTTATTGTATGAAAAAAAAAAAAACAAACCACCAACCGCTACCTTAAAAATATCTGTGGAAATGTTATAAGCCCACCAAGGAAGTTAGTGCAAGCAAGAAAATTCACACTTTAGCATGTCTTCTACTGTCAGACTTTGAGGAATTTAATCTTCCATAGCCACTGCTAAACTGGTAAAGTACAACAGTCAATGCCCTTGAGCACTAACAGGTGCCTAGACACCTACACATTGATTACACCCATTCCATCTGCTGAAAAGATGTCCCTGATAGTAAAAAAAGTATCTAAAATGAAAACTACTCTCTCATATCAGCTTTTAGACAGAAGCACTACGTCCCAGCTCACTCTGTTCCATTAATTTCCCCTCTTTAATTATAGCTTAAATATCCTTATTCAAAGGATATTTTTCCTCCCCCCGTGGAAAAATATGTTTGATTGCACATCTATATTGCAGTGTATGTAGTAAGCATACTACTTCTTTCCAAAAGTCCTTAGGATTATTCTAAAAATGCATGTATGTTTCCTATCTTTGGATCACAAGTGAGAGAAAGCGCAAAGTTAAGGGCTGAGCATGGTCTGAATTAAATTCAGTTCCCAAAAAATCAAACTCTTAGAACTGCTGTACATATAGCAGTGGTGTAAGACAAGCTGGAGACTACCGCTTAAATGAAGCCCAGCCCATATGCAGACCAAATTCATCAGTATACAAAAAAGAATGCTAAATTAGAGTTTGAACACTAATTTGAAATCAGTGAGAAAATTCTTGTGCATGAAATTCCTGCCATATATAAGATTTTTCCCTTAGAGGGCTTTAATCACTGGTACAGTTCCATTAGAACTGGTGGGGCTGTTCTGTATTTAGAAACAATTATACAGTTGTCCATGTTGGTATGGTGACAGATCCCTATTTATCTTCAGAGCTGCTGGAGCGTGAAGTCTTGACCCTCATCAAAGGCAAAACTTCCTATGACTTCAACAAAGCCAGGACGTCCCTTCTATGATTACCATATGTAACCACAGATATATACGGTCACCTGGAGATTGCCTCCCCTGGCATATGCTGTCAAAAGAAGTGATCCTGGGGAGAAAAGTCATCCCAAAGCACAGCAAGTTTCTTCCCAGCCTCTGCAGCCACCCTGAGCATGTCCCCACGATGAGATGAAGGTAGGTATTTTTTACCTACACCACCTCCTCTGCTTAGCTCTCCTGCCATGGGCTCAGTAGCTTCCCTGTAACCCAAACCTTCAACCTCATAGTCCTTCTGGATTAAAATAGCCTTTCATTTTTTTCACCTGTGGAACTAAGTCTACCCCCCTGGATACAAACAGAGCATTTCTTGGTTTATGCGTGAGGGTATGCATTGTCGCGCACAACAGAGCATCACTGCCCTGTGATTATATTAGAAAATACTAATAGAGATTATATTAATATATACATGCCTGTATTTGTACACACGCAAACACACACAAAGTGAATAACCTGTGGGCATATTTTCTGATCACTTGCTGTCTGATCTATTACATTTAATAAAATTGAATAATAGTATAAAATAGTCTCCTGCTGCCATCTTACTGATTTGGGAGCTTTTTAATTCCTGAAACTAACAGGTTATAAGGTAAATGCTATAACAGTCTCAACTCAGGAGTTGTAATTGGCATAATACTGTAATTTGGAAATAAGTGTTTGTGGTAGATCAGCTGTTGTCCCACAGGGATGGAGACAGTGACTTTTTATAATAAATCCCACATGTTCCATTCTACTCTGGCAAATACACCACATTGCTCTATCAAAGTACTTTACAATCCTTAATTAATTAGTTCCTATAAGAGCTCTGTTAGGTGATTGTATATTATTTTTCCTGTTCTCCAACCAGAGATACAAAGCGTAGAGCAAAGTGGCTAGAAGAGGATGCCAGCTTAAAGAAAAATCTGGCCACCTGGGTTCTGCAGGCCCTGCGCTAGCCTCAGGAGATCCAGTTATGGAGTAGTGGTACTAGCCAGGGAGAAGAAACTAGTGGCCTCTTAACATATATTTGAAACCTTAGCAGGAGCATATCTTTTTGCTGCATTAACTATTGTACATGTTACAGAGGCAACAGGATAGATAGAATTTAGGACTGCAAAGGAAAAGGCTAAAAGCAAAGCAGAAAAAAAAACCCTACAGGTGGCTCTTCTATATATGTCCTATAAGACGGTATCTTTTATATACACAGTATCTCACAATACTGCATATAGAGGTTCTATTTATACAAACATGATGAAGGATTAGTAAGTGATTAATAGATGTTTTAATAAATGGTAATCAATTGTTATGTGTCCAATGGGTCAATAGGTTTTTTTATAACAATAGCTCATCATTGTCTGAATCACCCTATCGATGTATTTAAACTCTATACACTTTACAGAGAAACACCTGCTAATCTTGTGTTAAACCTCACAAATGGAATCTTAATATAAAGTGTGTGACTCAAAACAAATTTGCTGGAGAAAAAAGGATTAGCACCTTGGCTCCGCAGTAAATTGTTAGTTATAGTGATACTGGATTTAAGTTTCTCCTTTTGCCATGTAAAAGGCACTGATACGACAGGGAGCATTTTGCTGCCGTGTGCAAGAGTAGTGTTTTCTAGGCTAATCCCAAGAGGAAGGCCTGGGATATTGCAGGACTCTGTATCAATCAGCACCACTGAACTTGATGCAGCTTTGTATTTTTATACACGTTTACAGTAATACTTGGTGAGGGCAGCTGATGAGATGAAGGATGGAACTGAAAATGAATAAAGATCAGTTTGCTCAGAGCTAGTGAAAGCTGCCGTAATCAGGGGCTGCTCAGGCCCTTCTTGCTACTGTCCTGCTGCGATTAGTTAGTCTAGGTGAAAGGGGAGGATGCTGGTGTTTGCAGGAGCTGTTTTAACACCTCAGCTTGTCTTTGTGAGCTTTAAAGTAATTAACTCTCCAATCATTATCGGTTGACTTTGTCCACAGGTTTAGGTTTCCCTCCTGCTGTTCCCTTTGGGGATATTGGGTTGTCACTTTATGAGAAGGGGGGATTCTTTATAGAGTTCACACAAAATCCCTTTCACAGCTTCCCAACAGCTTTTTGTGATCTCCAAACTGCTAGAATACTCTCTTGCTCTCTGTTTTAATGAACATTACTTTTATAACTTTCTCCAGATTCAACTGGACAAGAAGGGGTGGGGGGAAGCCTCTCCAAAAAGCCTGGCATGCTCTTGCTGAGCCCTTCAGATGAAAGGGCAGCCCTCTTCTGTACTTAGAAGCTAAATAAAAGACACTGCAAAGGCAGTTTTGCTGAATAAGGTTACTTTGAGCCTGTAAAGGATCCTGACAGTCCTTAATGTAACTGAATGAATCCTCACAACTTTCAACTGTGATGTGGGTGTACTACATTCTAGTTCAGTTTTAGCCAGGGGAAAATTTCCAGACTTGAAGTTGTTGGCAGTCTTTTATTGGTCAAACTTTGCCAAGAAACATGGAGAAGAGGCGGGGGGAGAGAGCTTAACTGTATTTTTTTAAATCCCATTCTCATCCAGTTTCCACTCTTATTTTTTTAAGTCCTATTAATAAGCTGAGGAAATTGAAATGACCAGGGAGGCTCTTACTAGCCACGTAATTTGGAGACTGTTCTCACGCTGCCCAACCCTTGGTGTACTAGATAAGCAACCCTACTTGCACTTCCCAAGTAGCTGGAGCAGTAAGAACTGTGACTGAAAGGCACACCCACCACATTTCAGAATCAAGGGACGGTGAAAACCCTCACCTACTGCAGAGCTGGTTGGAGCACTTCCCCTTTCAACTTCTGCTTGGCATCTCCTGGCACACCCACCTTCTCATAAAGGCTGGGAGTTTGGGCGATAACCATGTGACAAACCAGCTCTGAATTTGCTGAGCCCAGGCTTAGGAGAACCCGAAGTCTGCTCTGTATTATTTGAGAATTGAGCAACCTCCACTCCTTTTGCAGCTTGAACTAAGCTGAGTGTGGCTGGTCTCAAGGACTAAACTGCTATCTCCAGCTGGAGTTTTATCTAGGTCTGCATGATGTTTTCTTTACTTTCTTTGTTGGCAGCATTAGTTGTGAGGTTCCCTTGCTAAATAAAGCTCTGACTGCACAAACAATTTATTTCAGTCACTTCCCATAGCTGCCAGTACTAGAGCAACTCTACCTCTGTCAGCTAGACTAGGAGGCCTGTCAGAGTCAGGTGGCAACATACCACATCATTTCAAATACCTTTCAGAAACCTTTAGATTTGGTCAATGCTGCTTTAAAAATAGCCAGTGGCTTGCTTGCATTAGGGCTCCCAACCTGACTAACTCCAGTTGTTAAATTATTGTCATGCACAGGAGGATTTTGTATTAAATATCCTTTGGGAATGAAAATCTGAGTGAAAAGGGATTTGGGGGGCAGGAGGGACTTGCTTTTCTGTGTCAGGTAATATGAGAATGTGAACTACTGTAGTAGCTAGGAAGAGCGAAGGTAATAATATATCGGTGCTGGAAACACAAAGTATTTTCTTCATATACATTGGCCAATACAAACTGTCTCCTCAGTGGTACATAGGATAAGTAGCTGGTGATTTATCAAGATGCCAGGGAAGGAGTTGCAGTATCCAGCATAATGAAGCCTTTTGTTTATTTCATTTAAAAAAAACAAAACAAAACAAAACACAACAAAAAAAACCAAAACCAGAACACACCAGAAAAAGAGTAAAGTTCTACCTCTCAGCTGATGGCAGGTCCTGGGCAAGCAGTGAGATTGTCAGAATTGTTTTCCTTAGCACTGGCCAGAATCCCCCTGTTATCCTGATATTATTCCCCTTTGTTATTCGATATCCCACAGTGCCAGCTAAGTCAGGAGTTGTCACACTCTTCACTGGTGCAGCAGGATACAAAATAGCTGGGGGTGGGGAGGAAGACTGGAATGGTTAGGAGGTGGAAGGGAAAAGGCCTTTTTTTTTTGTGAAAACAGTAGCACCAGCTGCATCCTGCAAGTCGCTAAATTAGCCAGTCAGTTGTTTTTCTTTTAATTTTTGTGTGAATTCAAGAATAGGTTGTGGATGTCTTGGCAACTCATGAATGAGGCTCTTTATGAAAGAATTCACCTTGCAGAGGGGCTGCTGTCAGATGCACAAGCCTCTTTCCATTAATTAAGCTGCAGAACATCCCTTCTTTTTTTTTTTCCCCATCCCTCTCAACGCCTGGATAATCAGACCCTGTGTCTTTCCATAACATCCACCGCTGTCTCTCTTGCTCCTCACAGTATTTCCCTCACTGTTAATTCTGGGCTGCCAGATTTATTTTTTTTTCTAAACGCAGCTTATTGCTGCTAAGTGAGATATCATGCTGCCTGAGCTAAAATGAATATTCTGCTCCACTGCAACCAGTAGCATTCTCTATGCATTATTTTCAGCTGAAAGGTGGCCTAAGAGCAAAGTTAGATATTTTCAAAAGCTCAGCTGGGAGTTAATCAACTCTTATTGTCTTTCGACAGGAGCTGGGTGCTTAACTTGCATCCAGTGAGTCATCCCCTGAATTGTCGCTGGCTGGCACGCAAGCAGTCCCACACAAGGTGCTGAGAAATTTTAGACATCCTAGAAATGACCTGCCATTAAAAGTGCATAAGCTAAACTGTATCACATTTTAGGGAGTGATTAGAGATGTAGTTATACCTGCACAGACAGCCTAGGGAGAGAAGGTGGGCAGTTCCAAGAACCTCAATCCCCACCGAGCCTTGCTGCTTGTGGTCTGAACAGGATGTGTGACTGCAACTGAACTGTCTTGGAGTTTTATGTGGGGATACTCACGTGTATTTTTATGAAGCTATACACCTGCTTCCGGGAATAATCCCAAATCTTTTAAAACCAGTGAAATGTTTCCACTGACTGATGAGCTCACTATCATACCTGAAGTGTTTGGGCTTAATTTTGTATGGCTGATTAAAAATCCCAGTCGTTAGGAATAGAAAAATACAGTATACGGTATTAATGACAGACTTTTAAAAATGATCTGTTCATTTTCCTTCACTTCCAAGTAATGCTGAACATTAATTTCCTGCAAATGAAGCAATCTGAAGTAGAGTGAACAAAATAATTAATCTTTGGAAACTCTGGACTAAATTAAAATAATTTCAAGTTAAATAAAGAGCTCATCTGTGGCCTCAGTGGTCTTTCTGGGAAGCAAGGGATACATAAAAGAATCAAAAAGAAAGCAAACACCAAATTGTCTAACAGGAAAGGAATCTACAAATATATATAATAAACTCCCACATTACATCATAAAAATAACTTTCTCACAAATGTTGTCATTGCAAATGCCAAGACACTTAGGAGACCATTCAATTAGTAGTAAAACTGAATAAGCAAATGAGAAATTATTTACATTGGAAATATGCATTTTCTAATTAATTTTTTTTAGAAATTATCAAATTCTCTATTATAATACAGGTTTTCCTTATACTAAGAACTGAATGTGGTAGAATCTGGAATACCATTTAAATTGTGAACTTGTGGAGGTAGAAACTCTCTTTATGAATGCAGGCAACATCTCTAAGGACGAGCATTCACAATAAACTCAATGTTTTTATTAGCAAACATTGACTTCTTAATCCAACACAATAATTTGGTTAAAAATAAAACAAAAGTATAGTTGAGTAGTTATCTGTAAATGGAGAAGATTCAGGAATATAAGAAAAAGAATTCCATCTTCATTAGATCCAGGAAAAGGAAGCCTGACTTTGTTTGTTTGTCTGTCATCTCTGAAAATCAGGCCCTGAATTTCTGTGCCTACATGTAGCCATTTCAGAAAAGACAGTAAATAAGCTATTTTTATTTACCTTCTGCAGAGGGAATCTGCAAAAATAAATCATTAATTTCAGCAATGATGATAGCAATGATAACATCACTGAGAAATTTTATGCAGTAACAATATATTCTTGAAACCCAGAAACTTCCAGTAGAGTATTCCTGTTCACATCCCTTTGCCCACTCAGCCTACATGGCCTTTGTTTCTTTCAGGGTTTCACTTGTCTTTTTTTTTTCTTTTTTAAATCTTTCCTTGGCTTCAAATCCACAGCTATCCAGAGCTATCAGAGGCAAATAGTCTAATGGAAAATAATATGTCTGAAGAGATGAATTCCAATCTTTTGAGTTTTAAACACATGGTATTGTTTCTAGTCTTGCTGAAAGCTCCTTGCTACAGTTTTCTTGTTTGTTAAATATGAAAAATATTAACCTGTCTCTTGGTGAAGCAGACTTGGGGCTCAGAAATGCTCCTGTCTGTATAAATGCTGGGTAATATTAGAGAGAAAATGAATATAGTGATGAACCCACTCAATTTCAATTGCTGCACACAAGGCTTTTTCCTATTACAACAATTAACCTCTTCGAAAAGAATTAGCTCTGAGTTTACATTTTGACTCTATAGACATTGTATAATTGCTTTTAAAAAAGTCATCTATAGTCCAGGAAATTACATTTCTCCTTTTGCTTCTGAAATTACAAACTTCTGACTTCCCAGCTGGTAACACAAGCAATCAAAATCAAGTCTCCCGAGTGCAGTTGCATGACACACATGAACAACAGTCTCATTTCATAAAGAATTAACCCACAGCCAGTCACATTAACTGGCTCCAATTCCTGCCACAAAGCCCATCTGATCAGAGCACTGTAGTTCCCCACTTTGCAAAGGCAGAAATGTCCTGGTCAAGCAACACCCAACCTCCTTGGATCTCTACTCTGACAAAGCTCCCTGGCAGAGAGAAAGAATTTGGAATAAAGCACCAACAAATAAAACACCAGAAGCTCTGACTTTGTCTTCTATCTTTCTTACAGTCTTCCTATCAGTAAGTCACTTAACCTTCCAGGGTTTGTCTTCTCTTCTATCACACAGGGACAGCAATACCTCCTTTGACTGTCTTTTTAATCTAAAGTATAAAGAAAGCTACATTGACACCACCCTCCCCCCCTAATCTCAGCTAAGGCATCTAGGCACTACTGTGATTCTAATGAGTGACAGCATTAACCAGCCTTTAAACAGACGGGCCTACTTCAATTTGGCATTTCCTCGATTTTATCTAGTTAAAATTCTCTTTGTAATTTCTCTGGGGTTTTTCTTTCGTTTGAGAGAAGGTAGGAGGAAAAGAGTTACCTGTTTTGGGTTGATGATTCAGTTCTTGAAGTACTCCAGGTATAGGGTTCTAGAATGGAAGCAGAGAACCTAGATCCAAATGAGGAAAAGCTGGCAAATTTAATTTCTTCCAGCAGGGTTGCTCCCTAAAATGTGTTCTTTAGAGCTTAAAGATTACCTGCAAATAAAAGTACAGAATAAAAGTGTAACTTGGTTGTGCACTTTTCACAATGAGCTACATTGAAGTGACCTGGGTGGAGGTTCCTTCAATACACTAAACACCTTGCTGCTTTCAGGTGTTTTTTTCTTGGTGTTCAGTGTAAATCTTTCTCTACTGAGTTTTAAGTCATTGCAACCCTAATTTAGTCCTAACTCAGTTATTCTCCTTTATTAGCATTCACTGCAAATGGTTATCTTGGGTAAGCAATTGCCATATTCCTCACCAGTAATCAAGTAAGCAACCTGTAGCCACTTATCTTATTTCTGTTTCCAAATACTTGTTCGCTGAAAGATTCAAACAAACACCACCACATCCAGTTGTGTCAAAGACTGCCATTCAGAGGGTTTTGTGCTACACTATCCAGTCTGGAGAAAGGTTATTCATACATTCAGGAAGCTGACTTTGCTGGCATATGTATATGTTTGTATTCAAAATTTCTAGATTGACAACCCTTCAAAACCAATTGCCTTCTCTTGGGACAGGAACACAAACCTTTATTTCGCTTTGACTTGAGAACTGACACCACTGTGATCTCCATCATGAGTCTAGCAATATTAAGCATGTTATTCTCTGCAGGCAGGTCTGACTGCTTGAGTTGAATGACTACACGTTGACCTTGGGGGAGCTACGGGGGTGTGTGTGTTTGTTTTTAAAATTCATCTCCTCCATGTTGTGGGGAAAGACACTTTTAGACATTACATGATCCATAAGGATTTAAACAACAGTTGATTTCAGCAGCATCTTACATTTTTCAACACAGCTTTATGAACTGCTGAGGCTTAGTACAGGATTTTGTTTTTTAGATCAAAAGATGTGACAGGCCACAAAATGTGCAGTGAAGAAATAAAACCATCCCCCATACACACCCAGAAGCACCACTACATACCAGATTCCCCTGACAAAGGTGTCTTTAGCACAAGTCCAGAAAATTGACACTCCAAACTGCACATATACTTCAAGACAGACAGCTGTCTGCCAGGGACAAAAGTCTGTCTTCTTCTTTCATGATGAATTACAGTGGAGGACAGCAGTCATTGCCTGTTCAGCGAAAAGGGAGGCTGTGTGTGATGTGCTGCTCAACTGAGGGGCATCAGAGGGACTGAGAAAGAGCTGGAGCTGGCAGGTTGCCCAAGGCTTGTGCCTCCAGCCCATAATTCTGCTCCTGCTTTACCTGGTCTCCTGCTGCAATGCTGGGCAGAATTAGCCTGTCAACTGTTCCAGGTACAAGGCTTCTGGGGTACACACAGAGCCTTATGTCTGTACTTAAGAAGGCAGAATTATTAGCATAGGATCATAAAATAATTCAGGCTGCAAAGGACATTTAAAGGTCATTTAGTCCACCCCCCATGCAATGAGCAGGGACATCTTCAACTAGATGAGCTTGCTCAGAGCCCTGTCTAACCTCACCTTGAATGTTTCCAGGGATGGCACATCTACGACCTCTCTGGGCAACCTGTGCCAGTGTTTCATCACCTTCATTGTGAAAAAATTTCTTCCTTATGTCTAGTCTAAATCTTCCCTCTTTTAGTTTGAAAACATTACCCCTTGTCCTATCAGAGCAGGCCCTGCTAGAAAGTTTGTCCCCCTCTTTCCTCTAGGCCCCCTTTAAGTACTGAAAAGCCACAATAAGGTCTTCCTAGAGCCTTCTCTTCTCCAGGCTGAACAACCCCAACTCTCTCAGCCTCTCCTCACAGGAGAGGTGTTCCATTCCTCTGATCATTTTTGTGGCCCTAATTATTTCCCAGTGCTAGACAGATTTAAAACCCCCGAAAGACTGAGGTTCTCTGAACCACATGTATAATTTAAAAATCCCTAATGAGGGAGAATCTGAAACTCAGGAGGCCCTGAGTCCAATTCAGAGACAAATTTGAGCGCTTGTGACAGAGACTGATGAGTTACATCCGTTCATGGAAAGAAAAACAATTTTATGATCATGCAATTGAATTGTTTCTAATTAATTCATGATCTATATTTCATACTGCTGAAGCAGGATCTGAGACTCACCAGAAAAAAGTCCTTCATGTGGCACATGCTAATGGTGGCAAGGGTGCTGAGTCACTGATTCCATTATTAACAAGTTTTCTTGAGGTCGTAACTCAGCTCTGAATTTCATTCTCTTGTTCCTGGGTGCACATAATTGGTTGTTAGGGATCAGTGAGCATCAGTTACCCCCTGCAGCCCAGGAGCTGAGGGGTATCCCAGGTCTGGCATCGAGGGAGCAGGACAGGGAGCAAGGCCAGGTTTAACCAAAAGTCAAGCTCACCAGGCAAGTTTGTGGTGATGAAGCAGGTCCGAGGTCAAGCCAGGCAGTCAATCTGCAAGTCAGGATCTGTATTGAGCACAGCGATGAGGCAGGGCCAAGGTCAAGCTGGAATGTTGGCCTGTGGGCTGTGGTCTGGCTAAACAGGGCCTGGCATGGGCATGGCTACAGCTGAGCTAGAAACCGCCACTCCTACTATATAACCTAGGGCTGAGCTGAAATGGGGTTCCTGGGCAGGGGTGGGGGGGTGGGGATGCCCCAGGTGTGGCTGGTCAGGGCCATTAATACCTATATAGATGCACTGTGGTTTTTCAAGTAGATAAATGCCATGAAGAGTACCATACGTTTGCCTGCCACACAGAGCAGGACTTTAATGTTACACAAATAATAACCTGATCCTACAGACCCTTGTATATGTCACTGAGATCTTATTACAGCCTGGCTAAGAGGATGCTGGGTGTTTGCACTGATGAGGCTATTTCAGGATGATAAGCTGCACTAAGTGGGCTCAGTTTTGCATCAGTGGAGTGTATTTGCATATTGCACTGCCAGAGAAAAGAAAACCTTCCATATTGCAAGAGTTTGCCATGCACAGAAGTGCCACTGCAGACATCTGGCGATGTGAGCAGTTCCGATGAAGGCAATACTTCATGAAAGTGCTCTGTTGGTGTTAGGAAGGCTAAATTAAAGGGCCTATGACATTTCCAGTTTATTGGATGCTCACTGGAAAACTCATCCGTGTACTTTCAGGACTTTTTGCAATATCCATTGCCTTTTGATTTATAAAATTGCCTTTGGAAAAAGAGTGGGAAATATTTCTGGCTATGAGAATTCAAATAGTCAATTAGTCTTTTGGAAGAATCATTATTAGAATCAAATTTTAGTCCAGCCAAATATTCCCATTCTCTTTCACTTTGGTCCTTGATATATGCTTTCCTGTTGAAAGGCAGCCTGGAAGAGTTGTCCATATTTCCATTCTACACAAAACTTTTTTTTTCTGTTAGATGCTGATTTCTGATATATATTTTTTTTCCATTTCAGATTCTTTTTCCATTTCACATGTTTTAAAAACTGAGAGAAGCAGCCAAAAATGTATCTTATATTTTCCATTCTATGTTGCATTTTGCAGTTCTGTCTTAAAATTCTTCCATAAGTCCAACAGGGTCTTATTCCTAAATTAATACAATTATTTTAGGCCAGGACCTTGAAAAATTGGCACCACATTTAAAAGCTGAGAAGGCAACTTTTATTGTAAAAAGACAGATTACTTCATATCTATATAAGACTATAGACACATGCTCACACATACTTTTAGTGTTATGTTATTGTGACTATTAAAATAATTTACATGAACAAAACAAAGATTACCAGCAAAAAAGTACAGTAACAAGATGAAGACCAAAATTATAATCCCCAAGTCAACTGAGAAAAGAGTCATAACATGAACAAGTTCATTCTGCTCCTACAACATTTGTGTTCATTAATTTATCTACAAAAGAGATTTGGAGAAGAGAGAGATCCTAAGGCTCCAAGATTGTTTCTCCAACCAGATTCAGGCTGGGTCTTGTTTGACTGAAGTGGAAATGCACCTTTTGCAACAAGTGCTGAGTCTGAACAAGAGACTCACCGTGTCCGTTCAAACCGCAGCTCCGACAGAGATCCCAATGTGGGAAAGTCCATTAGGGACATGTGCCCTGGAATTCAAGCAGAACCTCCAGCAGACACTGATAGCCCAGTCCAACTGCTTATCTCTCTAGGCCATTCTCAGATGGTGCTAACAGTATGGACCTTCTTCAGAGAAGCACGAAGCAGCTCAGCAGGACTGTGCTGGTGCAGAACAAAGTGTTACCTTCAGGCAAGTCGGTGGGAAGGAATTAATAAACAAAGTTACCCATAAAGTGAGAATGCAACACTAACAAAAATGAAAGTGATTGTAAACTGTGTTAATACCTGGATCATTCATGTAGTACACAGAACAGAAGAGAAGGCACAGAAAACATTGCTTTGGTGAATGGAGTAGAAAAACCTGTCAGCGATAGATGTCAGATATATCCTTTGTAGCTTCGCTGAGGTATTTTGCAGTGAAACAATCAAAACAATCAAAACAAACATGCAGAATCTAATTACAGGGCAAGAATCTTCTTGTAGTTTGGTGCTAGGAGTTCCCCGACAGTTTGCTTTGCAACACCCAGTTTTTGTGCTGTGCTGGGGCTGGCTGGGAGCACAGACAAGGTCTGACCCCAGCCCAGCTGCCAGGTGAGTTTATGGAGCACTGAGATTACAGGAACAGCTCTGTACCTATGTGGATGCAGTGAAATCACTTTCCTGCTTAAACTGTGCACATAAAAAAGCCACCAACCCAAGTGATTTCTGGGTTTTTTTCCCCCTGTTTTTTTGGTTGATTGATTTGGTTTGTTTGTGCTGAGTTCGTTTGTTTGGGGATATTTTGTTTGTTTGTTGTTGTTTTTTTTTAATTCTCATTCAACTGTAACAATGTGCTTCATTTCTATCTGTTTGGCTTTTGTGGTTTAATATTTATGGCTCTACATCTTGGACTTCCAAGGCGGTCATCCATCTCATACTGGGTTTAGAGTCCCCTCTATCCCATATCCACCAGAATGTTCATACTCAGCAGGTGCTGAGTAGCCACATGATTTCCTCAGACTCCATAGGGTTGGAAAACCTATTTGCTGGACCACCAGGCAACAAACAGCAGTTGTATCTGGCAAGCCTAAATCCAAAAGGGAAGATTATGGGTTTTAAAGCCATCAGGGACCATTCCACATCACATAGCAACTTTCCTACATTCCTCCATGCTTCAGCAAGAGCAAACACAGAGAGACGAGAGCTGTCTAAGGCCCCTGAGAGCATCCCCCCGCCCCCCCCGGCTGTTTGGCTGCCTGGGCTCAGGGCCAGCTTGGAGCTAGCGCAGCTGAGAGTTGTCCCACCTCCTCTGCTGGCCTTGGACACGGAACTGCAGGGAGGCCTCAGCCAGGGCTGATACCACTCCCTGTGGGACCTGCTTTTAAGCTAAGCCCCTTCCATTTTGCCTCCATCTGAGCTAAAGCTGGCTTTGTGTCTATTGCTCTGGACCTAGACCCTGACCTGCAGTGGACTTCCAGCCTGATCTCCGACCTGTCTTATCACCGTGATCCTGCCTGGTGCTCACTGGGCTCTGCCTGGTACTCGTTACCCTCACTGGCCCTGCCCTGCTTGCAACAGCTGGGGGCTGTGGGGCTGGTGAGACTCCTGCCCTCCCTGCCCCCTGTGTTACAGTGCTCAACTCCCAGCTCACCTTCTCACCCTGCAGAGAGCCAGCTTCTCCTGCTCCCTGATGGGCTGTTCTTCTCAAAATCTCCCTAGCTTTTAAAGACTGATCATCTCAGCAAAAATGCCAACCCATTTTCCTGCACAAAAGAACATAAATGGTGGGATCAGCCAGGAATCAAATCTACTACAGAACCATGGAACAAGTCTTATATTGCTTCCCCCATCTCAGCAAAAACAAAGCAAGACCAGAAACTTGGGGAATACTTTTTCTTATTCCATTAGCTTTTCTATACCAACAGTATAGAGATATACTGGGAATAAATGCCATTAATTTATAAAGTAGAAGAAAACAACTTGTTTGAGCAGTGGCTTTTAAAACTCTTGGAGTCCGATGGATCTTTCAGTTACGTGGCCTTCCCTGCTGCACCCTAACTGACCTCAGCTGCAGGCTGTATCACACTGGCCCCACAAAGAATATCACTGCACCAGCAAGCATCATGAGACAAAAAAAAAAAATAAAAAAAAAATAAAAAAATCCTCTTTGAGCAGTAAGTCAGAGGGAGCCTGGAGGATCTGTGGTCAACATGTCAGGATGCTCTTTTCTTCTTCCCCTGCTTTCCTCTCAGGCCTTCCTCCCCCCCTACCCTGCCCCAGCTGATTTTGCTGGAGGCTGGGGCCCTCCTCCTGCAAGGAGTCTTTTTGTGCCTATTGCTAAACTTCTGCAGCAGCTGCTCAGCCCTTTTTCTACCACTGTGTTGTGATGCAGTCATGATTTTACCACAAAAGTGGCGTTCACCTGCCATGAACCCCAACGAGTTCAGCAGTGATTAGGAAGGAAGGCTGGCTAGCAGCATGACTGACTAAGCTGGTTTCCTTAGGAACCCAGCCGAAAAGAGCGAGAAAGTAAGAGCATGTGTGTTGGGGTAGGCAGTGAATAATCCATTAAAACTCTTAATTAAAAATTTAAACATGTGTCTGCTAATTACATCACCCTTCTCCTGCCCTCAAAAAGCAGCAAATGAGCATGGTTGCACACCTGCCTGTGTGTTTACTTCCTTAGGATGCTGCTCAATTGCTCAGCAACCCAAATACCAGCTCAGGTAGCAGCTGCCATTGTAAAAACATTCTGGGAAAGAGTGATGACAAATATTTTCTTTTGGGGAATGAATGGCAAAACTGTTCACAGAAATCCTGCTCACTGTTGCTGCATGCCCTGAATTTGTTGATGTTTTTTATATATCAATCCTGATACTATCAGTTCTCATCTCTCAGGCAGGGCTATTCAATGCCAGCAACGCACGTTCTGCTGACCAGACACCTGAAGACCTGTGAAAAGAGAAAGACACAGGGTAAATAGTTTAAGAAGTAGGCTGTAAGAGTATAAAATGAACATGGACTCAAAAACTGCAGAGAAAGGTCTGCCAAGGCTCTAGACCTTCTGGAGAGTCTTAGTCCTGCAGCGATGGTGTGGAGCTCTGCATTTCAGACACATACCGGGTGAGGAGCCTCAGCATGGTGAAGGGACAGCATAGATTAGCTGTTGTCCATGCAAATGAGCACTCACAGCAAAAGAAACTGGCTTCTCCCTCCATAAGTTACTCTGCAGTGGATCTCCTCTGGTATATGTAGCCTCCTCAGCTGCTCTAAGTTGGCTGGGTTGCAGCCACTTGACATCGGGCCACAGCCTGTGAGATGGGAAGGCTGTTTTATTCACTGCCTAGAGGAGTAGGATCATGTTCAGCATCGCTGTTTTTATTTATTACAGTCATTAATTTGGCAGGAATTAACCAAATTCTGGCAGGTAGTGTATGTCTCTGTACATTAGCATAACTGTGCTGAGCTATGGTGGGTACACTGGGTGAAAAATCAGTTCCCTGATTTTTGGCTCCTGTCAAAACAGGCTGAGGCCAGAGCAGGAGGGCATGTGTGTCTGCTGGCACATGTATGGTTGCTCTCACCAGATGTTCATCCAATATGCTCTCCTTGAGACCTGTCTTTCTTTACATAGTGGTCCTACCACAGCCTTCTGAACCTCTTGGGAAAGGGCCCAGCTGGGATGTGGGTTTGTTTCCTTGAAGGCACTTAGACCCACACAGGTACTGCTCCAGGCCTTCTCCAACTCGACCTCGAACACTGCCTCAAGAATGTGAACGACCCTATGAGATTATCTTTAAAGTGATATTTTAATGCATTCACTGACTGTTTTAAAGCTTGACAGGTGATTTCTTGGAGAAAGCTTTATTACCCTGGGGGTACAGACAAGGAGGTGCCTGCCCTTCTGCTGAGTTTCCCCATGTTGAGGTCATATCCATCCAAGGTGGCTGGAGTCTGGTGACTCAGCTCAGGGGCTGCCAGAATTACTGATTTTTTGTGTGAGGTGAAACATCTGCAGGGTAAAGAAATTAACTGGTCCTTCCTTTCAAAAGATGGCTATTTGTTAGAATCTGAGGTATATGTAGAGCTTAGGATGCCACAGGGCAAACCTGGGGGCATATGAAATTCCAAGCAAGGCCACGAGGTTAACTGGCTCTGATCAGAAATATTGGGCCAAGCTTTCATCATGGAGGAGGGAACCCAGATCTGAAATTCAAATATTGGCCTGTCTTTATAGGGTGTCAGGTCCCAGTCCCTGAGCTTGGTCACTCCCTGAAATCCCGAGCTCATCTTCATTCCCTTTGCCTTTTCCTAACTTGTCAGGAGGGTGGGCTTCTGGCAGGATCCTGCTGTGTGGGTAAGCGTGCTGGGAGGAGAGGGTGGTTCATGCTGAGGTGGCTCTTTGACCTGAACTCATCTGCTCCAGTAAATGACCAGAGGTGACTCTCATGGGTAATGTTCGCTCTGCTGACCAGGTGCCAGGCTGAGCTCTCTGTACTGGTTTTGCCCACCAGGAAGACTGTAGTGGCAGAGCCTGATGGCTCTGGGGTTGCTGTGATGCACTTCACATGTCTGTATTCTCCAGCCCAGGCTGGATGGCATGGAGTGAATCAGTGTAGTGGGGTGAGCCAGGGGACATAGTTACGGGGTCTGGGCTTCTCTGGGTCAGTGTCACTATCCTTTGCGCTGCAGTGGTGGAGGAGAAGCACCCAAGGCTTACACCAAAATCTGCTCAAGCCAGGAGTGGGAGGATGTGGCTGCAGCTGGGCTCCCCAGACAAAGCTCAATTACTTTCCATTTGCGTAGAGAATGGGTGCATTTAATCCAGAAACAGTAGCAAGCAAAAAGTCATTTCACTAAGTAGCAAGATCATCCACCACTCGGGAGCAGCTAGAACTATTTACAAAATGTTTTCACACTTCAGCAAGGAAGAGGCTGCATATTTCTGACTGTGGAGCAGAAGGCAATCCTATAATAATGCCTCATCTTTACCAATCATTCCAAATTATTCACATGAAAGATCCTGCTTTCTCTCTTGGACTTTAATGAAGCTCCTGTTGAACCAATTATTCACTAGCTATTCATGTATTGTCAGAAAGGAAATCACAGAAGCTTTGTCATTAGGAATAAGATTTGATTGGCACATGGCTTTGGGGTGGGTTTTCTTCTTCCCCTTTTTTGCTCTAAAGCCATAGCTTTTAACTGGCAATTTCCACTGCTATAATCTGATGGAAAGTGATAAAACGCATCAGACTGCAGTACTCAAATGAGAAAACACTCCAGATTAGTAGGAATATAATTATGTTTTTCATGACATTGATTTTTTATTTTCTAACTGATAAAAGTAAACAACTGAGTGGGGGGGGGGGAGTGCCGAAAAACAACATTTAGACTTTAGTGAGATAATTAACTCAGCAATTAAACATATTTTGTATTCAGCATTTGTCCTCCATAGCACACAGCATATGTGACGTTTGTCCTTTATTCAAATTCTTGCTTCTTGCAATCTTTTTTGTCAGCAGGAGCGGCAGCCAGCGAGAGTCCTGTATGAAGGCCCACTTCCATGGTACTTTACTTTTAAAGATGAATATTCATAGCTACAGATTGGAAGGGAAGAGGCAGCCAAAAAGAAACATTAAGGTAAGCTAAGTGAGCGGAATAGAGAGGCAAGAGATCTGTGCAACAGGCATTTATGACTGTTTTCTTATTGCCAGTGGTGTTTGGAGGGGAAGTAAACCAAAATCCTCCTGATCCTTTGGGCGCTGTGTGCTACTCAGCTTTGTCCAGCTACAATATGAGGCTGTAATGTCAAAGCAATCAGAGGCTGTGCTCTGATCCCATTCAATATGACACCATCAGGACGGGCTAGTACGTGGGCTAGTACGTGGGTAGGATATATCCAAGGCAAATTAAAGAACAAGAATTAAAGCCAACTAAAGCAGAGAGGCCAGTCCTTTGGTGTGGCTGCCTGGTGGTTCAACAGAGTTGATTTCTCACTACAGCATGAAACATGGGAAGAGGCATAACCAACAATGGATCATTAGAAATCCCACTGGCCTTTTTAGCACAGAGTAGTTCTTCCATCATCAGTTCAGCAAAGAGTGAGTGATTCTCCAGGGAAGCTGATTGTCTCAGAAGGTATGAACTACAATACAGCAGAGATGTCCTCCCCGTCACTGCCCCATCTTCATCTCTTTCAGAAAACTAAGGTCATTAGGAAAAGGTTACAAGATTAGGATAAATAAAACAGGCTACTTGTGACTTTTTAGGCAGGATCAAGAGGGGACAAGCAAAGACTGTGTCAGGCAGAGGTGTGCAGCTATGCCATGCAAAGGATGACACACAAAAAGGATGACACAGTACTTCTGCACATCAACCCAAACTGCAAAGCTGTAGCTGGTACTGTGCAAGTTAATACACAAACACACTACAGTTTATCTTTTCCCTTTGAGACAACAATATGTGAGGCTTCCGTTCAGGGCAGAACGCTGAATCTCAGGGAAACCCAAATACCTTCCTACTCTGTGAGACTCCCGTGGCCCAATTTAAGCTGCTGCTGCTCCTGCTGCTGGGGAGTAGAAGGCTGACTTCTGAGCTGGCATAAATTTCTACAGTAAACATGCTATGACAAGTCATTCCAAATTAATTTCTACCTTTCCCAAGCTGAATTTGCCAGCTTATGTGCTAAAATCTTTTTCTTGCTTTGTCCTGAAACACTGTGGTGCATAATAAACATCAAGCCTCAAGAGGCTGTTTTGCTGCTAATTTTAGGCAATTAAATGTATCATGTCTGTATTCATGATACATACGAATCACCAGGTATCTAGAACACAACCTTCCCCAAATCCAGGGGCTTCATCTTGTGAAATCTGTGGCCATTTATGGAATGCAAAAGTTGCACTGATAAATGCTTTTGACTATGAGACATAAAATGTGTTTGTTATTGTACTGACCTTGGGAGATGAATAGAAACACGCTTTGTCCTTACCCTGCAAGACAGCCACAGCAGCTGGCTATGCTTTAGGACAGGCTAGACTAAAATAGGTCTGTCCATGTGATAGGTTGATAGCAGAAGCATGGAAATACTGCAAGTTATTGGAGTGCCATTAATAGTCCCACCAATAGATGATATCCCTGAAAAGGTATCCTGAAGTTGGATCAATGATTTAATTTATAATTCACTGACCCACAGATATAACAACAACCTAATTTTTGGGAAAAGCTGTTGTGATTGGTTACTGCTTCACCCCTAAAAAAAATTCCAAATCTACTCTTTTTGTGAAGCTAACTGGAACAGGAGGTGTGTTTGTGGGGAAATACTTCAGGAGAGAGGTAACTCCTATGGAAACAAAAGGTTGTGTAGGAAGCCCTGCCCAAACAGCAGATGAGCAATGGGATTTTATACAATATCTACCACAAATATTAATATGAAGAGGAGAGATTGGAAGAATAGAATCATCATTAATTTTCAATCAAAATAATTTTAAGGAATTCAGATCAAGGTAATTTAAATGTGTGTCATGTTGCTGATGGTTGTACCTTTTGCTGCTTTATTTGCCTGCTTGTTATTGGTTTTCCCTCCTCTTGCCTTTTTGTGAAAAGCACATAACAACAAAGGGGAAAGGCCAGGTCAGAGCGGACCCCCACTCTGTTCCCACTTTAGGTGGCCAGCAGCCTTGGAGTAGGTAGGTCCCATCCTGTCTTCCCTCTAGAGCCTGCACAGGTGCCTGCAGAGAATTTCAGGAGCTGTTGCTCAGCTCCCTGCTCTTACTTGTCCTCCAGAGGGACGCTCTCCAGTGGCTGCACAGGGCAGCATGGCCTAATCACATTTGGTACTTCGCATCACATAAGAGCAGCCAGTGAATAGATGGGGGAAGAGGGAATGTGACTATTCCCAAGGATCCAAAGAGTAGGTATGTTCACAATAGAGCAATTTTAAAGTATAGTGAAGTGTTACTTCTGGCATGAATAACAAAAATAATATGTAGAATGAGTGATGATTTTCAAGCCAAATCTGTTTCTTGAAATATTCTCTCATACGCTGTTATTATTCAACTGTAATGGTTCTTTCAGGGCAATATTTTACATCAATGTTAACATCTCCATGGCACCATAGGCAGGGAGGCCTTCCAAGCGCACAATTTCTCTCACACTCAGTTTAGGAGCTCTTCCATTTTTCTGTGCATTTTATGCTGCACCACTGACTTGAGATATTTGATCTGGAGTAATGGTAATGCTTTGCTTTGCTTCATTCCAGCCTTTACTCAATCTCCTTTACGAACACTGCTGGGGAGCAGCAGGGCCCTGGGAGGCATAAAGCCCAGCCAAAGCTTGCCTGTGAGCACCTGGCCAAGCCAGGACTAGAAGACAGACGTTCTCAATCCTTCTCTCATTTGAGAAGCAGCTCAGGTCGACATGGCTCTGAACTTTGGAGATGATCTGCTTGCTAAGTTATAGCACATTTATGATTTACGGGTTTCTAGTCTGACTTGGCTTCATTTTTTAACTTTTCGTTTTCTTTTTAGGGAACCAAACTGTTCACTGGGTTTGGCAGCTGACGGCTATTAACTGTCACACTCCAATAACCAAGGGATAGTTAGAACAGCATTAAATATTTGCACTGTGCAGCAAGGCTATACTTCATCTCAGTACACATGAATCCCATGCTCTTTTCACGCTGGAAGAAAACCCACCTTATTGCTATTCAAATCTATCTGTCTGTCTCTCTTCCCATACTGTCATTACGCATGCAAGGCCTGTCAGTGCCATTGACACAAAAAACCCCTCTCACTTTATGCCAACACCAGTGACACCTGAAAAAAAACAGCACAAGACACAAAAGAACTAATGCTTTTAAAAAATTTGTTTATTTGGCCTGCATTTGCTAATAAGGTCACTTATCCCATGTCTTTATAAAAGTATTTCTCCTGCCCTGCAAGGGTGTGTGTTCTTTCTCTCAGGAACAGGTTATAGATAATTCTATGTGAAAAGTGGGGTTTGGTAACTGAGGCTTGTCCATTTTGTACATCTCTGGTTAAATTGTGAAGCTTTGTTTTTGAGCAGTTTTTTCCCCTCATCATCTTAACTGCCATTTTGAGTCTAATCTTTTAGGAAATATCCTACATAGGCACTCCTTGTGGTCTGCTTTTAAAAAGCAGAATTTATTTTGGCCTCTGCAGGAAGCATTTAAAGCACATAATGAATAATGTTTGACACAGGAGTCAGTTAGCAGTCATTTTAGATTAACAACACTGCTCAGAAAAAAACCTTGCAGGGGATTAGACCAAGGGAAAGATGCTTAGGCAATAACCTCTGAGCCAGTTGGTTGCTGAACTATTCACAATAGACATAACTATCTCCCAAGGTCTTAAGTGTGAGAATTATCTCCGGGAAGAGAACAATGAGTTAGTGAGATATAAAACAATAGGCTCACGCTCTAATACAAGCAGTTAGCGCCGCACATCTTCTCTTCTCATTTCATCTGCAAGACTTTCAGACAGAAGCAGTTGGTGCCCAAATTAAGACTTCCTCTTTCCCTTTGATCTTATGTAAAAACTAATGAATTGTATAATCTCCAACACCTCTGAAATCCCGCTGGTTAAAGGGAAACTATCCCTACCTTTCCCTTGCCTGTCTCAATTCACTAAATGGGAGCTATATTTAACAGCAGGCCAATCACATGATCACTGAAAAGGAACAGCACAAGGATCTGTAATCCTAATGCTCTGGAGCTGTGATTGCTATAAATCCTTTGCAGAAGATTTCCTTTAAATCCCAAACATGTCATCACACTTTTAATTAACATTTCTTTATGAAAACTGTGGATAAGACCCTTTAAATTAAAGATTGTTCCCAGACTTGTCATCTTAAAACACTGTGCATTTCTATTGTCATTTTTCATGTAGCATATTTTACTTCAATTTATAAGTAAAGCTTTTTTTTCTTTCCCCTCCTTTGCCTTCCCTGCTTTAACCCTCAAGAAAGTAGTAACAGCTACCGCTATTTTTACAGGCAAACAAATAGTTTTAAATTAGTTCATGCACAAAAGAGAAAATTCAAATAATGGAAAGGCCAGTGATGAGTAGGGACAGAGATGTGGCTGACACTGCCCTGCTTGAATTCTTACCACCTTCACCTCTTCTGTTCACCATCTTCTTTACAGAAAGAGATTGAGAGAGGAAAGCAATCTGCCCAAAGTAACAAAGTGTATCAGTTGCAACCTTTATTTCCTGATTCCCAGCTCTTAATTCTTCTCAAGTCTTTAGCACGTGGCTTTCTGAGTACCAGGCCTATTTCCTTTCCTGTTGATCTCAGCAGCAGCGCTACCTACTGAATGTGGTACTAAAACAAGCCTAAAAAGTGTGATTCTGGGCACAGGAGATGCAGTCTTATTTCTAGCAAGAGGGAAGAGTTTTATCTGAGGGAAGGTGATACACTTTGGCTGGTAGCTAGCGGGGAATGGATTTCCAGTACTTGTTTTCCTGAAAGTATCCCAGGTAAGAACTCTGGGTTTGAATGATGGCTCAAGCTCAGTGACAGACTCACTTCAGTTATCCCATCTGGGATCTGAGACAGTGGCACATGTCACTGGCAGACATCTCTTTCAATGGTGTTTTTCAGGAAGCCCAGTTTTCTAACATGCCTCTGTGTGGAATAAGATGGTGAAGGACCAAAGAGAGAGGAAGAATATTTGTGAGAGAGAATATTAATGATGGCATCCTTATCCATTGTATAGATTAAAAAAACCCCTTTCACCAGAGAGAAGCAGGAAAGAAATACAGATCCTGAAAAGAATCCAGAATGAAATCGTCAGGCAATTTGACAGCACAAATTCAAATTACTTAGCTTGATTTGGCAATATGTTTCTAAGCATCCATATATCATCCAAGAATATCCATTGACAGATATTGGAGAAATAATGAATGGCTAAATAGAGCAGGTCAGACTCTGATGCCCTTCCATGAATTGGGTAGTAGTTTATTCCTCAGCTGCTCCCCCTGGCTTCAAATTATGCTTTGTAGCTGACCCCCAGAGCCAAATGTCAGGAGCCCATGCTCACCAAGCACGTCAGTGGAAAAGCTCAGAACAGAACCTCTGACTTGACTCTCTTGCATCCTGAATTGAAAACAAGGTATAGGCGAAAGAAAGAAAGAGCCCCCTCTATGTTACGACTACCTTCCTTTATATATCCTCCCTTCCTTTACTGTAGTTAGTCAGTTGACCATAAGTCTGGTAGTTTCATTGGTACTGTAAAGAATGTTTACATATTTATATTCTGTTTTAAATGAGCCATAACTATCTGGCCAGGGCACTGACAAAGATGTTTCAAAAGGAATGGAGAATATCATGGATGCAGAGCAAAGGGAACAGCAAATAGACCATTAGGTTTTTCCTTACCGACAGCCAAATTCATGCAGTAAGCGTGATGTGGCGTATGCGACCATACATTCAAAGCGGGGACTCCAACACGTCCTTCCTCAGCCTGTCAGCTTTTCTTGAGTAAAATATATCACATGGATACATCAAGTTAAAGAACTAAAAATTAACCATGAGATGTAAAAAATAACATTCTTCTGCTCAACCCATAAAGCCTGAAGACCATGCACACTGTAGCCTCTTTCAGTTTTGTTTGCAGTTCCATTTTCACTCTGATCTATTCATTCCTCCTATTTTATTTATTTTATTTTATTATTTTATTTTATTTTATTTACATCAGAAATGTAAAGTCCAAAACTCCTTCCAGGAGTAGCACTGTGAATAAGCCAGACAAGTCTTATTGGCACAAAGCTGTTCATGATTAGGTCTACAGATAAACAAGGCTGGTACATGCAACTTTTTCAGATAGAAACTGTGAGCCTGAGTCCTTAAAGAACAGACTGTACTTACGATGCAGTGATCTGTGCTTGCGACGATGGAGTTCCATGGCCCCATCAGGATTTTCAGAAGTGGATGGTTTGAAGCTCCTGGATGTACTTGCAGGGATCCCACCAGGTGAGCTCTAAGATGACAGAGCCTGTTCTCCAGTGTATGAGACTAGATACTGGGCCAAACGAGGGAATCAGGATCATAACCTTGATTTCTCTCCATGCTCTTTGGAATGCACTACCTGTAATAACACCGCTCAATCTCTGTGCACCCCTTGTTCCATGCTTTGCAGTAAAGTGCAAAGCCCTCACTGACTTAGTGTTCTTTGATGAACTGTAGCCATTCATTTTTTATCTCTCCTGTGGTACAAACACCAAACTGATGTTCCTTCCCTTCCTTACTGCTGAGATCACCCTTGAACACCCACCTGGACACAGAAGTCTTGTATAAAATGTTGAGATCTAACATAAACTGTGGGTTAAACACCCATATCCTGTTCCCATTTCAGTACAATAGATGGGGGAAAGCCAGACACATACCAATACAAAATCAAGAGTAACTGTATGACAATTTTTTATTTATCAGTATCAAATTACATAGCAAAGTAATGAATGCAGTGTCAGATCACCTCTTTGAATACTGTAAATACAAACAAAATCCACCATATTGCTTAATTATCCAAAGTAAATTAAAAGTTTAAAAATGTGCGTTTCAGAGATTCCGTTTGGCATATCCTGTCAATATATCCTGCATAAATATTTCTGTACCTCATTTTCACTATGTGTACCTTAATTAAATACAGCCTCTAGAAAGCTCACACAGAGGAGAGAGCATCTATCTATATGTTCATCATCAAGTCATGCATCTGCCCTGAAATCACTGAAAGTACCTGTCTCTGAGCTCACCTGACAGATGAATGTGACTGTGGCCAGACCCTGCTCTCAGGCAGTGCCAGACCCAAAGCCACTGGCCTCAGTGCAAGACGACTGAATGCACGACATAAGCTTTGGGTCAGGTCCTTCAACTACCCACAAAATAGCTACTCACTTCCCTGGAAGCTGGGCTGGGTCTGGTGGCCAGATCTTGTACACTCAAATAGGTAAGGAAATTCTTGGGACATTTACACCACTCTTTACGCTAGTGTGACTCCACTATAGAGAAAGAACAACTCCTGGTTTATAATGTTTAAGTGACAAATAAAGGCAGGTCTGTTGATTTCACACAAGTTGAGAAGGATTTGGCCACAGCTGGATACAAACTAGGTAATTCAACGGAAGTATTTTAATGGTGTTAATCAGCGGTGTCATTTACATGGGGCTTCCTTATAAACTGTGTAAATAGAACAATTTTTCCTGATGGGTAAGAGAATAAGTTTCACTTAGCACTGTGTTTCCAAAGTTAAGACTACTGAGACATCATAGTGGTATGAAAAGGAAAACACCATAGAAATATATATTTCGTTTAGAATACAATGAACAGAAGTACAGAAGCGTTGATGCAGGTAATTGGAAAGGTGAGGAAAAGGAAGGAGGAAAAATGTAGGCAGCAATCCCACAGCAACGTGGGAGTTACTCTTGATCCCTCCAATTCACCAGTATCAGTGGAAGTCGGGCTTCTCTGGGAAGGTGCAACCTGAACGCTTGATAATTACGCTGGCAGCGTAATGTCCAGCCCGGATGCACTCGGTCACCGGCCGGTCATAGACGAGCTGTGAGAGAAAGCCTATGGAACAACGTGGGAGAAAAAGAGAAGGAAGAAAATGGTTAGATTTGTGTTTTGGGTGGATCAGTTTGTCGCAGGGCAAGGCGCTGAAATACTGTATGTAGAGCATGTACACAGGTAGCCTGGTGTCATGGTTTGGGCTACTATAAATTTAGTATTGCACTTGAGTGCCAAGTTGGTGTGCTGCTGCTCTTCTTTCTACCTGAATTCTCCCATTTGGTAGCTTCAAGTAAATCAAAGATTATCAAGACTGATCTTTATTAGCGCCCTCAAAATTATTTTATGAGAATTCTTCCTCTCTTCTTTTTCCAGAGAGAGCCCCTGATTCCTCAAATATCATTTTGAGAACAAAGAAGCAGTTTTCCCTGCTGAAGAGAGCTCCTTCTGTCCATACTGGCTACAACCACAGCCCCCCACAACTGTCACTCTGCAAGCTCTCCTCAAAAAAAGAGAAAGGCACATAGCAAACAAATGTTGTCCATATTCACAGTTACAGGTGCTCGCAATGGAAAGAAGGTGAGAAACTATCTGATCAGGAAAGTTAGATGACATCTGTCCCTTGATTGTGGGAAATTTAACCTAAGACTTCAGAAACAGTGGGCACCTCTGAGCATGTTCCCACAGCTACGTAAACAGCAACCCCTATGGAGAGCCAAGACCCTCTCAGAATCTGGTCCCTTGGTCAACTGCTTTAGCTAACAAAGCCCTCTTGTGCATGGCTTAGAAAACCAGAAATCACCTGGAGCCAAGTGTTTTGAAAACCAGAGCACCTCTTTAAATGAATTTAAGCAGAGAGTCCTAAAAAGGAGATTATTTACAGGTACTTGGAAAAGTTAAGTATAAGTGGCACCGGAAATTTTACTTTCTGTCCCCCTCACTTCTGAAACACTTTGTCTGGGTTGAAACTATTGTGATTGAAAGCGTGACAGAACTTACGGCAGAGGTGAAATACGTATTTCAAATTTGGAAGAGGTTTCAAGATGTGAAAAGTAAACTTAGTATCTTATAATTTAAAACTTCACTCTGTCATTCTAGAGGTAATATTTTATTCACTTTTATCCTGTTTTTAATATGTTTCCGATATATCTCTCTTCCTCATCCAATCATGGAAGGAAAGGGAGGCTGGCCCAGGAAAATCAAAATTCGAGCAAGCTGAAACATGTTCTTTCTAAAGCTTTCATCCACCATTTCAAGCTCCAGATTGTGTCACAATCTGACAGGCACTGGGCCTTGACAGTACAAATCTAGTCTTGAAACCATGTCTCTCATAAGCACTGCAGAGCTGATCGGTACCAATTTCTGACATATTACAAATTTTGATTCAAAGATGATGTGTTTTGCTAGCTCGCTTTCAAATGCTTTTTTTCTGTTTGGCTTGGTTACTGTTGGAACAAAGACTCTACATTAGATTGCCATGTTCTCATTTAACCTGTGCTCCTTTTCTAAACATCTCCTTTCGTGGCACACTAGAGCATATTTTTAGAAGATGATAAAAATATTTTATCCTATGCGATAGTGTCTTGAAGGTTAAAAATCATGTAAAAAATGAAAAAATAAGGTTAGATTAATGAAGGATAATACTGGTGAGCGAAAGATGCCGTTTTCGTGAATTACCAAGGAAATCTGGGCTTCTCGGTCATGACTGATAGTGAAAAGAAGCCTTGTTGATGTATGGTTTTCTCTAAACTGCACCAAATGGGAGAAGAGTTTGAAAAGACTAAATCTATAAATCAAATACTTTTCATTGGAATCGGGAGGCCATAGAAAGCAGGCATTTTAGTTGACAACTAGGACAAAACTTGCACGTTTCTGACATCAACGCTACCTGTTAGCTGGAATTTCACAGATACTGACTGGCACTAGCTGGGAAAAAATGACTGCTTCACCAACAGCAGTTAAGCCCATAAGCACAAGTGGAAGAGACAGGACTTTCCAGTAAACAAAGATGAGAATGCGAAACAGGAAGAGATGTTGCTGTGAGTGCTATCACTGACGGCAGTTTGGGCATGACAGACAACACAACTGTGGCAGGATGGTCCAGCTGCAATAGTTGGGTAACACTGGAGAAATTCAAACAGCATGCCTGGCAGAAATCAGACCGTTTCTGAATAACAAGACAAAAATGGTCTGCTCTCCATTAAATTAACATACATTCTTAGGAGAAACTTTCTTGGATACGCGGAGAATGTCAATCATTAAATTTAAACTGTCTGGGAGGCAAGAGCTTGCCAGTGTGCTTCTGGGTGGTTAAAACTTGAGAGCAAGTTGTAACCGTATGTAAAATGAGGCTGTTAAGACAGTCCATTTCTGACTCAGTAAGTACCAAAGATGCACTGGGCAGGCCTCCAAAGGCAAACAGGAGGCTGGGTTTTGTGCAGAGAATGAATTCAGAGAGGGGTTTACACAAGAGAAGAACAACTGTCCTTTATGTTTATGACCCCGGCATCAAGCATATATGAAGATGAGAAAATCCAAGGAGCGAAGGACCATAAAACATGAATTATTTTTCAATACCAACCAGACCGAGACTGTCATCGCCTCCAGACTCACTGTAGTTTCAAGCTAGTATGTATCTTTTGTCTTCAGTCAAGCTACTTCTTATTTATTCTGATCTAAGTGAAAGCAGAATCAGGTAAAGAAACATCCTGTTCTAATTGAGGATAGAAATGAGAGATTTCTGTGACTTCAGAGTGGTGGAAAGATGACATTAAGTACAGCTGTCATATATGAGATATGTAGAAACTGCAGTGGGGAGTTTGCCCTCAAACCATTCTCTTGTCTGTTGAGTTTCTCTTAAAAGGTATGTGTTTCATAGATGAAATAGAAATAGCAGTATCTGACACAATATCGCATCGAATGACAATACAAACACACATATCACAAACACAGAACTACATCACACACTAAGACTAGGCAGTTGGCAAAGCAGACCCCGAGGGAACACCAGAAAGCGCTGTAGTTTGAGGAGAGAAACAAAGAGCTCTATCAGGTTGGCTGCCTTAGCTGCAGAATGTTCTTTTTAGTTAATGCAGTAAAAAGCAACATGATCAGAATATAATTCAGAGTTTGCCTCCTCCAGTGTATAAGGTAGTGTGATGCAAACCCATGAGTCACACTCTCAAGGCATGGATTTGCGTTCCAGATGAAGAAGTTGCTGCCCCATCTGTTTTTCACCGTCCTTCTTTGCTGCTTGCATAACCTGGTACTCAGTCAAAACGAGCCCGATTAGTTTAAACAGTAAGCTGAAGAGGGGACCTTTGCTAACCCAGCTGATTTAAACTGAAGGGGGTTAGTGAGTACACAAAGAGCTCTACCAGTGAGCAGGGCGGTGGAAGGAAGATGATAAGCACTTGAAGGCTGCAATCTCTTTAAGGTGCCAGAAGATAAGTGAACGTGGCTTCAGACTTACTTCACACCCCTCCTACCATTTCACAGGTGGAAAGGACAGGATTGAACTCTCGTCCTGTATCACGGGCCTGGGATCACAGAACTAGATCATCCCAGCACATTCTGCCATAGCCTGAACTACTTCCTGACTATCACTAGAGTGGAGTGCAGAAAGCAGTAGTGTATTTTGGCTACACAAGACAACCTCACTTCAAATATTTTACCCAAACAACTTCAGGCAATATTGTCTACCATCTAATTGCAGCTATTCTGCACTAGCATTCCTACACTGCGGAAGCTGTAGATGGTGTTAATGCAAGGTGTACCGCTATCTTCACACCAAAGAACTCAAGGCTTTCCTGCTTTTCTGATTCCTGCCCTGACATCCAAAGTGTTTATGGAGTAAGAGAAAGGGCAGTTGGCAGGATGTCTCGCAGGCCACCCTGCTGTAGCCTGCCACCTCGGCAAGCTTTCAGAGTAGCCTGGGATGCCTTTGTCCCTCACAGGTATGGACAGCCAAGAAACCACTCTGTAGCATGATAAGAACCTATTTGGAACTGTGTCCAATTCATTCCATTTCTCAGCATCTTCCTAGAAAGCAAACTTTGCTTCAAAAGCTGCTTTAAACCTCAGAGTGGTAAAAATGTATTTGCATTCCCAGATGATAGAAGTGATTATAACACATCAATAGCTATTTTTGGCCCATAATTATTCCTTTCCTGCTCAGTAGAGAAAAGCATCTCTGAAATCATTTTGCTCTGAAAAGTGTGCGTGACATAATTGAGAGTTAATCTTTATTACCTCCAGCTTCCTTACTACATATGCTCAAAGATCATGTTAGGTCTGCAAACAGAATGAGGGATGGAAAAGTCAAGTTGCTTTCTTCCTTTTCGCGCTCACCACCAAGTGAAAAG
>JAOQGH010000002.1:16056057-16193265 GCA_025769975.1 Gallinago jamesoni
AAAGTGTGCGTGACATAATTGAGAGTTAATCTTTATTACCTCCAGCTTCCTTACTACATATGCTCAAAGATCATGTTTATCATCATTAGGTCTGCAAACAGAATGAGGGATGGAAAAGTCAAGTTGCTTTCTTCCTTTTCGCGCTCACCACCAAGTGAAAAGTTCTGTAAGCCGAGCGCCAGAAGTGGTGCTTGAGCTTCAAAATCCAAACCCAAGCCAAGGCCCTCACTGAAACCAGCTCAAATCTCTTTGGGGATGTCAATACAAGTCTGAAAGGACACAGCGAGACAGTCCACCCACTGCCACAAAAGGTGTTGTCTTTACTTTGTTACCTCTAAGAGCTGAGTAGCACTTAAAAACGATTAAAGGAGAACCACGTTCATTTTCTTGTGGCCGACAAAATAGACATTTCAGAGGCAGTTTCGCCGAAATCAGTGGTTTCTTTGAAAGTTTTGATTTCAGATTATCGGTGCTAATTCTGAATGAGCATCTAGTGCTACTGCAGTTGGACAGGAATGTGGGAGTCCAATAGCGGAGATTTTAAAACAGTTCTGGTCTGCTCCAGTAATGGTTTAACAACACTTAAAAACAGCTCATATTGAAGCCAAATGTTTCATTTCAAATTGTACACTTGACAATTAATTTTAATGACTGCTAATTACTAATGCTGGCTGGAAATCCGTTTATAGACTCCGACACCCAGCTCCCCTACTACTCGTCTTTCTGCAGTCTCTCTCACACTTCCAACCTTTGTCAAATGCCCAAGGCAAAATTAATGCATTTTTTTAAATGCAAGAGAGAAAAGCAAAAAAAAAAAAAAAGAAAAAAAAGAAAGCAATTATCAAATGCATTAATTATAAACAATTACAAGCTGACCCTGAGTCAGAGCCCCTCAAAATCTTTTTGCTATGTGGTGTTCCCAGACAATCCTTCTCTTCCAGCTGAACCCTGAAGCATCTAACATGAGCCACACTGCCAGGCCACTCACAACAACACTGTCCCAGACACAGAAAGCACCATGAGCTGCCTCCTCTCTTCTTTTTTTTTTTTTGTGTGTGTATTTAAAGTTTCTGCAGCTTAATTTATGAACTGCCTTTTTAAAAATGGTGCTGTTGCACTAAGTGGGACGGTCGCAAGCACCTTTTTACACTCCCGCTTGTATACAGCATTGATCACAGTTGCTCGAAGGCTCATCTATTTTTATGTGCTCCCACCAGCTTTCCAGGCCAGCAGTGTGGGAAGATGCAGTTTTCAAGAAGCATTACCCTGGCGGTTTAAAGCCTCGTAGCTGATATGACTGAGGCTTTTTTTGGTTCCTGTCTTTTAGCGCTGTTGGAGCGGGTTAACGCCGCGGCAGCACGAGCCTGGTCAGTTGGAATCAGGTGGTTCGCAACGCTGGTGCCAAGAGCCAACCAGCCAACCTAGATTTTGTAAAAGACATTGGCATGGGATGATTCTGCAATACAGTCGCTGAACGACCGTACGTCAACATGCTGAGGTTTCTCCTTTTTTAATTTTGTGGCAGATGGTGGATATTACAGCCAAGAACTGTGGTAAGCCAGAGGCCCTGCCCACTGCTATCAAACCGAATGTTGGCTATTCTAAATGGAAACGTTTTTGATTAAGGGTGGGATTTGGCTTCTGTTTTCATGTATTTTGGCACTGTGGTCTGACACATTAGACTTACAGTATATAAGACAAATTAAATGTACACATCTTCAATTACACTATACTTATTTCAGCCTTCACACAACTTAGCTCTTTCTCAAAATACAGTGTAAGAATTATTCCACACATGCACATGTATGTTGTTAACTACAAACGTATACATGTGCAAACAAGTGCACACAGTAAACAAGAGCCTTTCCCTCTCTTTTAAAACGAGATGGCTCTGTGCTTCTGCAGAACTGTAGTGCCAGGCTAATTACAAGTGAGAGAAAAAAGGTTACTAACCCTTTCAGAAAAACAGTCATTTAAGATGTATATCTAACAAGTGGCAACCTTGAAATCTCACCCTCACTGAAAAGAACATTAGAAAAGCCTTCCTGTCTATACCACTGGAGGAAAGTTTTAATAAAAACTAATTAAACTACAAAAATCCCAAGTGGTTAACTGATTTTAGGGGCTAAATTTCTGGCAATTCTAATTATCCTCTTGTGGCTTCACTTAGTGTTTCACAACCATGACAGATGACAGTGAAAAACTGCAGTTAAATTCATCCTCGCTGACACCATGCTAAGCACTACCTTCTCCCTCTCCAAGTAAAATCAATACCATGTTTGAGTAAACACGTTTACAGCTTTATTAGGATGTCTCGCTTGTTCTGTAACAGCTACTTGAAGCTGTGGTAACAAATCGACTCAACTCAGTTAAACCTAGAGAGCTGAGTAAGAGGCTCATCGATAAGGTTGTTATAAAAATAAACTGCAGGAGATCAGAAAGCTGGAACAAACAGCCTGGTAAATGTCAATATTTTTACTTCCAGAGAATGACAAAACCATGAGATCACGAATAAAATGTTTTGGAAGTCTATATTTACTTTATTTATACAATGGTCATGTGCTAAAGGCATTTCGCTGCCTGTACAACCCCCTTACACAAACTTCTTATTTTCTAATCACCAGCATGAACACCAAACCAAATATGTTTCCAAGAAAAGCAGCTACTATTAGTATTGCTGTCCCTATCCCCCTTGTTTTCTTTACATTTACGTTTTGGATGTATTGAATTTCTGTAAGGATCATGCAGATGGGTGCATGTATTCGTTAGTCTGAGGTTACACAGCCATTTATGGACACACACAAATAATACGACTTTGCATTTACTAGACAACTATGAATAAGTGCAAGGAGTGTTTTCAGTTTAGCAGCCTTTCCCTGGGATGGAGAGGAGGTGTTGAATACACAAACCAAAAAAGAGTTCAGACCCTAATGCTTTCAACAATCACATGTGAAAAAAAAATAATGAAAAATTCCTGCAAAAACATAAGAATAAAAAAAAATAAAATAAAACTCCACTACATCCCTGTTATTCCATTAGGAATCAGTTACTCCAGGCTGAATAATTTTATTGCGCTGCATATATGATTACCACTGTTTGGACATACTGGGCCAGCTCACTGCAGCTCGCAGAGCAAGGTGCCATCACACTTCCCAAGGCCTGTAGAAAAGCTCGTGCCCATCAGAGAGTCTCCAAGGAAAATCAGCACTCTTGTTTCTTTGATGTCTTTGTGCAAGTAGGAACGGCGGTTGTAACCCTATAGCGGTTTGGTCCTGAAGGCCGTGTAATGGATGGAGAACTTAGATCCTGGTTGAAGCCTGCTGAGACTGACAGTAGTTTTTCTATCACTTGTGTGACTACTGTCCACCCTTTGAGGGGAACAGCTCAAAGCTGGAGGAGAGGCTTAAGTCTTTTATGCTGTGACACCCTTCACATTAACCAATGGACTCTTAACCTGCTGCGTATCACCTCTATTAAACCCCCAGCGCATCTCACTGTCCAAGAAAAGAATTGCTTCAGTCTACAATATGCTCCAAGAAAGATGTGATGGAGGAAGCTGATAAGAAGGTTATAACTTCTGATGGTTTGGTCCTATTTTTCATTTTTAAATCCACATGATGAACTTTGGGAAATTCGCTTTTGGATCAGAATCTGGTGGCTTTGGGCTTGTCTCCAACAGCTAGGATCGGGGGAAACTGTTGATAAAAAACCCAACACTCTAAGCTTACAAAGAATATTCAAGGCGCTCTATATGCCAAAGCAAATACAGGTATTTTCATTGGAGGCATTGTTGCTAACCAGCTGAAAAACTGCTTTCCAGGCTGATGTTTTGATTTGTTTTTCCTAAAAACATTTCCGAGAAAGTTTCCTAGAAGTGTTCTTCAAAAGCTAAAATTGTCCTTAGCCATTTTTGAGACTGCAGAATTAAATACGCTTGCTTTTATTAGTACCTGAGGAAATTTTCTGAACCTCAAAACAAATCTGTTGTATTGACATTAAGTGGTGCAGATTACTACACCTGCTGCTTGGGATAAGAGGAAGAGACTTTCACTAATTTAATGGAGAAATAACAAAGTTCTAAGCAGAACAAAATGGAATACTATGTAGTATCCTCTATTCAGTTTTTAACGTTGTTTGGAAGCATAACGCTTCTGTCATATATTCAACTACAAAAGAGGCTCCATGAGGCTTCATAGCTGAGATTCACCTGCACCAAAGGTAGGAGATGTGGAGTTGTGTTTGCGGTAAGGGTTTGTTTGTAGGTACAATCCCACACCCTCAAGCCAGCGGCAGGCAAAGGGAAGCAGAAAGCAAGGCCCAGCACAGTGGGAATACGGCAGTTAGACATCCTACCAATTTCTTCATTGTTGTGGGCTGAAATACCCAACCTGGCATTATGTTCACGATGCTGCTATTCTAATACAGTGGCATTTGATGTCTTTTGCCTGTTTAAATATCTCTTACACTCCTGGACTGAACTAATCATTTACTGGTCACCAATAACAGTAACGTCCCTTTAAGCAGAGTCAAAGATCAAACAATCAAACCTGCCACTACCACTGCTTTCAACTGGGACCATGTTTTTAATTTTATTTCTTTTTTTTTTTTAAATTGCAACCTTCCCATCTCCCCACCTCAAGTATGAGCCCATTTTGGTGTGGGAGAAGTGAACCAATTACGGGAGACATTATCACATAGTAGAGGCTGCTGCAAGTGCGTGAGGATCCTGCTGGCTAATAACTCTGCCATGGAAGTACCTCTGTGGTCATCCTGTCAGTCCCCACAGCCCCACACCAAGTCATAGCAGATGTGGAATAGATGACATATTTCAGCGTATTTTTATATTTCGTTGCGTGGTGTTGTATCTCCTGCGAATATAGCATCAGCCTAATCTGACACATCGTTTCTTAGGGGACTACATCCTGCCCTGATTCCCAGGGGAATGTTCTTGATGATCCAATCTGACTAGTGCCTCTGTCTCTACTCAGAATACATTAAAATAACACAAAAATATTACCAACAGTCTGCGAGCAAGGTAATAATAACTCATTAAAGTAATTTCTAACCTTCCACATGAACATTTTCTTTATCATTACATGATTTTCTAACACATGACACATTAACATAAAATGAAATGTTATGAGGATAGGGATAGTAGGCATGACAAAGTATTTTAAATGGTGATGATTTGCTTTGAGGCGTTAAGTCAATCTGTAATTGTCCCATAGCTATTACAGCAAAAACTGGAACTTTATAATTGGTTTTGAAAACCTATTTTTAAGACAGTAGGTTTATTTTTTTAAAATGTACGCAACCTATTCAACGTTTATTTCCCACAAAGCCTGTCCAGAATGTCACTGAAATTATGGTGAGGTAAAATAGGCCTTTTAAAACCCAATTTTGCAAAATATTAATCCCCTTGCCGTGTACTGAGGTTCCCCTAACACTGACGGTGTCACTGACAGAAGAGAGACACAGTGGCTGGAAGGATCAGGTACCGCTTCCGTCTAATTAGAAACTTCTGAGGGTTTTTAATTCCATACACTGATCCTTTTAAATGGACCTCTCCCTTCTACATGTTATTTAAAAGATGACAGCAAGTATACTAATGTTTTGCCTCAAAGTAATTCTACTACGTATTTTTCTGGATTGCCTTTAAATTGTAGAGGTGCAAAAGTGAATTACCATACTTAAGTTACTACATTTTGATAAAAAATACATATGTAATAAAATTAAGAACAGTTAGAAACCAAGAGAAGGGCAGCAATTAAAATAAACAATTAAACCAGATTGGATGACAATTAGATTATACTTGGACGACGCTTGGTGCCAGTTTTAAGTAAAATGCCAGCGCAGAAGAGTGTATTATTTCCAAAGAAATTTTGAGTGGAAATTGGTAAAAAGTGAAGTAGGCAATTAAAAAGAAAACGGGAATATTCCATGTTTTTCCTGAGTGATATTTATCTTTATGTTTTTGTTTAAGTAGCTGCAATTTGAACTGTGCCAAATTTCTAAACTGTGCCAGTACTATTGCTGAAATTACCAGCGACTGGCTACACTATCGATCGGAGAAACGACGTGCCTCTAGCTGAGACTGAGAAAAATCAACCAGGAACGTATAATCTGGTAATTTTCTAGTTTGTAGAAGGTCAGTTACAGAGATAACGTGGCCATCTAATAGCCGGGGTTTAGATGGGATGTTTATCAGAGAGGGTTAAGAATGCCATCAGAACAGAGGGGCGGTAAGTCATGAGCGTGTTGACACGTTATCCCCTGGCAAGCAGAGATTGATGCCCTGTCTGCAGCTCAGCTATTATACTCCTGTATGCTGTTTATAAAACAGGAGTATTAAAGATGGGCAAAACAGGCTGTCAGTCAAAATGCTGATGACATGAAGAAGGTATTTTTATTTCAAAGCTTCCTATCTCATCAGCCATGATCTCAGTAACAACAGGATTGCTCAGAGGCAATTAGCCACCCATGTTGTATAAATGAAGACTGAGAGAGTGCTGATTTCTGTTATAACGTTTATCTTTACTTCAAAGAAAAGACAGAACAATTCAAAGTAGTATCCCCTTGTCTCTCTGCTCGTGAAGATAAATTTTGTAGCAAAAATCAGCCATAACGAGTTACGTGCACATACATATTTAATTGATATCACCAAAAAAAAAGTACCTCCCAGTCCCAGCTGGCAAATAAAATTGCATCTCAGAGCTCTGGTGTTATCAGAATGCAGTACTTCACAGCAGTGATATTTTATCCACTCTCTATCAAATGTGATTAAAAAATGATGACAACTTCCCAAGGTATCTTAAACAAGTATAAAAACCTTATACAAATTAAAGACTGCTGTAAGTGGATTAAGTAGCTTCTGATAGCACACTCCTGCTGTTCAGTAAAGAACTGTTTCTAGTTCCTTGAACTTCTCTTTCAACAAATCTAGAATGTTTTAGGGGTGGTGAGTACTGGAGGGAGGGCAGCTCTTACAACACAGATTCATACAGAGATGAAAATACAACAAATAAGAGGAATATTTCATTTCTCTACGATGTTTTTAGTGAAAACACATTCTTCAGCAATCCTAAAAAGTCCTGTAAATCCATTGAGGAACTTTATTTTTAATATAGTCACAGGCCCACTCATAATTTAGTATTCTGACAAACCATTCAAATCACCTGTCTCTGCTGAAGGCATTATCAGACCTTTTTGGCACGCTTAGCACTCCTGGTATAGCCATACAGCAACTACCCCATAGAACTTCCTTCATTTCTCACATGTGCACGTGCCTCCATCCACACAAGTCCTTCACATGAAATACATAAGGGACTTATTAGACAAAGTCATGAATATGGTCCATCTTTGCCCTGTATCAGATTTATTGTGAGAAGATGGAATTTCCATTGCATAAGTTTCATTTTTTAATTCAGTCAGCTGCTGCTCTTCAGCCACCAGCGCTGCCCTCTGAGGACGACTGAGGCTGGAGTTTCAGAGGAGCAGGAAATGGCACCTGGGAACCTAATTCCTATAGGATTAGCGCTCATAGGGCCATAGCACAATTTCGGTTGGAAGGGACGCCTGGAGGTCACTTGCTCCAGCCCTTGGCTTAAAGCAGGGCCAACTCAGATCTAATGATTTTTTATTCTAAAGATTCTTGGATTCCTTCCATAAATGACAGATTCTGCAGAACAACAACAGAAGAATTATTATACTGGATTCCATTCCATTTCCATTTTTATCAATAACATACTTGTTTAAATCCACCTGCTTCAGTCAAGGTTTTTCAAAGTTATTCTAGTGTTTTTGCAAAACAGAACCTGGCTGTTTTTTAAAAAAAGGTTTTTCTGAATCAAACTTGTAATAATAGAGTAGTAATGACGAGCAATTATTCTGTGCACTATGGGTTCTTTGCAAACCTATACTTATATTTCTTGTGCTGTGTTTTTACAAACATACATATAGGTATAATATATTCAAAGAACATTTCACATTAAGAATAATATTTTAACATGTCAATAATGTAGAAGTATGTACCAAATATTACTTAGCTCTGAAATGAAAGCAGGATGTCACTCTACAGAAAGTAATTTGCATTTACCTCATGAAAACAGGCAAAAATTTGAACAATGCGATGACCTTAAGGCAAACCCTTAGGAGCCCAAGTTCTTTATCTAATTTGTAAAGGCATTTAGATTAAGATGGAAAAATAGTGTTTAGAATTAACCTCAATATTAAAGATGAGGGAATGGCTTTATTGAGCCAGTTTGGCAGCAGAAACAAAAGGAGAGAAGTATCTCCACTAAGCCCTGTGGTCTCTAAAGAAAAGATGAGGATGCCACGAGGCACACTCGGGCAAGGACACGTATAAAAGATGACAATTCCTCTTTTGCTGCTGTCCCTGGCTTCTATCAGAGCAGCTAGCTGAGACAGTA
The DNA here is from genome assembly GCA_025769975.1 of Gallinago jamesoni. Taxonomy (NCBI): domain Eukaryota; kingdom Metazoa; phylum Chordata; class Aves; order Charadriiformes; family Scolopacidae; genus Gallinago; species Gallinago jamesoni. Next base: position 16,064,487 of record JAOQGH010000002.1, read on the forward strand.
GTTGGCCATCTCATAAGATTCACGCTAAGTTTCATGAGAGAGAGAACTGTTTATTCTGTAGGCATGTGCACCAAGAAAAAATCTGAACATCGCTTTCGAACTATAACCAGCAGCTTTATGAGATCCTGCGGTACATGAAAGCTGCCAATGGGATTTTTAAATTGACGGGTGGTTTGAGCCGTTGACCTCAGCTTTAATACTGACAGAGGCAAATTGCTACCAGCTCGTGCTTGGCACCGTACGATGCTTAATGAAGAGCTCCTTCTATCTCAGGATTTCTTTTCCTTGAGAATGGTATAACATTTTACAGCACAGTGATAAGTAACATACACTTGCTGTGATCGTTCTGTCACTGCTTCATCACGCTACTTTAAAATGATTTGTGGTTACATTTCATACTCTAGTACTTTTCATGCAGTATATGACTAAATCAGAGTAGATTACTAAGTCAATATATTTATATTGACAGAACCTGAAGAAACATCGATTTTACACCTTCTCCTATTCATTTATTATGAAGTCTCTACCCAGTTCCACTGAGTAGACAGATTCTAGGGGAGGGAGTGATTTGGCAGGGAACAATGGCAGCAACTATCAGAAAAGATGCTTATTGTTTTCATTAGTTACGGTGGCAATGACAAAGGGGAGTCCAAACAGAAGGCGGACCCAGACCTACGCTGGCTAAAGCCAGCAGGGTGGCATAAAGGAAAGCATAAGATAGCAAAACTGTCAATATCTCAATCTGTTTATTGCCATTAAATATTCTTTGATTGTCATTATTGCAAAGGTTCAAGCTGGGGTTGACTAGTAAGAAATAACTAACAAAATGTTAATTTAATGAGTAATAGAATGTTCCCCAAACTCTACCAACGAAGGCTGTAATTCCATTAATAGGACTCCGATGACATAAGCCATGTCAGCAAAGCTCAAGTGATTTGTCAATGTCATCAGAACTTGGAGGTGGAACTGCAACTTTAATTTACGGGTATTTCAGGGATTTATAACCGAAAATCTGTGGTATCCCTAAAAACCACAAGAGGAACTGAGATGTGACAAAGTAAATAATTATTACTTAAACGTCTGGAAGGTAGTGGTGTTGCTGGAAAGCAATACAGGGAGAGCTCCGATAAAGTGTTTTTAGCATAAAGATACTTGCAACGATTTTAAAACTCGGTTTCTCATTCATGCATTGCACCAGCCTGAGTGGCAGATGACTTGATGCCTGCAGTAAGAGGCAAAAAATTCAGAGATATTCCTGGTGCCAACTTAATAAAAACACATTTCAACTGAAGAATGCAGTTCATTTCTTGTTGCTAGCTGTTGGAGTGAGCTAGTTCTCCTCAGAGGCTGGCGGCTTCGTGTTCAGAAATGCTGAACTCATGAATCAACTCACAGAGTTAGATGTGCCCAGACACTTTGTGTCTTTAAACTTTTTCACGACTTTAAGGTTTCAAGACCTTCAGCAGTTAGATAGGTTCTAGGAAAAAAACCCAGACAGATTTCGTATTTTCCACTTTCACATGGAGAAACACACGAGGAGAGATTTGCCAAGTTGGCATAATTATCGAGAAGGAAATTCCTTACAATCTGTGAGTTATACCTCTGGAAGAGAGCGCCTCCATGAAAGACCTTTCAAAATATGATAGAGTCTAACAAACCTGATGTTTCCTAATGTAAAATAAATCCTGCTTGATGGGGTTAGGTCTCATTATACCCCACCTTCCCCTCGCAGCCAAGACATTTGCTCCAAAAAACCTCCTGTTCAGTCGTGTTAACATGCCAGTCCCAGAGAAGCATGGGAAGCTTTGCCATGGGACTCTTGTTCTCTGCTGTTTCAATAAAGGGACTATGTTTCCAGGAGAGAATATTATAACACTGAGTGCATTTTTGAGTTAAGGGATGAATTTTGAAACATTTTACTACACTAAAATAAAAATATTATATGTACCGTTGTCTAGGTAGTAACAACTTGATAAAAACCTCAATCAAAGGAAGAAGCTAGAGAAAAACTGAAGAGAATATAACCTTCCCATGATAAAAATTCTGTCAGGACAACAACACTGCATCTGGCTCAATGCTAGAATCAACAGAAGATACATATGTTGAGTAGTATTACCAACATTGCTGCGTTGGGCTTTCTGGTAAGGAGACAATAAAGAACTTTTCCTGTTGCAAACATGTACTTTGAAAACACATGAAAAGTGTGATATAGATAAAATACAGACATTTCCCCCAAATGAAACACAGACCAAATCAAAGCCTATCCAGTCCAGTATCCTATTTCCTACATATGGGAAGGAAAATGAAATGACTCCATGAAGAAGACGACCAAAGTATCTAAGACTAGAATCAGCTGTGTATCTAGACTGTTATGACTCCCAAATCTCCCATCTGGACCAAACCCGGGAAAATCTGTTCTCTGAGGAGAATAAATGACCAATTTATTATTTATGGAGTGACAGAGAACTAAGGTATCTCAGAAGCTAATGAAAGAACCATGGATATGCTAAAGCTCCTGTTGCTTTATGGGTCACAAAGCAGAGAGAAACGTGGTTCCACAAGAACCTAATCTCAGACGCCAACCCTCGGGTAAGTGTGTACCCGCAGTGAGGTTTCAGACAGATTGGCCGCTGCTGAGCCAGCTTCCATCACAGAGGGACACATACATGTGGTCCTTTCTTGGACCACCTGGTATGGAGGGTGACCTGGACAATGCCATGCTACCACTGGGCTGCATTGCCCCTGTGTTCCATAAAAAAAACATCCGATGCCTCAGTGCTGTTTGTGAGGGAACTGAGGAAAATAATATACATCCACAAACAGCGATACGGGACCTTTGTTAAATTTACCCCAAATACATTGAAGCTTGTTGTATCCAGACACATTGCCTCAACACAATTAGGATGACAAAAGGGAGTTGATCTTTTTAGAAGATCTATTTTCTTTCCTTCCCTCCCAGCAGAGTTTAGCATTTTCCATGTCATGTTTCCCCTTGGAGAAAGGAATCTCACAACTGATCCAAGACCAGCCTGACAGGATGTGCCTGAACTCCTTCCATTGCTGCTAGAAGGTTTGGAATAGAGTCTGATGTGGCTCCTATCAGCCTTTCCATTCTGGATGTTCTGAGTAATTACTAAAGTCAACGTTTTAGCCCTTCTACAGAAAATGAGCAGCTATGGTGATGCCAGGGAAAAGGACATAATTTAAAGAGGAAGGGTTATGAGAGACCAGGAAGTTCTTAAAGCCTAATTATGTGATTGCAATAGAGTTCCTGCAGCTAAACTATGAAAGAACACAAGAAGGATTATTAAAAAAAGATAAAAATCCTGATTTCAAAATGCCTAAAATCTGAAGAAATGACAGTAAATACAACCTGAGATAAACATGACAGACACATGAAAAGCTGCTTCTTGCTGAGGCAAAGCTTGGCTGGTATCTACTGTACTGCTCACCTGGGCCCTACCCAGGATCTGAAAACAAAATTGGCAAGATCTTTTCTCTCTATTTTCAGAAGAAGAACAGCAGCTAATGGCACAGCCGATACACAGAGCACAGCTATACAAGGACAAGCACTTGATGAGGATCTTATTTACGTTATAGTCACTGTTACGTACTGGTTCAAATTTAGTCTTGTTTGTGATTTAGGAACAATAGAGAGTGACAAGCGTGCACTAAAAGATGTGTGAATAATACGATCTAATGTGTTTCCCTCTCTTTCTGTCCTTTTGATTCCCGAAAGCACCAAAGCAATAACATTCCTATTTTCAGCCAGATTTAAGCATGTTCTGAAAATTTATCAATGGTTTAAGTTATGTATTAAGTAAGGACAGAATTACTCACATGCTTAAGATTAATCTTATGTTGAATATTTTCTCTTTCTTGAAGCAGGACACAATTCTGTAGCTTTAATTTGGTAACAAAGCTGCTTGTTATCCCCTTCACAGCTACAAGACTGAGCCCTGCAATTCTATTTATAAAGTCTCTTTGGTAATGTTTCAAGTAAATTAGTGACTAATGGAGCTCCTTACAGCTACCACGTACTGGATATTAGAGCCTTCAGGATGCAACAGTGCATCACAGAGCTACATGTATGAAGGTTACAATGAATGACACAACTTTTGGATTAGATTGGGTTTTGGCTTATATTGAATAATTTTTTAAAACAGGCATAGACAAAACATCCTCTTTTTTCCTTAGAGCTTGTGCCAAAAAAAATAGTAAGTTTGCAAATGGATATTAAGCAATGCCAGATATTTTCTGGGTTTGTTTTAACAAATTAACCCTTCGTGTTCTTTTCTGATGTCCAAATAATTGTATTGGAAGCAGATGTTCTACCAAAATTGACATGATCAGAAGACATTATGTTCACTTATTAACATACTGTTTAATATTCACTACAACCTGTTTTAAAGAACAACAATGTGTTAACATTTAAGCCAGGAGGGATTTCTGTACACTATATAGTACTTGATGCAGCTTGTTTATGCAACAGTCTGACAGATACAATTAATCTCATGAAAAAGACCAGAGTACAGCATAATAGCATATTATTTTTAAAGTAATAGAACACACTTTCCCTTTGAAAATCAGAACTTAATTAAACCATGCAACTTCCGGATGCAGAGAAAAGCTCTAAAAGAACGAGCTCATTCTGAAGGACGGTTCAATGAAAAAAATGGTAGATTTTATACAGGGAGAATAATAGGATAATCTCCAAACAAGAGAAAGAAGTAAGAAATACCTCCAACAAATGCATCTCCAGCTCCATTGGTATCCACAATTTCACTCTGATCACTCACCAACACCGGGAAAGTAGTCACTTCATTTTCTATAATGGAAAGGAAGAATAAAATGTGAGTCGCTTGCAAATATGACTTTGAAAAGCACAAAACCCAAGGAAAATCAAAACAATTCAAAACCGGAGCTCTGACCTTTAGCACAATTATTTGGATAAAAATAGATTTAATTTATAATTCTATCTGTATTTACTGCATAGGGATAGAGAAACACATTTGATCAAGCTGTTTGTTGTAGACATTTTCATTAATTACTTCCAGCTTAATTTCTTTTCTTTACCTACCAATATTAAGGGCAAGAGAAAAAAAAAAAAGGTTCATCAGGAAGAACAATATAAAACACCTGGGCATATGGACAAGACTAAGAAAAATCCATCCTGCCAAAACCAGTGCTTCCTATTAGTTGCAGAGAGGTGATGCAGCCTCCAGAATGGCCAGTCCAAGCTTCCAAAAGTTGAACAGCAATTGCTGCATTGTAAAAACCCAAATGCACATGAACTAACTAAAATAAAGCTGTGAAATAAAAAGCAGGAACTAGTGTAAATCAAAGTGCTCTCAAATTACAGCTTTTTAAAAAACACACATATGTAAGAAGCCTTGCAACTTGCCATCTGACAAGATCTGCTTTCAAGATTTCAATGACTTCACCCTCTTCCTTAGTATTTCTTTTTTAAAAAACCCACATTTCTTCTCTGCAGCTCCCTGCCCTCTACTGGCACCCGTTAAACCTATTGCAATAGGTGGATACTCAGCATCTTCACCTCCAACTCACTGCCACACCACAGTTCAACATAATTACACCACTTAGGTATGATAACTTTAGAGTTCTAGGGTTATAAATTTAATATATGCCACTAATTAATCAGCTATGGCTTTCCAGGTGGTAATGTCATAATGACGTGATAAAAATATAATTACCACCTTGTCACAATACCTTGTTAAAGTGTAAATTACCCCTGTAACAGAGCCAATGGAAGTTCTGCCTCTGGTAGTCAGTATGCATTAAACTGTCTCAGAGCAAACAGATTGTCCTTTGGCAGACAGCAGGAATTAAAAAAAGGGGAGGGGGAAGAAAAGCCTGTCAACCAGTGAAAATGAAAATCATCAGAGCTGCTTTCCTTTAATTTTTGGTAAAAATAGTAATAAAAAGGGGAATAGATCTTCCAGTAGCTGAAAACTGGAGATGAGTAGTTTCTTCACTGTCCAGCGACAGAGCAGATCATAAAAATCATTCTTCCACTGACGTAGACAGTGGCAAACAAGGAAACCTAGTTTGGGAGGCATATAAAAATTCACAGCCTCAGATCAGGCAAGTCTGCGTGTGCTGCAGAGGTACCAGAAGGATCCTGGTTTCTGTGAAATGCAGTGTATCAGCTCTACTGCTCTTCACCATCTGCTACTAAGTGAACCAGGCAGATATAATGATGCTGCCTCCAGAGGGAACTGTTGGCTGGCCCACCAGGAGGGGAGGGGAGCATTAGCAACAACCAGCCATGAGAGGCACAGGAAAAAGGGTAATGAAAAACATAAGATGAATATTCCAATTAAAGAACAGGTTTCAATCAGTTCTCAGTGCATCCGACTCTCTGTCCTGTTAAGAAAGCTATTTAGGCAAGTGCTTCAATGCTGTGTTGTGCTCTTAAGATAGTCTTCAAGAGCAATGCTTTTCAGTAATTTTAACAGGATTCATTTGAAATCAAGAGAGAGAGGTCTTAGATTAAACTCTGCCAGACGAGCAGAATGTATTCATCCATTTCATAAGAAGGCATATATGATTTGCTCTAGGTAATACTAAAACAGTGATCAAAGAGACAAGTCTGTTGAAGACACATTGTAATAAACTAACCTGCTTCCTTCCCAAGTGTGCACGGGCACACGCAGATGTTCTACGTTAAAGATGCAGCAGGCACTGGCACGTGCATACAAATGTGCGCGTTTGGGCACAGACATTGTATTTCGAATGCTGTAAATGGGGCTTGGCATCGAACAAGACTCTGTTCAAGCAAACTAACATCAATGAAAGTTCTCACCATCATCCTTCTTTCTTTTCCTCCTGTGTCCTGATTCCTCCCCTCAGCTCCCTCTAGTACTTGCAGGTAAGTATTGCACTATTCTAGTCTTCCTGCAGTAGATGTAATTGTAAGTAACTGAAATGGTCTAAAACTCTGAACACATCAAGGAATTCAGCTGGTATGAGAATACTCTTTTTTTGTTCTGATCACAGTTTTCCATCCCTACGTGGGTCATACATTCTGTCCCTACAACTTTATGTATTTTCAAGAGGAGCAATAATCTCATATTTTGAAGTACTGAAGTTTGGGAGGCAGGTAGCACAGCTTTGCAGCACATACTACATTATGAAGATATTACCATCTGCACAAACCCAATAGGCAAATTATCTTTTTTTAACCTTAGGAGAACTTCTACTAGCATAGTAGAGTCTGCTGAACTATAGTTAACAATAATACACATCGAAAGGTACAACAAAATACTACTGAGGCCTCTTTGGTTTTTTTCCTTCACATGAAATGAAGTCAGTTAGAATTAAAGCTGCCATTAATTTACCTTGCTATGTCTGTGCAACAACATAAAAACAGCAAACATCTCTCACTGATCTGTGTTTTGTAACAACCAGGCACAACAGAGCGAATTAAGATGAAGCAGAAGTCTCCATTCTGGATACCCTTGCTTTTGTGACTTTAATGTTGCTTTAACTTCATTTTGGTGTGTGATCTATTATGTTATGAAACTCCCAAATCCATCATAGCAAACGCAGAGACACCTTGGCTAAGTGCACTGGTCATCGGTGGCCTTGCTTTTCAAAGTCAGTTCTGATTTCATTTATCATTCTGAGAGCTTATGAAATAAAGAATAAGTACATAAGTGTTTTAAAGTCCAAGCGCTGGCTCCTCAGGGCATAAAATCCAGTGTTCTATTTTTAAGCAACAAATATCTTCTATGGTAAAAACCCTGGAATACAACACATTCCACTTAGATATTATTTCCTAGAAGCCCAGAATTGTGAGTGCAAATTGCAATAAAGTGTCTATGATTAGGGAAGTTTTAGTAAAAAGCATTACTGAAATGTAAAATTTGAGGATTCAGCTCTCTCAATGATTTTACATTAGTGAGGAACTCAACTGTTTTAGAATGATCTAGAAATAATAAAAATCAAACACTAACGTGGTGATTTCATAGGCTGAAGACAATATTCACAGATAAATCAGAACGAAACAGCTCATTGGTAAATTTAGTTATTGTTAATTTGTCGCATTATGTACATAAAGATGTGAAATCTATCTTTATTTTCCACAGGCAAAAATATGCAGTAGCATATCTAGCTTAAGATATTTTTGTAGATAAAACAGTCTGGAGAGATAATAATTGGAGAGCAATATTAATTGAAAAAAAAGTGCTCCTTCCATTCTAATACGTTTAAGCTCCCAAATGAACACAAGCCTGTTTCATGATGTTAACGGAAACAATCGAACTCTGATGGTAGCTGCAAATACTACAGGTCTGTCTTTAAACCAAATTAGAATCACAGACTACACGTCTACTCTTAGTACAGTAATAAACACCAGCAAGCAATCATTACATCCAATTAGGCTGAGTACTTTCCTTAACTGGGTCATTTACCAGTCTCTCTTGCTCTTAAAAGTAGATTAAATGTGTAAACTTACATTTAATTACCTGTAACAGAACTCTTATGGGCAACATGTTGGAGTGTCCTTAATTTTGTATTAAAATAAAATAAAAGGAAGAAGGGAGCCCTAAAATATATACAAAAAAGTCTAGCTGTTTCCTCAAATAAGCTTTTGATCCGTGGGCTGGTAGTTGTAGTACAGATGCTTACAAGATGGAGACACATTCACGTTTCTTTTGTGAGCTTTAACTTGTAAAAAATAGGAACAACTGTGAAACAGAATTCTGTCCCATCTCCTCCCCACCTCCATCCTCTCTATTTTTCTTCAGATCGGGGGCCAAAAACAGATAAAAAGAAAGGAGGGGGAAAAAAAAAAGAGACAGGAAGTACTTAACAGGACATAGAAACCTGAACTCAAAACCTATAAACGTCTCTGGGCAGCTATAAGGTAAGAGGTAATGAGAAAAGCATTTGGAACCAGCCCGTGTCAGTCAGGGTGATTCTGAGCTCTCACCTCTCTCCAGACCAGAAGCCTATAGGCTCCAAGTCTCTGTACCTTTTCCAGCACATTAATACATCTTTAAAAATTATTAGTGTAACTACACTTTCTCCTGTTTTGTCTGCAGTAAAAAATGCCGTTGTTGCTGTACTTCACACAGATACCATCGACAACACTAAATCAGAGAGATGCCACAATTCTCTCTCCGTATGGGCCCAGCGCTGTTCAAAGGCAGAGGGCAACGCGGGGCAGGGCGCTGCAGCACCGGTGAGAAATCCCTGAGACTTCCAGCAGTGATGGATTTCAAACCTGGCAGCGCTGATTCAACCTGTCATTTCAAAGCAAACAGAAGGAGATCCTGCATTTTCAGGCTGGGACTTTCAGATCGCTGTGCCGGATGAGCACCCCAGGCCCCCCGGCACTCTCTGCCTGCGCGTTGAGTGGGCCTTGTTTTGCATGCCAACGTCTCCTCTTCTCCTCCATCTAGTTCTGTAGCTACGTAGGGCTTGTCAGAAAAAAAGGGAATTTATTCGTGCCAGCCAATGAAGTTAAATAGTGTAACAAGCAAGATGCATGTCAGCCATGTGCTCTGGGATCTTTCTAATCAAATATTTTAATAGCACACAACAAATGATGCTGTATACTAATGAATTAAATATGTAACCAAGAAAACTTCATAACTAATAATGAAGAAGAGGTTAAGCCTTTATTGCTGTAACAAACAATGCTACTCCAACTTGTGGAGTAGTTGTCATTTATAATAAATTATGTCTTTGCTATGATATAATTAATTAATTCAAATACTAATTTATTCCATAATAAAAGACCCAAATAGTGCAATTAGGATAAAATTCTCCTCGCAGCTTCCTAAGCAAAATCTAAGTCCTTATAGCTGTGTTGGCCAGGATGCAAAGAATTGTCCCTCAGAGGCAGCTAGTTAATTTTCAGTTGAAAAAGAGAAAGAATATGATGCCAAAGACTTTGAATCTTCTGTGGCTCTACTCAGGGTCCTATAGATATCTGTAGGGGAAATGACGGAGTGCAGGCCCCATTTTCCCTCTCTCCTAGGAGGTAAAGTTAATCCAAAGATGTTCAGTGAGACTCGCCTTCCCTTTACAGCTCTCCCCGGACACACGCCCTGTCCCATTATCTAGTCAAGAGTATTTTTATTCAGAAGTCATATTCATAGCATCTAACTCAAGTGTGATTCATAGCGTTAGAGTTAATAGGGGAAAGAAGGTTCCTCCAAAGGAGCTCGTACACTCATGCACATCAGCTATTAGCAATGATGTAAAATTAAACACTATTCTTGCACCCAGCGTACGTCCTCTGAACCTGTATCTGATTCTGGCTGTTCTCCTGATAATTCAACATCATTCCTTCGAAATAACTCTTGATTTATATCAGCACAAGATCAAACTGAAAACTCTGTATCTACTTAAAACAGTTGAAAAAAATGTGACAGCATCAACTAATGATTCATTAATAGCTTCTATAGGCCCAAATTTATTTTATTTACTTTATAGAAGGTGTGGGAGCCACTTTAATGTCAGTATTTTCTACACCATGAGTTGAAGCTCTACTTTATTTGTTGTATTAAATAATTCTTTTTTGCACAAGTAACCTAACCACTACGACTGTGTGCAAAAGATGGGGAAGCAAGAGGTCAACAGAAAATACTAGTTTTGCTTCAGTTTGGTGCTAATATAATATATTTTTTTAAATATATATATATATATATGCATATATATATGAAAAAACTGCCCTAAAGAGCAAGCTGCTGAATTTTTCTGGCATGTGTCACAATGTTTAAGGTTTAGAATGGCAATGAACTCTGTTGAAAAAGCCTTTCCGAGCACACAAGAGTATTGCCATTTGCCCGGTAGGCAGAGATTTCAGAGGGAGCTGAAACTGCGCCCACTGAACTGCCAGAAAATGCACTCCTCTAACTCGGCGTGGCTGCTGAAGACATAAGGTAGTGTTCAGAGCTAAATCCTCCTCCTGTGATCTCTCTCCCTACCAGGAAAGGGGTTGAGGACTCGGGAAAGGCAAAGGGTGTGAAGCTATAGGCACCAAAATTAAGAAAAGCTCAAAACTTTTGCAGATGTTTCACTGATTCAACACAATGTCCTGGAAGGGCTCAGATCAAAATGAAGAGCTCAGATCAAAATCAGCCCCTGAAGATGGAAGAGATGGGTTACAATAAACAAAACCCATGAATTGCACGGTCCTAGTCTTTATACAGAACAAGGGAATTGATCCCCTTTGCCTCATGGCAGACTGACACCAGTACAGCCACAACAGCCAAACAGAACCAGATCTGGCCCTGGATATTAACAAAAATAGAACTCTATCCCTGTACTGTAAATCCTCCATGATTCGGTTTGGCCACTGTACATCATATTTGACCCTCACATGTACAAAATTAAACCAACACTCCCACCGCCCTATTAATTTTTGAGCTTTATAAGGGAATGGGAAATAGAGACAAATCTATTTCTGTCCATAATAGGTAGCTCAAGAATTGAAAGCAAATGCAAATGATCACAGTTGGAATTTCAATGTCTAATGTAAAGATTATATCACATATGTACGTCCGATTACACTGGCAGATACGTCCTAGCTCACACATGCTCTTCAACCTTCTGAAACTTGGCTATGGGGACCGTGCAAAAAATGAAGCATCTTTCAGCTCAGAAAGCAGACTGTGCACTTCACTTACTGTTTGCACTGACCCACACACTAGCAGGGGTGCAGGTATGTTTATACTCCATTTCATGGTATTCTCCAGACATACTTTAATCCCCTGCCTAGCTCCTATGGGAGAATCTTCTGGCAAATATCAACCTATAATAACGTCACAGCAATTCCTACCCAAAAGCTGATCAGGGGACTAGGTAAAAAAGAAAGAAAAAAAAAAAGGAGAAAAACACATTATAATTTGATTTTGAGCAGGAAAAAACCCCTGTATTATGCCTCACGTTTTTTATACATTAAGCATATTGCCCTAGTGGGGCAAACACACCTGTCAAAACTTGCAAGCTTTCTTAGCTATACCTTGGTTTCAGAGTGGTGAACACAGAAATCCCATCATTTAAATAAATGCCATGTTACATGACAGCTTTGTTTATGCTACATGATAATCCGAGAAGCATGGGTCGTCAGTGGAGGCAGAAATGGGCCCAAGGCACTTCTATTTTACTTGAGCATCAGTAAGACTGAAAAGAGAAGGAGTGAGCATTAGGTCAGTACAGAGCAGTTCTGAAGGAGCTTTTTCTTCTGGGAGAATTTATATTTAGTTTCATAAATACAATCAGTCCATCAGAATGAAGGAGACAGCCTTCCCTAGAAACATTACTAAAAATAAGTTAATGCGTATATATATACACACTTATATATTCTCCTGAAAAAATATACAATTTTACAATTATTTTTTTCTTCTCAAGCTATATTTGCAAATTCTGTCTTGCCTTTCATTATGATCTCCCTAGACTACTTAGTTTTGAAGAACAAAACATGCTTGCTAAATGAATTTTCTCAGCATTTGCAGGTTTTAGAGCTTTTAGAAGATGTCACTGGAGTGGAGGCTGAAAGTTGTTCTAATCTCAATGGAAAAATATTCTGCTCTTAAAACACCAGTTAAAACCAGAACAACTCCACTGTTTTTAATGGAATTCTTTAAGCATTATGCCAGTCTTTCTAGAAAGAGAATTTGGCCAAAATATGGAGTTTATTTTCTCCTAAATTAGTTGCAGATTATTTCTTAGATAAATAAATATCCCAAACTATGATCTCTGTGGTATCACTTAATCAGTGTAAAAGTATTACCTAACCGCTGCTTTAAGCAGGATGGTTAATCTACCACCTTTTAAAATAATTTCACATACATTTTAATGTAAATTATACAACCCTGCATTTATACAATATTGACTACATGGTGAACTAAATTCATTTGGATACAGTTACTATAATAGCAGTTTTGACAACACAGTTTCCGACAAGAGCTCTTGAATCATATGTTTGTGTAACAGCCTTTTTAAGCATGGCAGTAGGATATAGGCACCCATAAAGGTAATACAACAGCTTTTACAATGTGTGCATTACTGTCATTTAAAGTAAACCCCAACGATATAAAAACAGACTGCTTGACAAAACCAAAATAACTAACCTAGCAGACAAATTAAAAATTTCCAACCTCTGTCTCTGCGGAACCTTGTCAAACTCCTGCCATTGCCTGTCACTCACTCACTTCTCTTTAAAGTTACATTTCTGTAGTATTAAGTTGCTGATTCATTCAGTTTTAAGCTATTTCAGCCTACAACTCAAAACAATGCATTGATCTTCATCTTAGAAGCAATTAAAAATCATCAAACTTTGACACGTATAGCCAAGTTCAACTCGTGATCTCTTAAACCTAATTTGTACTCTTGTTATTGTCAAGGTGAACAACAAGTTGTGTATGAGAAGGAGAAAAAAACCCCCAAAACCTCCAAAACCCAACAGTTCCTGCTTTAAAGAGTTTTCAATCTGAAAAACTAGGTTGGTAAGCAAGCAAATGGATACGTAAAAATAAATTGTGGACACTCTGCTGATAATTTATGAAAAGTTATGAAGAAAGGCAAGACACAAGTGAAGGGACCTGTTGGTGACCTGGAGGCTGATCCTCACTCAGTCTGGATTTTTATGCCAACAACAATTTAGGAGGCTTAATTCTTTTTCCCTATAAATAAAAATCTGAGCTGATAGCTGCTACTGGACGGCAGCAGAGGCAGGAGCAGAGGGCACCAGGAAGGAACAAATCTGCTCAGGAGCAGACTAACATTGGGAGAAGGTTTTTCTGCTGAACACGCTTGTCAAACTCGACCTCTGAGCCTGTATTCTTATACTCATCCACTCCCTTATTTCCTTTTTCTGATTTTATTCTTAAATGCCTGTACATTTTGCATCTTCAGGTTGAAATGGGAAGAGTGGTGCTTTCCTCCTGTAGCTCTAACCTTTTATCAGGAGGCCTCCAGCTCCCTGTTATCCAAAATCAGGGAATCCACCAGTGCCCCCAGTCTCCAAGGAGAGAAGTGCTGTCACTCCCCACCAATTTACCTGATTCCAGCAAATGATGTGCTCCAACCGTAGCCTATCCCTAGCAGTTTGGCTTGGCCTTGAAGAACTAAACCTCGTTTCTCTTTATTATAATTTTCTAACGTATTTAAATTTCTGTATTCATGTCCCTAAGCCCTTTGAGATGACAGCTTCACATGGTCTCACCTTCTAGATCAGTACAGTGATTGCCCCAGAAGCCAACACACTACACAAATCCAGTATGAACATCTAACACGCTTTGCTTTCTTTCTCCAAACATCTGTTTCGGTTGCATACACAAAGATGACTTGGTGGTTTCTGTATTCTACTTTCCACAACAACCATCCCTTGATTTTCGAAACAGTTAAGATGTTAAGATGTTTACGCAGGAAATCCAAAAACAATATTTAGGATTTTTATATGTGGTTTTAGCCAAATATAAAAATGTCAGTGCAAAAAGCACTGGTGCATCACTTACATTCCGTGATGCACCAGAAATTAAAAGAAAACTGCATTTTTAGCACTCTACTAACTATACCGCTTAACTGCTCACAAATGGTTTTTCATATTTTTGCAGTAATTTACACTGTGCAATAGGAATTGTAATCTAATCCACCACAATTGCGCAATTTTTTACCAACTTGCTGTTGATAAATAATGCAAGTATTAGGTTATTAAATTTTTTACAATTAAGTGGCTAAGAAAGCTGTTTATTGCCTTCCGTTATACCCTCTGTTAATAAGATCGTTGTTGCAGATGTTCATGTATGCTGCATTGATGTTTAATGGTGCATGATGCTCTAGGTGGTTCCCATAACCTTGCTTTGTCTACCATGAGCTGACTCAATTGATATGATAATAGAGAAAAGAGGTCTGAAACAAGCTGGGCTGTACTGGCACAATTTGCATAACCTTTAAATTTGCCATCATTTGATAGCCAACTGCTCCTAAAAATTCTTATTCAGTTGTCAGCAACAACAATATACTGTACCAACAGCGTTCTGCAATTGGACAGGTGGGGAGGAAGGAGAGGGCATGCATAGTTTATTGCACTTTTATATTCTGTCAGGAAATGTACTTATTATCAAATTTATAAAGCCAACAATTTGGAGTAGGGTTCTGCAGTTTCACTGGTGATCAATTGCTATTAGCCACAATGCATGGCCTGGCATCTTTTCAGGTTCACAGTACAATATCACAGTGTGGGATTACAAGGGACATAAATATTTGGTTCCATAGACTCCTCTCTGATGAAGTTTTGACTCCTAATCACCGGGGCAGGCAGAGGAATCGGGAGGGATTAGGAGGGTGGTGGGGGGCACAGGGTAGCAGACTACAGAAAACAAAATCAAAGCTAAGCAGCCTTCCAAACTTTAAATCTGCTTTCGGACGACTCTATGTATTCTTTTTTAATAAACATTAGGATTATATCATTGGGCGGGTATAGCCAAAACTTAACAATGTAAAAATATTTCATGTTTATTGTATACACTAAATATGCTGTCTGTATATACTTTAAGTCAGGTCTGCTTACTTTACTGACTTTATTATTCGTAACAAAGGGAACAGCTATGGTGAAAGTAAGCTGGAGCCCACTTTCATTCAAAGGGGATGAACTACATAAACGTTATTTTTGTGGCACCCAGAGGTTTATATCTAAACTGCCACTTCATATTCTGTATCATGCTCAGGTGTATCACGGCCAGGTCACTGGTACACGAGTAACGTGCAGAGCCTACTTTTCACATACAGCATTTAAACCACTTCCACTTTCCTTTATTTGTAAAATCTGCTGCGGAAATCACTGAGCCAAACTGATCATAAAATCTCACAACTCCACTTTTAGAAAATTAACTATTTTTGACAACTCAAATTAACCTGCCTCTCCCCCATTCCCCAGCGTTAACTCTAGAAGTTGTCTTACACAAATGAATCCTGAACCCCCAAAGTCAGGCGAAGCAGGACCCATTTATCCCTCCCCTTTGTCCACTTTTTCCACTAGCCAGGATCTCTGCTCCAGGTCCCTCCTCCAGCTAAAGATTTGTCTTCCATTCAGCCACCCATTTCCCACAACTTCTATTGCCCTCAACTGGATGCTACAGCAGAGAAACTTCTAATCAGAGGGTGAGTTTTTGCAGTTAATTTTCGTGCAGGGTCACCATGCATACCCACGTTTTACTCTCTTTCCATTCTGTGCAATTACTTTATAGTGACTATTTGAGCTGGTGAAGATTAGAGGCTTGAAAACGTAAGTTCCATCATTTATGGCAAAAGCATGACACAGATAGCTACAATTTAAACTTTTCTACAATGTTCATTCGACTGTAATCACAAGATGGGAAATAAAATCTCTAAATTAAAGATGATAGGCTATCAGAGTCCGTAGGGCACCTTCTGAGTAGAGATTCTTCTGTTCAGACTCCTCTGTGATGATTTGTTATGAAGTGAATTGCTGCCTAATAAAAAAAAGGCTAAAGCTGCCAAAATAATGGGAAAAAAAAAAAAAAGACCTACAGAAGATATTCTGCTGAGGTGCCAGTGGTCAGAGGGTCCAGTTCTTAATGCGCCTCATTTGTTACAGACAACAAAGAAGACACCTTAAGGTAAGATGTGTTATCAAATCGTCCAGCGCACATAAAGTTCGCTTTTTGTGTAACCTCTGGGTAGACCACAAAAATTCAATCGGAGATTGCAGCCAAGGTACAACACACAAAAAGACACATGGATCAGTACAAACCATTAATATTCATGAATGTTTTAAGTTCTCCATGGCCATAATCGATATCCAATGAAGTTAATGAGATCTTTCCATTGATTTCAAAAGACACTGGGTTGAGCCCCAGAGACAATAACACCACATTCACTGCAAGCGCTCCAGCTGATAACACGTACTTTGAGAAGGTGCTACCCTCCTGTTCAGAATTTCAGCAGTGAACAAAAGATACATTATCTTATTTCACACTGGTTTTGCAAAATGAGCAGTATACCATTATAAAACTCAATATGGAGCATTTAGTATCTTTAACTGAAGAGCAATCAAGGCCAGAGTAGTTACTTGCGATGTTAATGCCAACATGAGATCCACATTATTTGTTTAAGAAGGAAACGTAGAAAAAAAAAAGGCCTTAATGTGTTATCCTCCCAAAAGGTTGAGATTTTGTTTTGTTTTAACTTTGAGCCTCTGGAAAGCAGTGCTTCAAACTTTTATGTCTTCTAACACATCTAAGCCCATCCAATAGATTTAATCACTGATAAGCAGAGTTAGAAGTTCAAACTGGCCTTGACCTTGGGCAGTATGACATTATCTGAAAACCATTAATGGTCTGAAACTAAAGGAAAAGCTCATTAATAAAAACAAAACCGTATAAAGGTACAAAGGTAAAGAAAAAAGAAAAAAAAAGGAAGTTTTATTAGAAGTATTGATCATGACCTAGGGCACTACAGACATTGATCTTCCCACATCTCCACAGGAAAAAAAAAGTTAAGCCAACAAATTATTGATCTATTATGAAACCTGCTGAACAAGCCATACACTTAATTCCTTACAATGAAAAAAATAATCACACCAAATTAGGGTAAAGAGAAAATGTATTTCTTAAAAATTATTGGTTAAAAAATTACTATCTGAATAATTTCATAAAATAGCCACTGTATTAGTATGATTTGGAACTAATTGATGGGAGGGGAGAAGTCTATGCACTGTAAACCTTTAAAGCTCGGGTTTCAGATTTCAACTCATTAAACTATATGCTTTTAAGAAGAAATGGGTAGTGTCCAATACTGATTATTGTAGCCACACAGAATGCAAATTCATTCAGCTTTGCTCTCCTGAGTCAACCAAGAGAGGCCTCAAGTGGTTTAAGAGATGGTCTTATTGAAATCCCCCTGCCTAAGTCCAGTCGTGCTGCTAACTGTGCCTATCTGTTATGGGTACCAGCTCCAGGCTTAGTAAGAAGCAGTTTTGCCTTGAAAATTCCTTATTAATACTGATTATACACAAAAATGTGATTTACCAGCTTCACTCAATTTCTGAGCTAAACTGGTGCTTTAACATATTAGACTAGAAAAGATATCCTTTTTAAAAATAAACATGAAATTACTGAAACATGCACACATTACATATATACATATATATTTTTACATATATATTTGCATTCTTTGAGATGCAATAGTTGATACAATTTTAAGTTCAGTTAAGATACTAGTAACCAGGAACTTAGGTTTTAATAATGTGTTTCAGCTGTCTAATAAAACACTCAGACCTCCTCTTCCACACAGCATGAAGTCGTGAATGGTCTCAGTTACGAAAGGGTATTACTAGCTTTTCTATTCATTAACCTCTATCAACAAATCTTCATTATTAATTTAGGTTTTGTGGTTTCGTAAGTCACAACTAGACTAGAAATCATTCTATTGGGCTTTCTAGCTCATTTCTTATGCCATTAATGGACTAAAATTTCCTTTTTTCCTAAATCCACTTTTCATTTTCAAACTTTTCTTTCCATTTGTGAATATAAATGGATAGAGAAGACTAAAAGTATGTAATCCCATGAAAAAGAGTACACATTGTAATATAACTCAACTACTACTTCCCTAGGCCCAAGACATTACTTTTGTTTGTGTAAACACATGGGAAGGCTGGCTGATAAAAAGAGCTTGTCAAGGTTTTCCTGTCTGGAAGGCTATTCACAAAAGCTGCAAGAAGTAAGGAAAAAAATACTTTTTCTTGCCTCTTAGAGGAGAACACACAATGCTCAGTATCTTACAGAAAGAGGAGCTGCAAACAGGCCCACCATAAAGTGTCAGCAGTGGCAGCAGTAATAAATACTTCTATGTTTTATAGATAGGCTTACAAGGTAACGTGCTGGTCTATGATTGCAGCACAACCTGGCAAAGAAAGCCCACTGACCTCTGCTCAGAGTCGGTTGTATGCTTGAACATCAGTCTTTTTGCTTCCCCCCAAAAGCACACAGCATCACGCCACTATGATTCAAGAACGGCTCTTAAAACCTCTCTGGTTTCTGCAATTTTGTCAACCCTTCTAAAACAAACAGTTTAAAAACTCTCCTCCCAAAATATCTAAGATCTAACATATCCTTGGAAAATAAAAGAAGCCGCATCATTCATAACACCATACTGTCCATACCCCTGTTGTTTCATTTAGATAGGTTTTGGTTCTATCCAAACATACCCAAACTTTTAACTTATGAACATGTCTGCATAGAATGGTTGCACTGGGTGACACCAACACCCCTTTAGCTCAGCACCCTGTTTCAGATAACAGGTAGAGGCAACGCCTAGTCTTATTCCAACACCTGAAGCTTGGTAGGTAGGCTTTAAAATTTGGTAATATTGCAAATTTCATTGTGATGTATCAATTTGGCTGTATTACACAAGCTGTTTAATTTATGGAATAGATAACAAGTAATAATAACAAGCAGAAATTCACAAAACTATTTCAGTATGTAATACGTGGTAGGTGCACTACGAGATTTTTAAGGGGAATGTTTCTCATTTTACCACATTTGCCAGCATGGCTAATGCCTTTCCTGAAATGTTCTCAGGTAACATATCCCACAAACTGAAGAAGATGTACGTGGTTAGTAAGGCCTAACTAAGGTGGCTTTAATGCTTGAATCCTTAAAAAAACTCCATTTTTACTACCATATTCTAACAAATGAGGTTATTACAAATGTGCCCTTAACAGAGGTGGTCTTGCAAACACTGAGGGGGAAAAAGAATGGAAAATTCTATGTTCACGCCTGAACACGCCAGATTTCATCATTCATAACTTGAAAAATGCTGAAGTGATTTTCTTTAAATTTGGATTGTTTTTCTTTCCTCTATTAAAACTATAAAACAAGCCAAGTTTAAAGTTTGTAGCTTCAGCTGTTTTTGAATTATGCAAATATTTCAATATAAAAGTATGTTTTTCCATTGCTGAACTGATTTTGCTCAGACTTTCCGAAGATTTCCCTTTGGGCCAAGACCAGTCATAAAATGTATCTGACTAATTCATTTAAAAATGTTATGAGCAACTCTGTAAAAGGGATAGCTTTCACAGCATTTGATTCTGACAAATGTTATAGCACACATATAGATATGACATATAGGTTCTTGCCAGAGCTTGTGATTTTTGGTGCGTTTCTTAAAAGCTCCAGCTGCTGAAATCAGGAGATTGCATGTGTTCATTAAATCTCCTCCTTTTCCCAGCATATGTATTTTTTGTGGTTATGGAAAAAAGTATTGAAACATGAAACGAATGTATCCCATAAACTCAAGAACCCTCAGTCAAATCCAGAATCTCCAGGATGGTAAGAGGGATATGATGGAATAAGTTTGTGGTAGTGGGACTGGAGTCTTGATAGCCAAGTAATTCCCAGTATGGATGAAGAGCATCCACACAAGGTATCAACCCAGTACTGTTCCTCAAATAAACTTTTCTGGTAAGCAAGTCCATAGATCTTATTTTCAGTTACCTTTCCCAAGTCATAATCCTCTGTACTGAAAGGATTCATCACAGGTGTCTCTCACAGGCTACATTTTTTTCAAGAGAGTTTTATCAAAACTCAGTCATGTTGGGGACCGATGCTAGAAAAAATGACAAGGCTTTTTAAAGTGCCAATTCTTAGGGTCACTGAGAAGATCCAATGCCTTTAAGTTCTTCAGTAAATAGATAAAAATTGACATCATAAAAAAATGCACCTCGGGTTGCCCAGAGACGTGGTAGATGCCTCATCCCTGGAGAATTCAAGGTCAGGTTGGATGGGGCTTTGCGCAACCTGGTTTAGTGGAAGATATCCCTGCTCACTGCACGGGGGTTGGACTAGATGACCTTTAAATGTCCCTTCAACCCAAACCATTCCATGATTCTATGACATGAAGAGGCAAACTTCAGACAACAATCATTTGCACGTGCTCCGTGGAGCCTTATTAGAAACTGACAGTGAATTTAGTCAACATTTCATCTGCCACAGCTCCTGTGTGCCAATCCTAAACACTCCTTTCCTTCCCTATAAAACACACTGATCACACTCAGCTTGAATTTGAGCTTGCCTCTTCCTCGCAATTATTCCTACTGACAGAGAACAGGAAGGAAGGGGAGAGAAAGGGGGCCTTGGGGCTGGAGTACTGTGATGGAGGAGATATGAACAGACAGTAGAAAAACCCAATGTGCTCTGTAATAAAGAGTATAGAATCTATCCCTCTGAAAACACAAATAATTCAGACAGCCACAGAAAGTGGACCGACAAATGGGAAAGGCTTAGACTGGGATTGCTGATGCGGTTATTGCTTCTTACCATTTTCATGATCTTCTCCAGCTACAGGGACCTCTAAGTTGCTTGTCAACCCGTGCCTGAGTGCCTACAGTCCATTTGAGGGGAGCCACCACTGGTTTTGTGGGCATTAAAACAATGTTGTATAAACTGCAGCAATTCATAAGACAACTAACCATCTTTGCACTAGGGCTGGGCCAGAATTTTAGAGGAAGTAGATGTTTTAACGGTCTCAGTCTAAGCTCCCTTCCTCGTCTTAAAGAGCTATATTCTCAGAACTTTTTGGTTAATCTTTCCTTCCTTCTGGAAACAAACTGTGCCTTTCTGCTCTACGCTCTACTCCTCAAACACCTGTTGATACTTCCATTCTCTGGAATGTCCAGGAATCAACAAGTGTTGCCACAGTCCTTTCCACATGTAACAATTAGCTATATCTGGCTAATTCCACATCTAATAAAAAAAAATCCACATCTAATTTCCATAATGTGCAGTACATATAATTATGTGCCCTTTCACAAATGAGCTGGAAACCTGCAACAACCCTTTTTATCCATCCTATTTCCTTTCTTTCCAGCCAGAGCTGTATCGAAGTGTATCCCCTCATTATTTCCATTACCTGATCCCCCACTCAAGCCTACACACAAGTCACTGAAAAGGTTACTTCTCTTCTCGTAACCCAGCTCCTCTCAGCCTGGCCCCATGTCCTGGACAATGTGCAGAGGCTTTGAGAAAGCAAACAGAGCTCTCTCTGTTAAGGATGCTCTTACAGCCTCGGTCTTGCCCGTCTCATCTTGCCATGCCTGGGAAGAGGGAAGGGAAAGAAGGTGGTGGTGGCCAACCAGCTCCCTCTCTTCACAGAGCACAGCTCAGTCCAAGTCAGAGAGACTGAGTCAGAGTACTGGCCACAGCGAGAGACCTTTCCACAGGGAAAATGGGGAAGGGGAGGAGGAACAAAAGGTAGAAACCCCAAAAAGTCCAAATTCCCCTTAGAGTCTCTTACTCTCACACCTGTAAGCTCCAGCTCCACCCTGGGCTCTTTCAGACACCAACTAAGACAACTGGAATACGTGATCTGCCCAAACTGCTGGTGAAGGATGGTTAAAGGCAGTATTAGAAAGGGAAGAAAGAATAGAGTGCTTTGCCTGGATGGTAACCCCCTCTGGTTGAGTCACTACTGACATTGTCCTTATTATTATTAACCTGGACAAAATATAAAGCAGAACGTACCAACAATCATATGCAAATCCACAGCTGGCTTTACAAATACTGTTTTAATCTAGGCACAAACTCTTTGAGACACTATTGTGTCCTCAGAAAAGCAGGATAAACAACTACATACAGCCTGCTTTTTCAAAAGATGTACTCCTCTTCTATGCATTAGAAAAGGGAAATTATTTTTATACTGGTAACTACTCCTAAATGCAGTAATTCTTCCTAAGATCATTTAGAAACTTTTTACATTTTCCACTGTAGGTTTCAAAGCACAACTCGACCTAATTAGTCCTGAAACAAGTGTGTAAGCAGTACTCTATGTCATTTTGTGGCATCATCATATGCTAAATTAAGGGACACATTCTCCTTCTTTCATTATTATTATTTTAATGTGGGGAGGTGGGAAAAAGATGATCCACACCAAAGGAAGGAAAAAGGGGGAAAACAATAACAAATTGGTATCTCTTTCGAGAATTGCCCCACAGGCCAAACATTTTTATGTTCTTAATCATTATTAAATGACTTAACATGACACACAGAGCCTGGCGAATGATTGCATCCTGACATGAGAACGAATTACAAATGAAATGAAAGATCAAGCTGTATTAGAGGACTGCCTCTGGGAAATGAAAATCTTTAATTCTCTTTTATTATTGACATTTATTTGGCTGCCATGAATAACAACATACCAAAGAGATTCAGCTATGCTTGTGCACTGAATAGCTTATCCCACAGCTCAAAACTGCCTTAACATTTATCATGTTTGCTTTTGTAGCTGACACCATTGCATACACTCTCTATCCATCTTGCATTTATCATGCATATAAAGTGCATTCTCTAATTTAAGTTCATTTCATAGCGAACAAACAGCTAAGATTAGCAAGTGTCAGTCCTCAAATAAGCTCCCAGTTGTAAAAATATCAAAGAAGGGATTAATGGATTTGTTAACAACTCCAGTTTGAAGAATAAAATAAGTACACAGTGAAAATTAAATAAGAGCACAGGAGGGTTACATATAAGATTTAGGTTTACTACCGTTATTACTACCTCATGTATAAAAACATTTTTATACTGCTATTTTTCAGCCAACTGTACACTGTTCAAGTGGAGTGCCTCCATATGGGCCATTCACGTAATGCAGTAACTTTCTGGAAGCAACACTTCCATCATTATTCAGTGAGACACACATACCCAGCTCTCAATGACTGCTTTCTATTTCCTGTAAACCAGTTTGTAGCTAACAAAATAAGGGAAGAAGCAAACTGTTGGAGAAATCATTCCAACTGCTAGCTAAGAATGATCTATATAGCAGTGACATACCTACTTAGTGCCGAGCCCTGCAGCCACATTCTGAAGCCAATTCTGATTTTGAGGCAAATATCATATGAGTAAGCACCAGTCCCTCAGGTGCATAGCTTCCTCAACTTCACTTGACTTCCAAAGGAGGGATTCAGCCCTGACTAATAACTTACCTTGTGAAGGAATGAACGACTAAAATGGCTTGCCACAGCACATGTTTTTAGTAGCTTTATTTAGTCTAGAAGCATAGGTGGACAGAATTAAAGAGACTGTCAAAAGGTAGGCAGTCATGTTTATAATGCTTAAATCTGTGCTCGTACATCATCAATTTAGACAGCACAAACTACTTGTATCCCTGCTAGAACACCTTTTTCCCACGTACTCCTTTGAGAGTAGAAGAGCAGACGGCTGAGAAAAGCTAAAGTGAGACTTTCTGCTCAAAGCAAAAAAGCCTGGAAATTCACTTAGTACTGGATTTCACTTCCTCCTCTTCACAAATGTTTAAATATACTATACTGTTGCACAGCTGTTCTCAGTAGGCATAGTGTGTTCTTATTTGCAGCAAAGATGGCTACACAGATAAAATCCCAAGTCATAAAAATCTGAGTAAAACCAACTGGATCAATATTTTAGATCTGTTATAAAAAAACTTAAGATGTTCAGAACTAAATTCTCAGGCATTTCTGTGAAATATTAATTTCTCAAATTCAGAATCTTAAAACAATTGAAAGCATAACAGATGAGAACCATGGACTAACATCAGAAGGCAAACGCTCTGACTAACATTTAACAGTTATAATTTGTAAAGCCACAACTTGTAATTGATTAACTAGAATATTTACTATGAGCGACAATGGAGATTTGAAAAATATACCTGTAGCCATTACAGTGTCATCTTTCCCTTGGGTAAAGACTACGATTCGTTGCCTTTTAGTGTTCACCTTTGGCAGGGCTTGTGTCTTCCGGGCTATCTCTTTAATGTCTTCAGTCTATTAACAGAGAAGGAAAATTCTTGTTACCAGCATACTAGAGCAGTGAGAGATTAGAACTTTATTAGCAGATCAAAGATTTATTTTCTTACGGCTAGGTATAAAATAGTCTTTATTGTCAGCAGAGGAAGATTTTCAAAGGAGGAATATTTCATTCTCCTAAGGGTTTATGTAGTACTATGAGACCATTGTTTTTAATCTTGATAATGATAGTTCAGCTATTCCAATTGCTGCAAAACTGCAAAGCTAACAAAGGAATTACAGAGCATTTCCTAATGAGCAATTAGTGGGTTTCTTTGCTGCTGACTGGATTCTAACCTTACCTATCATAAAATTAAAAATAAAATTGGTAAGAGAATTCTTTGGATAAACTCTGAGCGTGATTTTCATCCAATTTAGCCAGGTTTTATAGTGCTATAATCCCTCTGATTTCAGCAAGATTAGAAATGCAGTTTCTCTAACTTTTTTCCCTACATAACTGGTCCCGGGCAGTAAAATGAGCAGGCACCGCAGCACCTCAGAGGTTGTGAGCCCAGGTGAAGGCTTGCCTAATTGAGATGCTTGAGTAAAGCAAGGGGTGAAACCTATACCCAGTGGGGCACAGAACATCCCTGACTTTCTGAAGTAGGACTAAGCTGCAAAAATTTCAGGGATCTTGGTTTTAAAGGGACTTTGCCTGTACACCATAGTGCATGCAGCTGGGAACAGAGACACCGGCGCACTGTACCAAATCTCTCATCCATGTCATGGCTTCAACAGCAATAAGTTTGAAATGTTTAATTTGATTTAATTTAGAAACTCTAATAGCACAACTTGCCATTAGAATATTGTACTTCCCATTCTCATAGGTGCCCTATGATCTGAAACACAAGGATTTCAATTTCTAATTTACTTAGTTTTCAATCTAATCTAAATATAGGTATTCCTGTTATTTGTATATGCATCAAATCCTTTTATAATGCTGAGTGGGAAGCTTTTGTTCTCAGATTTATCTCAAGGCAGTAAGTTCCACAAATTAATTTTGGTATATGTAAATCTATTTCTTGCCATCATTTATATTTTTTTCTTTTATTTTTTTTGACATTAGGAAAAGGAAGAAAAACTATAATTATTCTCTGTGCTACTTACTACGTCCCACTTTATTCATAATGCCATACTTTTTATCCCAGTTTGCTCTTGTGTTACAAGCAACTGTAGTGAAACAGCTGATTTGGTAAGGGCCCGGTGTTGAATATATGAAAACACAACAATACGTTCTGCATCGTTTTGTGTCCTGCTTGTTATGAATCCCAACTCATTTTTTAACACAATTACATAAAGAATAGAATTCATTTACAAAGCTGTCCAGAGGGGTTTCCAGTTATTTACCAGAATTGTTACAACTAATTTATATTATTAAAAACCTGATTTTTATCTTTCAAAACCAGCATATAGTGTTATTTTGAAACTCAGGTACAGTATGTGCCATTTTGACTGCAGCTGCTAATTTGAACAAGAGATTGATTATTTTTCATCAGCAGGTCAGTTAACACGTCAAGACCTATAATCTGCATACCATTCAGTCCTGGTTACTTGCTGATTTTTGATAATCTTGTTGATCTTCAAGCACTTTGCCCTTTGCATGGACAGAGAATGCGCTTGGGCTATATATTCACCAGTATCTATTTATGTGAAAATCACCCAGCTCTTTTGCAATACTTTTAGCCTCCCTTTAATTTCTCCAACTCTGAAGCCAGTGAGCCCATTGATTTACACACATTTGCCAAACGAGAAAATAAATTCCCCTTACTAACTGGTCTCTTTACCCCTTTGACAAATTCTATCATATTTTTAATTTCGATGTACTACATTCTAATTTATGTTATTTCTTCCTTCCTCTTACTTTGACTGTTAATGTAGCTTTTAGAAGGCAACATTTTCCACCAGAGAAGAAAAGGAGGAACTCTGGACCCCTCTGTGGGGACTGAGGACTGTGAACAGGGGTCATCTTAACCCTAGTTCTCAAAAGGTGAGGAGACCCTTAAAGATGCCAGAGAAAAAAACTGAAATTGCTGTTCTTCTGTTTTGAAATGTCTTTTAAAGAGACTTGTGAATATCTGGTATCAGCTGGTGGCAAAAGCTGTTGAACAGGGGATGGATGGAGAATTACAGCCCTCCAGCTTGGTAATATGTAGGATTCTGAAGGTTCACCTGAATTCCGAACTAATACAGGCCTTGATAATTAAGAGATCCATGAACTAGAAAATGCAATAAAGCATCCTGGAGATCAAAGGAAACTGGGGAGAGGTGTTTAGTTTTTGTTAAGTAGGAACTGGCTACTTGTGACTTTATTAAGCACACTTACAGTAAAGCAAAGCAGGCACAGAAATCAAAGAGCTTGCAGATATTTGTGTAACATATTTACATGCACTTTAAATTTTAAAAGGAAAATGAGGGAGTTATAACAGGAGAAAATGGCAGGATCAAGAGATGATTTTGTCACTTTAAGGAGGAATAAAGATGAATTTATATGAAGGAAAGAGGACCCTGAGGAAAAAGATTACTGAAGAATGATGGTAAAGGATGAAATAAAGTAGATGGTGAAAGAAATCAAAAAGCACCTATGTTTTCAGGAAGAATTAAATATATAATAAATGTCTAACAATAGAAGGAAGGTATTTAGGGGAAAGGTGGCAATTTTTTAAAAAGCTGACATTTCAAAACAGGATGGTTTGGAGACGTGTCTGATTGTGCAGAATTCTAATGTAACTGAATAGCAACTTTCATGAGAATTAACTTGGCCATTTTCAGTTCAAATCACTTTCTATACTAAAATTCTTCAAAGGAAAGAATAAAATAGAGCTTATATAGCTCTATTGAGAAGGCTTTAACTTTTCCACAGTACATCTCTGCCTGACCGTTATGTTGTATTTTGATGGTACAAGTATGACATTTTATAATATGTGAATATTTACAGCTTACGACTGCAGAGGTACCGTGCCCCTCATTTCATTGTCAGGCAAACATCATGAGATGTTGTCATCTCCTATTTCTGTTCAGAATATACATAGTATTTTCAAAAAGCTGTAATGAATAATATTTGTTTTGCAATGACTCATACTTGCACGCTTATCAAGACTTTCTCATACATCCTGTATCTACAGATATGGGTGATGGTCAGACTGTACTGGTTTGTGGTCCTAAAGGCTCTATAACGTGTACTAAATTCACGGGATATTCACATGTACCCAGTTATACACTACAATCTGATTTAACAAAGCTGACATACAAATCTCACAACAGCATGATTTGCCTATTGATGCTGCACCTGAAAACCCTTGCACATGGCATTCAGTCCAGGAAGTAAGTGGGCCTGTGCAGTGGACATCGTTAACTTGAAAAAATTTGGTGCAGGGTATCAAAACTCTCCACTTTGGTTCCCCAACCAATACAGACTTAGGAGGACACCTCTGCCTCCAACAGGAAAATTATTCTGCATGGCAGCTGCTACTAACCCCTTAGATACATACTGCTCCATTCACTTCATTTTACTTCTGAGTTGACAGACAGAATTGAACCCTGAGTTTTATGTTAAAGGAGGATAATGTTTTCTTAATTCCTACATAGAATAAACAGCAAGATATCACTTTGTAAAAACAAAGCCTTATAAGCCTTCATCCTGGTGAATTTTGTTATTTGAAACATATTGCAAACATCCAGTTAAAATATACTGACAACCATTCTACCACTTCCAGGGGAACCAAGTCCAGGAGCTTCCCTGGGATAAAAATTGTAGCTATTATAATGCATTATTGAGATGACTGCAACATACAATTAGGATGAGGCACTGTCTTCACAGACAGGGAATTTACGATTTATTTAATAGTTATAAAATGTCATAGAACACGAAACTCACAAAAAAGAAAACACTGATGCACTCCAGGAAGAGACTGCATCAGAAGTAATGTTCTACTTTTGATTATTACAGATAAGTGTTGGTCAGGAGATAAAACGAAGGAAATAATGGTCTTCAAATATCGTGATTGATTTTACAAAAATACTTTGGATTTCAGCAAAGCACAATGGAAAGCTAACTCTTGGTAAGGTGAAGCATAAAAATAAAAATTCCTTTGAATGTGGTTTCTCTTATAAAAGAAAAAAACAGGTTTGTGTCATGGAAGTGTTAGATTCTCCTGCCTATGGCAAGATTTTGTTTCTTCAAAAAAGGTGTATTTTTTCCTGAAGTTGACTTTATTGGACTTCTCTTTTGCAAAAATTGTTTTGGATACGCTTAGCTTGATCAATATTTAAAAGATGTGTTTAGTCCACATAAACTGTTGACATTACTGGGAGGTAGAAAAGGAGACAATAAAAGAAAAACAACAGCAAAAAAAGAAGCTAGTCACAACTGATTCTTCCTTATAGAAGATTTCTGTTGATTTTTGTTAAAAAATAAAATTCCAGGCTGCAATTCAAATTCAGCTACCAGCATCTTTTCATAGTTTCTATGATAAATATCCTCTTGATTTTTGCTCTGGTCACTCCTGTCCTTTACTTTTCCATGTTTCTCCAGTTCTCTGTTCCCAATATAAATTGAAGAATCAGTTCTACAAGCTTTTGAGAGTTGCTGGATTTTTTTTCCCCTTGTTTTTAATTAAATAGCTTATTGAAGCTCTTTAAAGTTTTTCCTAAGATAGCTTCTCAGGAGTGGAATATTTTTTCTTGCCTCCACAGCACAATGGGGAACCAAGACAGTGGACACTTATCAAGTTTTACACATCTCTGTCAGTATACTTGACATGTGAGTTGTTGCCAAGCAAGGGGGTAATAAGAGATAAGATCATAATCATTGTGCACTTTACTGATATGCTGTAATCAAATGTGGCAGATTTAGGATGTTCAGAAGGAACTGTGCTAGAATCTCTAAGCAAGCACTAATGGAAAGGTTAATACGATGGTAGTTAGCAGACACCAGCAAAAGCAGTTTGTCACTAGAACTGAATTTAAACCAGGCACATTCAAAGTCTTTAGCTCAAGGGGGCAATAAAAATATAGAATGGGTAGACTTAATACACTACTTCCTTTCTTTTTTATTGTCTAGCTACCAGAGGGTACCAATAATTTGTTATGCTTCATATTATATTTGGAGGCATCTGTGAAATTCATTCATTTGATAGAATAAACTCAAAGTGTATTTTTATGCTAACAATACAGATTATACAAATGAAAATTGACAGTGATAAAAAGTCTTGATTTCTGCAAAGCAGCCACATGAATTTGGGAAACATAAAATGAAATGGCACAGCCCACAGTTTTAATATCTAAAACACTGGTGGCATTGATGTACCTGCTCGTGTAT
Source organism: Gallinago jamesoni (assembly GCA_025769975.1). Taxonomy (NCBI): domain Eukaryota; kingdom Metazoa; phylum Chordata; class Aves; order Charadriiformes; family Scolopacidae; genus Gallinago; species Gallinago jamesoni. The sequence goes on from JAOQGH010000002.1 coordinate 16,094,618, forward strand.
GGTTCTAAAGAAATCTAAATTGTAGAACAAAAGCTGTCAGTCTTTCCCTCTTTTTTTTTTTTTTTATATGCAACCATCCACACACAAAAGTGGCACGTTTTTAAAGCGATGTGGTTTGAATTGCGCGGCTTCTATTATTTATGCAAAATGGGTGTAGAGCAGTCAAACTCCTATCTATTCTTTTACACTGCAAACAAATCAATTAAGGTGGGTCTTATTGCAATGGAAAAAAACCCCAACATGTAAAAGGATTTATGTGTATTCAGTTCTGCAATTTAGATTTCAGTAAGATCACTTACTATCTACAAAATTAGCACAACCGTTGTCACAGTAATTATAGTATTTAAAACCTGCCTATTTGAATTCAGCATTAGAGACCAATAGCTGATAGCTCTCCAGATTAAGTTGTCTGAATTTAGCCAATGGGAGATACTATTCAAATAAATACCTCGAGAAGATGAAATCAAAAGCTCTGAAAATCACTGTAAAATCAACAGTGTTTACTTCAAGAAAGTAGAGGATCATACATTTTTAGAGCACAGATGGAAAACACCAACTCGAATATGTTTTGAAACACAAATTCTGCACTACCCCTTCTAAACGAAGCTGTTTGTAGAAGCACGGTTTACATTAATCAGTACCTAACAATTTTATATACAACCTTTCTAAAATTCATTTGCATAATGATAATCCGCATATGGCAGGGTTTAAGTTATTTAAGCGGTGTTATATTTCACTATTTAGTCTTGCTTCACCACTGCTTTAGCAGCGAATCCTTCTGGAGTGTAATGCAGCTAATGAGGTAGCTTTTTAACTGAACAAACTGACAGGTCCCATATCTGCAGAGGCAGCTTGAAACCGTGCCCAACCTCTCGGCTTCCCAAGAGGCTTTTCAAAATTCAATAAATAACATCTGTAGGCGATGTTGGGTGCAGACCTAGCAGAGTGCGTCATAACACTGAGCTGGCAGAACAAAGAAACCATGACGACTGCCAAGTTTCCATGGCAACCGCTGCGAGGCTTGGAGAGTATAATAGCACATCAATCATTGTCCAAAAGAACTTCATTATCAGCAAGAAAAAAAACCTTTAGGATCTGTTTAGTGTGCAATTGTGGGTTAACTCACCTCAAAGCCTTGCTCTCTAGCAAAAGTGGCAGCTTCCTGAAATAATAAAAAAAGAACAGTTAATTATAAAGTGCTAGATAATGAAGAAATAACACATTTTGAAACTCATTCAGCCAGTTCTCTTTTTACACGATTATCTCAATATACCCACATACAGTTGTTCAATTCTGATAGTCGCAGCAAAAGCTTCCCCCTCCTTCCCTCAAGCCCAACAACAGTACAATGTCAACACACTTCACAAGTTCAAATAAAGGAGGTACAATATGTTTTTTTCCAGGCGAGGAAAGTTACTTCTGGAGATAGGACTTCGACTAGGAAACCACTACTTCAAATCCAGACAAATATCCTTCCGACATATTTTTAACGGAAATTGTATCGTATCTCCATTTATGTATGGCACTTCATGGGATACAGGTTATCAAGGCATTTTAAAAAATCGTTTGTCATCTACAGTATTTTAAAAAAATAGGATCACAAAATGGGTTCAAACCCTTGTGGTGGAATCAAATGAGCATTTTAAAATACTCTGATGTCTTAATCACTGCTTTAGGCAATGTAACTATGTTCTTTTCCTGAAAGAACAGAGGAAACATCAGGGTATCAGAATGTCCTCATTTCTTATTTATATTAATGGGAGCAATTAAAATGTGTTTTGAAATAAAAGCAAGGAGACAGAAGACAATAGCAACGCTTTTCCCTTACTCCCTTTCTACCTTAACATTGCAAATATTGCAGCAAACCCTCCAAGTCTTTTATGTTTTAACTTGCATTCTTCCAGATTATCTTTGCCAAGTGATATTAATAGAGGGAGAAGTCTTGAGCCAAAATGGTGAGTTGATCCAACTAAACAAAAATAACCCCCGTACCAAACCATTTAAGTCTCGTGTCCCTAGGACAGCTTTCAGCGCTGCACAAAATAGCCGCTCGTGGACCTAGATGATCTGCCAATTTGGGGGCCATGTAAGAATCTGAAGTGGGTACAATTGATTATAACAACAGCAAGTTGAGGTTAATAAAATGTGATAAGCTGAAAAGCACAACTCCTCAGGCTGCTTCACTGCAGAAACATAAGGCTGACCGGGTTAGCCTTAGCTGATGTTGACAGAAAAACTGAATCATGGTCCTGACAATTGGGTGCGGGCAAGGTTAGCCACTTTGACAATTTACTTACAATTGAATTCCTTCTTGTACATCACACAGGCAATGACATTTGCTAGCCTGGCTGTCAAGAAGGAGTGTAGGGTTCAGAGATATCATGCAGGGTTTTCCTAAACCAGCATGTGATTAACAAAGCCTATGCTCGTATGAAAAAGGGCGCCTGTGAGCTCCCACTCTGAAGTGATGCATGTACAATGAACCGCAGCACAATCAAGAAAGCCTCAAATGGGACCAGGACACAGGAAAAAAAAAACCCACCACCAGAAATAAGAGAAACAAGGGAGTGGTAAGGTGGCAAAGAATAAGAAAACAGACTAAAAATTACGTACTGTAGCCAAATTACTTCTTTAACCTCAGGATTTTGGTCGTGCAATTGAAATCGGAAGTTATGCTGATCTGTCCTAAGAGGATTTCTTTAATGTCCCAATGCAGCAGGACATTAACATCTGTGTTAAACTATTGTTTGGCCAGGAAACTGGACACCAGTGCATTCTTACATCTGTGAAATAAAAACTATTCCAGTTAAGTAGTGTTTCCTTATGTGGGAGACTTTGAGAGAATTCATCTTAATTTTCTGTACTGGGGCACCCATGCATAGCACATGTGGTTTGAAAGACCTGGCTCTTCCACAAGAAAGGATAAATGATTGCACATTTGTTAAAAAAGTATCTCATCTTCAGATTTTCCTGTTAGAGCGTCATCTTTTAGCCTGGTCTGCTGCCTGGCTACATGAATAATGGTAGCAAGCATACAATCATACATTTTCCTGCAGTTGACCTCTAATCTAAGGGTGTCTGAACGCGCCAAAGAACAACAGCAATCTTAATTTTCTTCCCTCCTATCAACCGAACCTCAGAACAACTCCTCAGCAGCTTCTTTCAGCAAGGGCTCTGCCTACAGCCCCCTAAAATCAGCCTCTCTCAGAATTACAGCCCTTTAAGAATTAAGGCCCTTCCAGTAAAAAAAAAAAAAAAAAAAAGATAATAAAGCTCTAAAAACACACGTTTGGGGACCACAGTTTGGCGTTTGCAAAATGGTGAGAAACGTGAGGCAGGCTCTGAATGCCAGGGACAGTTCAAAGTAAATTAACCAGATAAAAGCGATGAGAACCTTTTAGTATCTATTCACAATAACAGTGAGAACAGGAAACAAGCAGACCCCATCTGTGCAGCCCTAGGGCACCTCATACTGAGCTCCACGGCTCTAATAAAGTAGTCAGGTTAAAATCTAAGTGGCTGTAACATGTGGAGACTGCTAGGGTTACAGCGGCCAGCCAGGGCGTTCCCTGATGCAGGTGATAATCAGTATGATAATCACTATATTTACAGGCTTTCCATTTTATATCTGACATTGGAAATCACGAAGAAGGAGGGATTAAGGAAATAAACAACCTACACAGAAGCTTTACCGCTCCCCGGAGAATGCAGCATTTCCATTCATGCGTGACAGGCGACAACAGCAAAGCAAAACAGCCACAGAACAGAATTTTCTTAGGAGGCTTCATTTCACATCAGGAGTTCTTTCAGTTTTGATAAACTTTAGACATTATTCACTCATTACTCCAACTCAGCATTTTCAGAGCTATTGTCCATTATTGTCTACAGCAAAACATCTCATTTTATAAAATTCTCTCCCCTGCCTTTTTACTTTTTCATACTAAATATATTAAAAACTCACACTCCTTTTTCTATATAATCTTTTTACCATCCGCGACAGCGAACTTATTGCCGCACCACCTAAAGTAGAAATGGGATTTGTTATCAATTATGAAACATTATTTGGCTCATGCAGTTTGGTGAAAAAAAGAAAATAATCCTAACTAGTCACACTGAAAAAAACCTGTGTACAGCGTTTCTTAATGGCAGTAACACAATGTCACCAAGTTAACACACACCCTCTCTCTGCACAATAGTGAGCAGTTTACACAGGAAAGCGAGATAAATTAAAGAGATAACAATAAAAAAAGACAACTTCCGTTAGTACTGGCCTTGCTGTTATGTTAGAAGTGGCTTGCTAGCTGAAAACTACTTCCATTCTTGCATGTATTTTATTGCTGTTGGAGTCCCAGCATTTAGTAAATGGAGCTGTCTATAATCTACACTGAGGCTAATTGTAACAGGACTTGTTAAAATTCTGAGCCCTTTTATCACCAGCAACACAAACTATTTGTTTATAAGTAAACAGAAACATACCCTCCAAACACAGAATTCATTAGCATCTGCATTGCTAGGAGTATTCGTTAGCCCCCTGCGTTAGAAGAATTTTATGATTATAGAGTTAAGATGGCTCAACTTCAGTAATTGTACGTTTGGTTTGCCATAACACACAGAAGGCACACTATATATTAAATATACTCGACACATCCAAATTTTTTTTTGCTGGTACCAAGGTTTTATGATGACTCGATCAAATTATAGCAAAATGGTAACAGCATGCATGTTGGGTTAAATTTAATTAATGTGGGCCAACATAAAACTCATGGAGTTGTATTGAACAGCATTTAAAACCATGTATTGCTGAAATTAGCTGACAAAGACTGTTTCAAAAGCACCACCAACAGTATTATCTACAATATGCATTTTAACCTTTATACAGAGAAAAGAAGCACTGTAAACTAAATTTGCATTTCATTGGTGAAATCAACATTATCTCATAAAGAAATGATAAAACAGCAGGACTGCAATGATACCCTTGCACACTGAGTGCATTTCCCGTAATTACACAAGAAAGCAAATGTAGGGGACACTGAAGCTAATCCCTCCCCTGCCATCCTTCTTGGTAGAGGAAACACCTTACAGAATAACCCAAACTCAAAAATTATAGTATTAGCCTGTGCAGTTCTCTCTAATTCCCTATTTTCCCTTGGGGAAAAAAAATAAAATAAAATAGGATTTAATGTTTTTTAATTGGGGGGATTACTGGCAGGTTTTGAGAGAGTTCTATTGCAATAACTGAAAACTTCCTGACTTACCCAAAATAAGCCCAAAACAAGACCTATTCACATTTTCAGGAATATCACCCTCTTCCTCTGCATAACAAATCTGTGACTTAGTTGGTTCAGCCTGGCTCATGCATCAGTGTAATCTTAAATCCGCACACAGAGAGAGCACAGGTGTAACTGCAGAGGAGGATCTTTGCAGTACATCAGAGCGTGTAGAAACAAAAAGAAATAATAAAGCAAACTTGAGTGGACCCACTCAATACAAAACAGTAACTGGCTATGAGAATCATCCCCTTAGTGTCCGCATGTGATGGAGCCATTCCTACCAGTACCAACCATGTTTGATTATAACTTGAACAGTACTTAGCCCACTATACCTTACAAGACTTTTTTAACTGCTAAGATCTTCTAAAAATGAATCTTAAAACATTTTCCTCCTCAGCTTCAGGCTACTGCCGTTGTATGACTGCCTTCTAAGAAGTATGAATTGTTAGTTTTCTTTCATTTATAGTGTTTGCTTGAACACATTAAAGACTACGATTATCTCACTCTGATAACTCCCTTTTTTCTTCAGTATAATCATTTAGCACTATCCATCCCACTCATGAGTTCATCTCTAAGCCTGGTATAACTTTGTGTTCTTTGTATCCTCTCTTGCTTTTCTACAGCTTGCCTTGTTTGCTGCAACAAAGCGGTAGATGCATAAATTTTCTCTAGCATTAAAACCCTGTTATCTAAATGAAAAGGGTGACAACAGAGTAAAATAAGCAAATAGATATATAGGAAAGACTTTCATGCAAGTGATACACACTGATATCTACAACTTCATTCTGTAAAAGACTGACTCAAATTATCAAAGTTGTATTACATTGACAATCTCCTTTCTTAGAGATAGGTGCTAAAGATTTGTATTTCTGAAATAGACATTTTTATTCATGATTTCCTAAAAGACAGTATACTTGCAAAGCTTTCTAAAATAATAATAATAAAAACCAAACAACATTCCATGTAATATTTGTCTCACTGCACTAGAGAAACATGGAAGTCTTCTGCTTTATTGTAATATAATTACAAACACTTGTACTTCAGCTTCCCTTAGGTAGGCACATTTGTCCTTCCTATCTCCCTGTCCCTTCTGCCGTCTTGCCTTGTCCTCAACAAAGAGCTTTTTTTATAAAATTCTCTGCTTTCAGAGTTATACCCTTAGTTTTATATACCCCATAGGTGCTGAGAACCTTCGATTTCAGCAGTATCTGTTGTGCCCAGTAACTCTGAATACGGGCCCTTAAAAGACACCTTTTGTTAAAATCTCCCCCTTTTTTTTTTTGTCAGAAGATAATTCACAAAGAATACTTTATGTCAAGATTACTGTGTGCCCTCCTTTTTGGTGTTTGCTTCATAGAACACTCATCGCAGTGCAGGAGCTAAGCTAGTTTTTAAGGAGGATGGGGGGGCTAGTGAGCCCCCCATGCCACGTTTTCCACTCTTCCAGCTCCAGACAATCTACGCTAAATATGACCCTGGAAATGTGGCTTAAGGCACAGACAGAACAATGGATTTTCAGTTGCTGCCCTTGAATTATAACAGAGATGTCATACATACACCCGCTAATTTCACAACACAGTTGGTGGGGTGTTCTTATATCAAATCCAAGTATTAATGCAACCCATAAACATGGACCAATATAATCTGTCTATACCACTCTCTCCTGTGAATGCTACACAAAGCCAAACTCGGTTCTTACCCGATTTTATTGCCTATCCCAATTTTAAGTGAGAAAATAATAGATGCATATATATACACATATATTGACAGACATAAGCTTCTTAACATGCTGAATTAACAGCATGCAAGAACTAAGACTGTTCATCTGCTATGCACGTAGGGGTGATGTCAAAGCTGTGGTAATGATAACCATGACTTACCCAAGGAATCAGAGGTAGGTACTGCTAAAGACTACCTGATGATCGCTTGAAAACATCATTTCAACAAATGGCCACTATCATTCTGTTATTTAAAACAAACGGATGGAAAGCCTATAGGACATAGCTCCAGCTGCATCACTAACCTTTAGTGCCAACCATATATTTATTGTGGTTAGTGGGAAGATACACAGGTTCCTCTTCAATTCATTGCTAAATAGTGCTAAACTGTTACTCAAAACACTGCAGATTGTCCTATGCAGCCTTTTATGTCATTGTAGTGTCATTTAGACAGGTGTGACTTTCAGGTCAATTATTACTACACTGCACTCTGTCGAAGCAATACAAGCTCATATGCCTTTATTTAAAAATGGCCATTTATCAAGGCATTTTGGGCTCAGGAGGAGAATGCGATTTCATCCTTTTTTAACTTCTTTTATTTCCCCCGGAGACATTTGCTTTAATATGGGTCATATTAGAGTTTGAGAAACAGGAGTCAAAAGAACCTCCCAGCATATTTTCTGAACCAAACATCTATCTGGTGAAATTCTGCTACAGCTGACAAAATCTGAGCTATACTTGGTGACGCATTACATGGATGTAATGCTTCCAAATTATTTTGTTTGACAAGTGCAAAGACTAATCTTTGATTCAGTGAGTAGCATATACCTGCTCACGTTTCAGAAAAGATCAATAAAAGCTGGGCACAGAACGGACAGACCCTGCACACAGCTTGAGAATCAACACTGAGAATCAGCAGTATCTGAGCAAGTATCTACCCCTCGCTGGTTATTACTGAAGAAAGCACAGCTGGCATCAATTGGATGGGCAGATTATCATAAAGGAACACCGAGGTGGTTTTTTCCCTCTTTACTTTTCCCATGAGCAGTGCCAGACCCCAAAATTGCTTTTCTTCATAAAGGGTAGTCCATATCAAATCCTAAAATATTATTTCAGCTTGGCCCAGTAAAGATACTGGCAAAAATATCTACACCACCCCCACTTAATATGCGAAAATATAAAATAGTAATGATCAGTTCAAGTGATTAATCAGAACAAGTATAAATACCATATGGGGTTAAAGTTGTAATGTTCAGAGGGGGTTCTGGCAGATGACCAGAGGGTTTTGTTTGAAAAAGCCTAGTGTGAAAAGAATTGAGAAAGAAACATATTTCCTGTTCTGCTTGGGTTCACCCTGGAGCATCTGTATTACATACAATTCATTAATATTCAACTTATTTATTCTCCTATTCGGGTTATTACCAGAACTATAGTTCCTGCTAGAATCTTCTACAGGAAAAATCACCCTGAGTCAGAGCTTAATGCCATTACAGGGTCTACAACAGCTGCAGCAGTGATATGCCTCTGAGCCATTTCGAAATTTTATGATGGATAAAGCGCTATTACTTATATCTCTACCTTATATCCTTACCTGAAGAACTGAACTACTTATGACTCTGTACGTGTCGCTCTCCTCACGTATTAGAAGCATCAAATTAGTGAACTATACTGCCTTACACCGCCTCTCTGTACAAATGTGTCCGTCTCTATCTTAAGAATAGATGCAGAATGATCAGAAAAGAGAGAGAAGAAAAATAAGACCTCTTCCTTAACCGTCGATGAATCACGAGAACACAATAAAAATTAAAACAAACATATTAAAATTAATTTAATAGCTGGAAGATAAGAGTTTTATACACATATAAATAATAAAAGACATGCGAGGTCTTTTGAAGGCTTTAATACTGCTCATTGGATGCTCTTAGTGTTAACTTTCTGGCTGAAGGATGACAAACAGAAATAAAAGATTGCATCATTTTCAACAAGGCCTTCTATGATTGCAACCACTCAGACTAGCCTGAAATCACTGACAAGATATTCTCATCCGGCAATTTCGGATGAAGAGAATAATCAGGTACTGTGCTAAAAGTGCTGGGATCCAGCAGGACTTGCCTCTAGTCCAGCTAAAAGGTTAACACATTTTTAGCAGTGAAATTGAGTTGTTTTATATACTTTGTTTGGTATGATGTCATGCACAGCCATTTGGAATTATAGCTAAGGCTCTGGGATTGGGAACCCTGTAAAGAGCAATCACTGTGTAACTCTCTTCAAGTGCTAGGCTTGCACTGCTTGTTAACTTCAGCAAGAAAATAAATTTGCTCACTGCAACTTCCAGCAACAGCACTAACTTTTTAACTGATCTTAATCTTACACATTTTACCCATCCAATTAAGTTTGAACCCAGTTGACTTAAAGACTCTTACTGGAGTTTGTTGTGCTAAAGTGTTGTTAATGCATTTATCAAGGTATGAATATTCAAGATACATTTTTTTCCCCTTGTATGTTCAGTTTTATCTACTGCAGCTATTTCATGGAAGGAAAAACCCAGTTCTCGGTGTGTATTAGTGACTCTCTGTCATGACATGGTCATTGTATGGAAAAACAAAATTTCAGTCTGACCACAGTCAAGTCATTGTGGTCCTGACTGAAGAATATGAGCTCTAATTCCGGATGTGACTAAACCACTATTTGTCATCTTGGACAAGTTGCTAATTTCTTGTACCAATTTTTTTTTCTATACAAATTTTTATAAATTTACCTGTTTCTGACCAGTAAGTGTTTGAGGTTGAGTGTTTTTTTGATATGTTTGTTTCTTTTCTAAGAGAAGCCGACCTGAACCCGGGACGGGCTAAGACAGAGCAGAGACTGAAAGAAAATTCAACTAATGACATTAGAGGGATCACAAATTTCAACATATTTAAAAGAGAAATTACAAAATCACAGAGTGGTTGAGGTTGGAAAGGGCCTCTGAAGATCACCTAGTTCAATCCCACTCCTCAAGCAGGGTCAGCCAGTGCAGATTGCCCAGGACCATTGGGTTTGTAATATCTCCAAGGTTGGAGATCCCATAGTCTCTGGGAAACCTATCCCAGCATTTGACCACCCTCACAGTGAAGTTTTTTTCTTATGCTTAAGTGGGAATTTCCTGTAGTTGAATTTGTGCCTGTTGCCTCTTATCCTGTCACTGGACATGGCTGTGAAGAGCCATCTTATTTACTACCTGTCATGACGCATTATTGACAAGATCACCCTGAGCCTCTTCTTCTTGAGGGTCTCAAGAAGACCCTCACATGACAGATGCTTCAAACCCTCTATCTCCCTTTGCTGGTATCAACCCAATAAGCCCATGTCTGTCGTGTGCTGGGGAGCCCAGAACTGGACCCAGAACTCCAGATACACCTCACCACTTCTGAGTTGAGGCGAAGGATCACCATCTTCCACCTTCTAGCAACGCTCTTGCTAAATGCAGCCCACGATGCTATTGGCTTTCTTTGCTGTGAGGGTACACTGCCAGCTCAAATCCATTTTTTGCCCACAAGGATCCAGAGGTCCATTTTTTCCAGTGCTGACTTCCACCCAGCAGGTCCCCAGCGTGCCCTGGGATCAACATACCTCCCCAGCCGCAGGGTCTGCCATCGCCATTTGTTGAACTCCTGTTGGCCCGATTCCCCAGTCTGTCAAGGTCTTCAAAATTTGACACTATACTTTGCATTAAGATAGTAGCTGCAGACACCAAGCATGGGATAAAATCCATGCTGGGGCCAGGCAGACAGGGAAAGACTTTGTCGAAGACCAAGCAACTAACCACAGCCATGCAGCAGGTGAGGACACTCAGGGACTACAAATGAATCAGAACAAGCTGTTCTGACAAATAAGCAGTACCTCTCTGACTAGGAAATACCCTCCCACCCAGGTTCTGCTGGCCAAAGGACTGCTAGCATCAGGACAGCACACCAAAGATGAAGAAAACGTTGAAGTCCGTTAATATCTTGACGACTGAACATCACCTATTACATGCTTGGCAGCAGATGTTCAAATTACTGTAATCAATTGTTTCATGCATTCAAATTTTTCTCATTTCATTATAATTGCTTTTTCCTTTAAAAAATAGGTAAAAATTTAGGTAAAAAAAAGAATATCCTACTGGTTGATTTTGTTACTATGCTTTGAAACATGAAAGTGTCATTTTTTCAAGAAGTGGGGTTCAAAATTCACTAGCTATAAAACATTAAAGTGCAAATATATTTTTCTTACCGTGTAATAACTGAGGTTCTTGTACAATTTGCTATGTACTATTATTCTTCAATTCATAAATTCACATGGATAACTTTTAAAACCAAGTTGAAAAGTAAAATTTGGACTCAGTCCACACAGAAGATTTGTTTTACATTTGAATAAAAGAAATCTTTTGAGATTTGACTGTGCTCTTTTTACGAGATAAGTTCTCCAAATCTCTGCTAAGCAAGGACACTCTCCTAGTGGCACCAGTTGTATATTCAAAGGATCATAAAAATGTACCATAGTTTTCAAGCAATAATGTTTTATGAATTTTGTATGTGAGCATACAAAAACCTTGCCATCTCTGATGCCAGCATATGGACATTCTCCACAAACTCCCCAGACTCAAAGAACATTTTTTCATCCTCAGCTATACTTCAGAACAGTTACCACTTTAACCTCTACTTCTGCATCTTTAAAATGCCACATTTATTTTAGGATTTGTCTCACAACTATTTTTTAATTACTGCGATAACAGATTGACATTATATTTTAATAGACATTTATATATTTGTTAACCATTACTCTGTGCTTAGTATACATTAGCATATTGCAAATGAATCTGAAATTGCACCTGATAAATTTCTTATTTTGTATATGACAAATGTAAGACTGCAAATTATTCTGAAGCTGAAATTAGTAGTTGTAGTAATAGTAGTAGTAATTCAGTTTTGGACAGGTTATTTTTAGCCAAGTACTTGCTCAAGCCCTGCACTACAGATTTCTCACACCTCCTGAGTGCTCAGAAGTGTAAATAATCTTTTTTTTTTTTTTTTTCCCTCTGCCTGTAGCATTATATTTATGTTTAAATATAACAGAAGTTATTTCAATCTATTTAGTTTGCCTCACACTTTCCAACACAAAGAATTCCTGCGATTTCTTCCAAGATGCTGCGTCTCTTCCATTTTATGCAAAATCTGAAAAGAGCTGCAGGGTCAAAGCAGTGCTGTTCTTTTGTTCAGATTACATTCTGATTTGGGCTCTTGAAAATTTACTTCTTTCTCTTATATTAGTAATAAATTTTTTGGCCAAATACCAGGCAACAAATGAATGGGAACTTTCTAAAACAGTAGTGCTATGCCTCCAGAGCAAAAGTAGTGGTAATAACAGCACACCAGATGCTGCTTGGAAGCCTTTTCAAAAGACAGCTATTTAGGGATTTAGGGAAATGAAGAAAAAAACAGGCTAGGACCTCTGAAAAGTGGCACAAATTTGTAGAATCTCCTTGGTTTGTGGTTTGTTTTTCCTAAAAGAGCTAGGAGGAATGTAGTGCTTATATAATACAGTAAAATCTAATTATGTTATAAAAACCAAGCTAGAACAGATATTAAGCACTAGCAGACATGTATACATCTTCCTAATTCCTTGTCTCCTGTCAGATTTTTATATCATGCACTCTCCTCTTCCAGCCAAGTTAATCAACTCTTCTGAATTGTGCTTCAAAAAGTCACATATGACATCTACCATGCCATGTTTTGAAAATCGCCATGCTCTAAAAGCCATTTTGATCTCAGGTTTAGCCCATGAAAACAAACAGTTTATTTGGAGTCTGGCTGGCTTACATGGCGAGCAGCGAACAGTTTGCAGAGGATACTGTGCTAAAAGTGTCACTTTTTAAAAATAATATTGAAGCAGTTCTTTACAAACATGGCACTTGTCCAAAGCACATATGGAACATTAAATATAACCATAAAGTTTTATGCACCAGATTTGACCAAGGTCTTGAGCTCTAATTTATATTTTCTCCGTTTTACTGGAAGACTAGCTGCATTTGATAAAGCTACTTCATAAAGAGACTGTTCTCCTAACATTTACACATCACACATCTGGACTTGGAAAGGGATTCTGAGTAAAAGAGCCAACTAATGCAGATCTTGTTTACATTATGTGCAATTACTCTTGTGTCATGAATCTCCCTGGGATATCAGAATGTGCTGAAGACACCCAAAGAATATGCACTTCAAATAGAAGTGCAGAAGCCAGGGTGTTTCTGTCCCTGTCAATGAGCTCGGTACATATGATGGTGTAAGAAAACGAATGGTATTTTTATTTTCTACTAAGATTGCATTTCATTTTTATTAATTATTTGTATGTAATTAGAGCTGCCCTCTGTGTTTGAAGATCTCTGTTTGGATTGTTTTTCTCTCACAACTCGCTCACTGCAGCCAAGGGAACTAAGTGATGGCAGTTGCAACACTCAATTCAGTTACATAAACACATCTTCCTTGCCAGATTCCCCTGCGGTGTTCCCATTTCATGAAATAAGTCTCTAGCATTTAGTAATGTACTGTACCAGCAAGTTTCTTTTCATGTGACAAAAAAATTAGGTCCTTCGCTCCTGGCAGCAGAGCAGCATGTGTGTGAGCATCACACGCACGGAATCCACCCCAGACCGGGTGGTTGCACCAGCCAGAGGACAGAGAAGACACATAATACTCAAGGAGCTACAGAACAAGAATTGGATGTCAGATTTTAGTAGGAGAGAGAGAGCCTTCATCCAGAAATTGAGGCATATTTATTCCTAAGTCTGTTGCAGTGCCAGCATATGTGAGTGCGCGTTATACCTTGAGCCATATACAAGACGCACGTGCTTCCACATCGAGTGTGTGTGCCAGTAATGACAAAAAACACCCTGGCCAGATTATTCTTGTAGGTGTAAATGGAGTTGCACTTTTTAACATCACAGCTGGAACAAACACACTCTTGACTTGGAAAGCAGTATATGGTAGAAGTGGAGAGACACAGACAGAGTGACCTAATCTATCGCGCAGCCCATCAGCTGCAGAGAGAGGGGCCTTTCTGGACCAAGTTTCCCACTGTACCTGCCCATCAACCTGAAGCTGGGTGGTCACACTCCATTGACTCGCTGGAGCTTACCACATGCCACTCATAGGTCACGTTGAAGGCTACCTGGTAAATTATACAGGGATGAGTACCTGTATGTCTGTGCAAAGGTCAGAGACAATATAAGTCTTTGAGCATGTTTATAACAGGCATCAGAGCATCATGGAGATCTCAGAACGACCTGAGCTGGTAATTCACGCAGAGTCACACAGCTTAAGGTACTCCTGAAGCACGGCACTCGCACCGGCAAATTGAATCGCTTAGTTGTGCAGGTTACATGGTCCAGGGTCAGTTCAGATGTCTCTGGTTCAAGAGTATACCTATGCTCTTAAAGGATTATTCTCAAATTCCACTTGCTGCCTAGATAAACATAAAAATACTGAGGGTTTTTTTCCTGAGAAAGAATATAGGAGAATGGAGAGAATATAAATAAAAGCTGAAGTAGTGAGAATTACTTATTAATGGTTTCTAATTATAACACAATGAAGAGGCTTTTTTGATCCTTTTACACATTTTGCAGTCAACATGGAAGCCATGAAAAAGTTTCCTTCTTCCTAATTTAGGACTTAATTTTCCTTTGGTGGCCTCTAATCAGTTTTAGAGAATCTAAACGGTGGCACTGCTACATAAAGCTGGAATCTGAACCACTCAGTCTCCACCTCCAGTTCAAGGAGTTTGGGAGGCTGGATCAGACTTCCCAGCTGAAGTAATTTCTTAACTCTTCCCTAAAACTCATACAGATAAACTTAACACCTAACAGTACTATGTCAGCTTCTCTACCCAGCAAAGTGAGATTCCTTCTTTTGGGGAAGAATTCTGACACTGCATGATGTGAGGAAGAGGAGATTACCATGACATGAACACGGATAAATTTTACTTTTGCATCTTCACATGGACTTGCTAATGGCTGGCTCCATGTGTTGACATGTTTGTTCAATAATTCATGTGCCCTGCTACTCTTTAGTTAAACACATTTTCAAAGTAAGCTAAACAGGAACAAACCACTCCTGTTACAGCATAAGATTGTCCACAAATGGACACAATACAAATCTCAGTTAAAGCTGTTGTGCTTAAAATAATGTGCTCAGTTCAGATTAATTTTCTTGTGTAGACAAGTCTTTATTAAAGCAGAATTAACTGAAATGGTGGATTAAATCCACAGTCCCACAAACTGCTTTTCTTTAAATATCTGTATTCACAATTGTTATATGTATTCAGGTTATTAGAAGACAAATGTAATAGTAACTTGAGTGTGACACATATAGTATGAAATAAGGGGTGAAATGTCCTGGTTTGAGCAACACAGAACTAATTTCTCTTTCAGTAATTGAACTTTTCAGTAAAGTCTCTTCTAATGCTTGGGAAAACCATACTTTTAGAAGACTCTAGTGTCTGAATTTGTGAAAATATTTACTTCATAGCCAGCTATGGTATGTGGGTTTCAAGGTCTCAGTGTTTTCAAGCTCACCAGGTGCGAGGACAAGGAAGGGCGAGACCCGGGCACTCAACCCAAGCTGCCAACAGGAGTATTTCATAGCATGAATGTCACATTCAATATAAATTAGAAAGTTTGCTCTCTCTCCTTAATGGCTGAGATCCTGAGAACTTCTCTCACTCTGTCTACACATGAGAAAACAGAACTTGGCTATAAGAAGGAGAAGTGTTGATCTGTGGTAAAGTATTTTTCACCTTTTATTTGCCCACTGTCACAAGTCACATCGGGGTAGCTCACCACTGTCCCAGTGGTTAATGCTGATTTGGGAAATCTGGTACTTGGCAACTCAATTTTATCGGTATTAACAAGCTGCACTCCAAGGTACACAGAGTCACCACCTAAACTCTTCATAAATTTGCCATTTCTAAAGTAGAAGCAGCAAGGAAAAACCCCACTTTTTCGCTGCTATTTTATATAACATTAGCAAGCTGCAAATAGCCAAAAGATGGCTTTGTTTATGAGTTCGCATTTAAAATCAGTGAAAATGTCTTCCCGAATACCATACATTATTTTCCCTGGAATGTTGCATGTAAGTACCAATATTTCACAGAAAACTAAAGGTTAAGTATATACTAGTGGAGTCTCTGCTGATAGAAGCCAGTGGAGCTTTTCCTTCCGCTTAGTGGCAAAGGATTTACAATACTAGGGATGCGAGCGACCTGAGATCCACTTGCACCGTAAAACGTTCTGTAAATCAATGTGTTACTGTTTGTTTAGAGAGGTGTGTGACACTCTCAACTTCTACTTTCAGTACTTGTGCAGCAAATAATCACAGTTCAGGTGGCATATGGGTATTTCGTATTTCAGAACTAGCAAAGAAATCCTGTGACATGGTCATTGCTATGGCAACTATACTTTTGTAGTGAACATTGAAGCAAATAGGTACATAAAACATGTATAAGTTGTCACTATGTAAGTTACTGCTGCCCTGGAGCTGCAATAATTTGCTTCCTTTAAAATCGTTAAATCTAGCCATAAATACTTGGTATCTTGCTATGTCCCACTATTTCAATAAGATGACAAGGCTCCTCTTACATAATATAGTGCAAACACATGAGCAGATTGATTTATCAAGAAAGGAACTTTTTTAAGAAGTAATTTATTAGCCTGTAAGTAGCAAAGTATGAACAGGCTTCTGGCCTACATGAAGAAGGATGCCATCACTGAAACTTGGTGGCACGGATCCCATGACCAGTGTGCAGCTCTCAGTGGCTATAGGCTGTTCAAAAGGGACAGCTGGGATAGAATTAATTTTCTTTCTAGTGGTTGCTGTGTTTCAGATTTGGTATAAAAGGGGTGCAATAATGCATTCCGTTTTAGTTGTTGCTAGGTGGTGTTTATACTATCCAAGGACTTTTTTCAGCTTCCCATAGAAGTTGAGAAGGAACATACGACAGAAAAATGGAATGGCCAATGGAATACTCTGTACCACAGACGTCATGCTCCGTATATAAATGGGGTTGTTGGAGAGGCAGGAATCTATGATCACTGCTCAAGATGAGCATTGGATGCAATTGGGCAACCAATTCACCAGGTGGTGAGAGTGACTTGTGTTGTATTACTTTATGCTGCACATTCTTTTACCATTATTATGATTATTTTCCTTTTCCTGTTATTATTCTATTAAACTGTCTTTATCTGAACCCACAAGGTGGGTTTTTTTAATCCTTCCCCTTCTTTCTGTCCCCCTTCTTCCTACCCTTCTGAGGGGAAGGGCAAGAACTGTGCAAGCGGCTGCATGATCCTAGCTGCCAGCTGGGGTTAAACCCACAATACCTCTACATCAAGAAATGGGTAGAGTGTAAAGAGTTGTCTCTGAAGAATAGCCATGAGCAGGTTGAAAGCCCATGGGTAAGAATAAGAGACTGAAGAAACATACGGAACCTTGTGGTTGGTGTCTACTGCAGGCCACCCAATCAAGGGGAGCCTATTAATGAAGCCTTCTTGCTCCAGCTACAGGAGGCAAACATTCAAGGTCAAGTTGGATGGGGCTCTGAGCAACCTGATCTACTTTAAGATGTCCCTACTCATTGTAGAGGGGTTGAACTAGATGATCTTTGGGGCCCATCTCTGGGAAGTACAGAAGCATTTTTAGGTAGAGAACTCCATCTGATTTCCTCAAGCCTTCCCTTTATTCTTTGCCTCCTCTCCTCAAATAACTCACCAATGGCTGACATGGAATCAGAAAAGAACAGGCTGGACCCTGCCCTCCTTCAGAAAACAGCAGTAAACTGCAGAAAGAGGTTTTGGTCTCCTTTCATGCCCTGCTCTTCATCATAAAGAATGTTTGGCTTAAGGAGGTCCTCCTTTTGTCCCAGCTGAGCAATATAACCCAACTGTTAGGTCTTTCATACACAAACATGTTTTGGAACAGTTAAGTGCAAGCTTAACACATAGCTTATCACAAGCTTCTCACACATAGTGATGATGAACTGATACTCAGAGAAGGAAAGCACAGTTGTCTTCCAATTTAGACAGTGACTGTAATCCTGCTGAGCAGATAACCATAAGGACCGGTCTACTCATGGCACAAAATGAAGGAAGGCACTAATAGGTCAAGTAGATCCCTTGGGACCATTTCCTTGGGTTAGATTACATGTATGGCTTGGAAGTCTTATGTTCTTGAAAGGAAGGAGACAGTGTTTTGTGACAGCTGCATTATATCATCATATCAAATGGATCAGGATGGCGTGAGACTGGAAGGCTCCCTCACTGATGAGGGAGGCACAGCTGAATAAGTCTTTCACAGAACATATACCAGTGTACGTCCAGTGACTGGACGAACATCAACGGATATCTTTTTAAACCACAGAATCCAGCTGCTGCTGCAAAAAAAACAAAACAACAAACCAAACCCACAAAGGTGGTAATGATATTTTATGTATGAAGAGAAATCATCCACCTTAATGTATCATTGATGTTCTGGTCATGTCTCTAACACCAACGTTAAGTTCTGTTTTTCATTTAAAGCAGGGATTTGACCTCTGTTTACTGTGAGAAATATTGTATCAAGACCTTGCATGCTTTGAATGTTCTAAGCGTGTATGACAACTTTATTTATGAATCCATTGGCAAGTAGGTCCTTTACCACAGATACCAACATTGGCTGTATCCCAAAAGACTTAACAAACACATCATAAGTAATCATCATTTGAAATTAGGCATTCAGGCTATATTTAAAGATGGAAATTTATCTTATTGATGATTGTTTTATCTAGTTACATGTGGAGGGACTACAGCAGTGCAGATAGCTCTAACATGGGTTTACTAGAATACTAGTTACCTGTTAGTCTTTGTCTAATGATTTTAAAGACTGTAACAACTTAGCAGTGAAGAAGCTCAAAATCTGTGTTCTGGCTCCTTACTTTTAGATTGAGTGTCTCAATTACAGTCTCTAGTACAGTCTCAATTACACCTCTGTTTAAAAATTATGTGGTCACACACACATAAAGAAGATATCTCTTCTTTAAGTTATCCCCCATGTACCTGCTGCCTTAGCCCTGCTGCACAGAAGGAACCTGAGACAAGTCTGAGAGGGGGAGAACATGGAGTGAGATCTCCCTCTTCCTCTCGCAGTAAATTCCTTGATCAACCCAGGCTGTAACGTGCACCTTCACATTAATGTAACTCTGCAAATCACCACCTTAAGGGTCTGATTCATCAGTCATGCCCTCATTTCATTATGCTGCTCCGCATATAGAGCTGATAGAAGAGGTGCACAAGTCTATACTTAACAGGTTGGTGCACTGTGGCTGTTTTTCTTATGCTCTATTATATTTGTAAATCTGTCCTTAGGAGTCAACATCAATACAAAATGATGTAAGGTTGATGCTACTGTAAAGAGACAACTTTTGCCTGGTTGTATAATCCTTGGGTTTCTTGTTTGGAGCCCACATATGACACTTAAAAAAAGCCATAAAACCACCAACAATAATAATAATAAACAACAACAATAATAATCCAGGACTAAAACTTATATCAGGTCAATATACAGTTAAAATCAGTGTCTGAAGCAATACCTTCAGTATTAAGAGCTGCAAGTAAGCTGTAAGAATTCTGAATTCCATAAGCAGGAATATAAACTCAGGAAACTCAGGATTAAGTTCATATTGAAAAAAGTCCGATTGCATTAAGATAAAAGATAGGCAAGCAAGTTACTCAGCTCCTATCTGTCATGATACTAGGAATATAAACATACATGAAAAAAGCCCAAAGTCCTGAAAACATAATTCCCAGCTAATCCAGTACCACAAACACAAAAATATTTAAGTCATAACAATGGTTATTAGACAGTTTTACTACAGAGTAAGCTATAATTACTGCTCTCAATAGCAGGACTGAGAAGACACGTCCCCGAGACACAGCTCTTTCATGGCTCTTTTGTGCGGACAAAGGACCAAGTTAACAAAGAATAACCTATTTCTTACAAATTTAGCAACACTGCCATGTTCAAGGCCAGTGCCACAATACAGGGAATCCCAACCTCCTTTCCCTTTGCTCTCCTGCATAAGATTTAGGCATAGTACAGTTAATAATGAGTGTGCATTCTTAGCCCACAATTTTTTACTCTGTTCTGCTAGAATTCAACAGTTGTTTTAAAACATGGGGACTGCTATTAAAAGTTGCTGGAAGTACTCATGCAGAAAGCTGAAAAGATTGACAGTGATTTTTTTTACTTATATAGCAAAGACTAATTTGTATTTTACGCTGTTTCAGCAGTCTTTGACTGTTTTCTTCAAAATCACTGGCTCAGTGGCACCATATGGAGCATGTTGAACTTAAGATACCAAGAATGTGTCCAAGATATATCTCACTCCAGTGTGTTAAAACATTCCACCCTGCAGCTGTCATTATAGGAATATAATTCATACCCTAAAGTTTAAAGAAAAACAGTGTAGCTTACTATGCTTACAAAAATACAAGATTTTTTTGGTTCCAAGTTACGGTCAGTAAATGAAGAACAGTTAATCTTAAATACTGGTTTCTTAAATATTTAAAATTTTAGCTGATCATGAGCTCCTTTAATTCTACATGATATTTAAGACTGAAAGCATAACAAAACAAAGCAAAAGAATTACTAAAAAAAGCTCTATAGTGAAGGATCTTATATATAGCATAATCCATCATTACTTTTTTCTTTCTCATTGATTGCATTTCTTTTAAAAATTGATATATGACATTGCAGGGCAAAAAAGTTAGTTATGTTTTTGGTAATGGCACTGTGCACATTTCACCTCTCTCTGGTCATCTCTGGTCTCAAGTTTTTTGTTTGTTGTCTCTGTTTAAAATGTAAATTTCTCAGGACAGGACATGCCTCTTGCTCTGTTTTGTACAGTGTATAGTACTCCAAACACCTTCTATAAAGTTAACTGCTCTAGTAATAAGGGTAGGAGATAGGCAAGAAAAAAGAACACATGATGGATTCTTAGAAAAGCTGTCTGTGGATGGATACATTACTCAAATGGTCAATTCGCAAGCTGGTAATGCAAACTGCCTTAGAAAATGATCCGCAAAATCACTTTAACATGCCAACCCACCATATATTCTGTATATGACATGTTTCAGAGGAAATCTATTTTAAGGAATTTAAAATTTTTATTGATACAATTTTTCATATGCCTTTGTCTGTAAAGTCAGGAAGTTGTATGAGGCCCAAGGAAAAACTTTTTAGTAACCTACTAAGGGCTATCCTATAATAGCTTATTGATAAATGGTAAATTTGTATGTAAGGCTTAATATCCTGGAGGCATTCAAGGGCAGGCACTAAGTTCTGTGTATCTCGTGGGGAAGCTGGGGATCTCCCCTCAATAATATTGTGAATTCACGGATTTGACAGGGTTGGAAGGGACCTCTAGAGATCATCTTGTCCAACTTCCCTGCTAAGGAGGATTGCATAGAGCACATTAGTCAGGACTGCATCGAGGCAATCTTCCATTTACATCCATCCAAAGATCAAAGATACTGGTGCAAGCCTGAACATTGCATGCCTTATGTCTGTAGCCAGTATAGTATTGGGGAGGCATTTCATATTTGCAGGGAGATTACCAGGAGCAGGAACATGGAAAGGGTTTTTAAGGGCTGGCTGGGGTACTTCAGAGCACAGAAGCTGGCTCTGATGAGAGAGAACATTAACTACCCTTAGGAACAAGTATTGCTGAAGAAGACCCTGCTATACTATCCACAGAGCTGAGAGAGGCAGCCTAAGATCCACAGAAGTGACTGTAAAATGTGAAATTAAAATAGGAAAACATTGCACATTCATACCAAATTTGCACCCCAGGCGGTTGTTGGGTATGATGTGTTTGATTCCAGAAAAACAGAATTCAAGAAATATAGAAGGGAAAAAAAAAAAAGTAGTTAAGAAAATGTTATGAAAAGGTAAGTGTCATAGCTTGTTATGATCTTGATTTAAATTAGTAACATGGTTTGGACAGATAGTATAGACAAAATTAGTTACATTTCAAACAATTTGCAGAATAAGTTGGACAAATTACAAATGTACTCTTGGGAATTTTATCTACATGAAGTATAATTTTTCTTATTCATTATCCTGAACAAGGATTTATTGCAAGAGGTCTTATTAACAGATGAACAAAACAGTAGCACTGAAAACAGTTGTTCAAATCTAATTAAAAAAAACCCCAAAAAACATTAGAAAACTTCCCACATGTTGTATAAATTGTAAAATGAGAGAGTCCTATTTATCTGGCTAATGTTTTCTTGAAAGAAATATCTTTATTCATGGACCACAGGACTGGCCATAATGGATCAGATCAGGAATCTATCAAGCCCACAACTCTGTCTTTGGAAAATTGTTACAAAGAAAACTGAAGGAAACTGAACGTTTACAGAACAGTCTGGTTTCCTTTAAACTCTCATTAAAGAGTTGACTTTTATCCTGAAAAATAAGTGTTAGAGGACATTAACTATGGATAGCCATATTGTCTAATTATCCAATACTCCCCATCCATCTAAAACTCAAAATCATTAATATGTCATTGAACGGATAGATTTTGAAACAGAAAAATTTGTGTGTTTGCTTTGTGTTTCATTATATGACATCCTATTCTAAAAATTGTTACCTTGAATAACCCACGAGAAAGAATGTCTGTATAACCTACTCCTGAATTAAGCATCTTCCTGGTGTGATAACATTCCTTGTTAACCTATTACATATTCTTCTCTCATTCTAGAACTCTTCAAATGCCCTCCAAACCAATCAACTTCTGTTACTTTATGTTGCAGTGTCCTATACAGTGCGCTTTCAGGTTCCAAATAACAAGAAAGAGAAACTCTTATTTAAGAATAGTAGAGGTGAAGGTTGGTTAAAAAGAGGTAATTGACATTTAACTTCCCACAAAAACAATTCCAATGAGAGAGGTGCAAAATGAATAGGTATGTTCTCAGTAAGTCTTGTTATAAGGAATACTCCTCCCTAAAATAGTTTATATCTTTACCATCAATGAAAAGATAACTTCGGGATGACTTATGTTGTCACTCCCATGCCAGCTTAAAGATTATCCCAAGAACACAACTGATGATGTTATTAACACACTAAACATTTTGATCTCAATTTTAGCTTGCTCTACCTGAAATATATACATTGACCTCTCAGTTCTGGGACATGAAGTTGTTCCTTGAAACATGAAAGAAACTTATCTGCAACTAGAGTTAATATGGACTCTTGAAACTTATGGTTTCCATGGTCAACTTTAAATAACCCTCCCACCAGTTCATATGTGTGTCCACCCACCTCTCAAATAATACCTGTTCAGAGATGGGCTACAATAGGCCAGCAAAGGGCTGCGTACTTCTGCAGTTCTTCTCAGCACTTTAGATTCTAGAAGAAATGAATTTGGTTCCAGATGATGAGTGTTCTTTTTCGAGCACTTAGATTCAGTAGTTTGACTCATTATTGTAATTCGCATCTACCAAGATGCACCTACATCCAAATCTGGCATTTACTTCGATGTTCAAATCAAGTGCATAGTGTTTGGCAACTATATGTGCAGAATTTAAATTGACTGATCTGAGTTATCTGAAACTGGTATGTGTCCAAGACCACTCACAGATGTATCTACTAGTCTAGTAGATATTCCAACGAGAAGAAAAAGACACATTAATGATAGCTGCTCCTAAATGACGTATATATTAAATATTGTGTGTGTTAAGACCATCTGACTGCCCATCCACATTGGCCATACACGTGTCACAGAAACTTCAGGTGAACTGATGGTGAAGGATGCCTTCAATTCCATGAAATTTCAGGTGTTTTTCCAGTTGGAGGAAGATCCTCCTTTCAGAGCAATCAGAACTGACCCAACAACACAATTTATGGCTAAAACTTCATTTCACATTAAGAATTCCAGTTCTTTTAAAAAAGAAAGAATGTCACATAACCTGGAGAGGTCAATAGTCTGACCAGACAAGATAAAAATGCCCTGCTCTCTCAGAGGAATTGCAGAGCAGAAAGACATGTTGTTAAAAGACATCCTGAAGAGGATCTAATTCTGTGAGGTCTCAGACCTGCCAGGAACCAAAGATACTGCTATAGCTTGGCCTCCCAGAATTACAAAAATAGTATCCTTCAGAAGGACAGCCACAGAGAAGGAAAAATAATCAGGCTGTTGACTGGCACCTGCAGACTGGCTTAGACTCAAAGGACAGTATCATCAGAATGAAGAAGCAGAATTTCTCAATAAAAGCAGTGGGTTTCCCCTGAATCAAGATCCATCGATCTTTGGCATCAGAAAAATGGAAAATAAAACTCTTAACTCCAGAAATTTTTGGGACATCCTCAAGTAGCCTATTACACTAGCTGTTACCTTGGTAACAGCAGGGCAGTTTGAAAAGCATCACTAAGGACAGATTAGTTGAGGATCCTAAGGGTGTTCCATCGGAATGTGTACGACTTCACCATTGCTTTCAAGTGAGCTTCTCAAACGCTAAAGGTTTTTTCTTACTGACAGGGACAGCCCATGGCCCTATGGAGAGGGGACAACCAGCTGGCTCCAAGACAAGCCAGAAGCAGATTTTGATGGGCACCTTCCTTTGCAAGGGTGGTGAGGAAGCCCTCCTTAGCTGTGGTTGGGAAGAAGAAACATTCTGCTTGTGAAATTGCTGCCTCTCAACAAAATAACTTGAGGATGATTAATACAATTTTTTTGGAGGTCAATATTTAAACAAATGGTATTTTAAGTCAAAATATGACCACTAAACCTCAAAATATAGCATAAGGAGACACTTTCATGTGGCTACAAAATTATCACGCAAAGGCTGTTGTAAATGGGATGGCTTACTCTTATAAATAAGGAAAGGTTTTGGAGATCAATTATTACCTTTGGGGAAACCATGGATGCTTTTATGTATCTTTCAGCTGCAAATATATTTTTAATATTCCTTTTCCAAGTTCCTTTCATAGCTTTTGACAACTCTTTGAAAAATTATTTAGAAATTAATAAAATACTTTTGCAATCCTTACACGTATTTATGACCCATTGCATATGCTTCATATGCATGTTTAGCTTTCTTTTTATTGCCACTTATAGGAGGGACAAATTACGTTTTAATTGTATAATTAGTAAATTTAATCAATGAAAATGCCTGGTATTATTAATTCTAATGCCTTAACTCTAAATTCTAATTAAAAAAATATTTTAATCAATAACAGCTTAGCAGAAGTCAGTCCTAAATACCTTCAAAGCATATGTCAATGCATAAAGGAAAAATCTTTTTGTGTTGTTTACTTACACAAAGCACTTTTTCTGTATTCTTAAGGAAACATCAGGGGGTTACATTTATTCCTATCAAATCTACAAACAGTAGGAATCCCAGTAACAGGAGATTATATAACTAGTTGGAAAGAGGAGAGGGCTCAAATGCTTTGTTTTGCTCTTCTTTGTTGAAGAAAGTCAGAAAAATGAAACTACTTAGATTTGTAATCAGATGTGAAACTCTCTTGATGGAATAAAAATATTATTTGAGCTATATAAGCAGGATGAAGGAAGGTGTTGATAGAGAAAGATAACATGAGAAAAGAAACAAGGTTGAAACTGTAGTTTTGGAAAAATAGTGCTATGTAATAATACAGAAAAATATGTTCATGTAATAGATATTGCCAATTCTATTCCAAAACCCCAAACTATGTTTCAAGATTATGTCCTTATAAAAGTTTTAAAAACAAAAATCAAAAGCTGTTCTAACGCAATTTCAATTTACTTTTGTACAGCTACATGTTCATATTTTGTATGTATTTTTCTTAAGCAGCTTCAGTATTAAAATAATTACTAAAACATTTGCACTCATACAGACTGAAAAACACATCTACTTTTAGTCTCTGCATTTATTACACTATAGTGCATATTTTTGGACCTTGTTCTCACCAAGAAGAAGCTCAAAGCTGATGGAGAATGTGAAGCTCAAGGGCAGCCTTGGGTGCAGTGACCATGAAAGTGTGGAGGTCACAAACCTCAGGGCAGAGAGGAGAGGGCACAGAAGCTTGCTACCCTGGACTTCAGTAGAGCAGACTTTGGCCTCTTGAGGAACCTGCTTGGCAGAATACCATGGAGGGAAGAGGGGCCCAAGAAAGCTGGTTAATATTCAAGGATCACCTCCTCGAAGCTCATGAGCAATGCATCCCAACGATGCAGAAGTCAGACAAAACCACCAGGAGGCCTGTATGGATGAACAAGGAGCTTTTGGACAAAATCACACAGAGAGGACGCCTACAGAGGGTGGAAGCAAGGACAGGTAGCCTGGGAGGAAGACAGAGAAATTGTCCCAGCAGCCAGGGACCAGGTTAGAAAAACTAAAACCCAGACAGAATTAAATCTGGGCTACAAGGAAGGCTTCTACAGGTGCATCAGTGATAAAAAGAAAACTAGGGAAAACATGGACCCTCTCCAGAAGGAAAGAGGAGACCTGATACCCAGGATATGGAGAAGGCTGAGGTACTCAGTGACATTTTGCCTCAGTCTTCATCCGCAAGTGCTCTAGCCACAGCACCTACATCACAGAAGGCAAAGGTAGAGACTGTGAGACTGAAGTACCACCCACAGTAGGAGATCAGGTTCAAGACCATCTAAGGAACCTGAAGGTGCACAAGTCCATGGGACCTGATGAAATCCATCTGTGGGTCCCAAGGAAACTGGCAGATGAAGTTGCTAAGCCACTATCCATCATATTTGAGAGGTCGTAGCAGTCCAGTGAAGTTCCCACTGACTGGAAAAGGGAAGACACAACCCCCATTTATAAAAAGGGAAAAAAGGAAGACCTGGGGAACTAGAGGCTCTAGAATCTCACCCCTGTTCCTGGCAAGATCATGGAGCAGATCCTCCTAGAAATCATGCTAAGGCACATGGTAAATAAATAGGTGATTGGTGACAGCCAACATGGCCTCACTAACTGGCTATATCTGCCCCAAACAAGGCTGGAAATGTGGAATTATGGAATAGACCTTAGCTGGATTGGGAAACAAAACCTCTATTGCAGCCTATATATTTTACCTGCATTGTTATCTGCAAATACCTCTGTAAAATTGAATTGTTCCAAATTTACACTGATTTAAAGAAGTGTTTGTGAACATTTCTGCCTTCTTATCAACTATATAACTAAATTTTATTTATACTCGAATTTTTGCAGGTCTTGCATTATTGATTTGTATTATATTTGCCCTAGTACTGATTACTGAAAATGCACATGCCGTTCACCTTTAAAAAGGCTTCAGAAACATTTATTGGTATACCACTGAAATCCAAATTCTGCAGGCCTTTTCCTCCAGTCAGTTGAGTTTTGTCCTGAATGCATCCAGCAGCTGACAACATTTCAGGACACTAACTGAAGAAAAAAGTCAGAATGTGATTTTGCTTGTTCCTGGCTCTGCTCTTGCTGTATGACCTTGGGCAAATAACCTCTCAATTGTCCACCTGTAAAACAGAGACAGGACTACACACCCACCTTATTGGTTTATTCTGAGCTTTAATGTTTATGAAGTGTTACGAGAGGCTCTGGGAAGTGCTACAAAGTGAAAAGGGTTATCAATCATTGTCAGGAAAACACAAGCTGCTGAAACAGGGTGAAATCTGCCTGCCTTCCTCACAGGACATGTTCTGTCTTGTGCTGTGTTCTAACCAGTATTTGTCATCTTAAAAGTATCCCAACACTGCATAGCATAAGGAAGGATAAATACCCTTAAGCATTCTGAGAGACTACCAGAAATATTTTTCATTTTAAAAAGTGAAGCCTGTTGTAAAGTATATGCTTCTCTTCTAAATACCTGCTTGTCTTCCATAACAGGAAAAAATAAAGCCATTTTTGAGATAGGATTCCTAAATTGCTTAAATAGCTAGACATTAGCTGAAAGCAGCACTAAATATCAATTTAAATACTTGGCTCTCAATTTTCCTTTCATTCATAATATACTAGGTAAACCATACTAAAATAATTACTTGCTTATTACTCATGAATTTCAGTGCAGCAGCTGAGACAATGTAGATAAATAAGATGATTAATTGAAACAGAATGAATCACAACAAAATATGTTGTTGTATAAGGTATGATTAACTCCACAGTGATTCATATCATTTCAGATAACAGGGCTTTTATCAAAGACGGCTGCAAGGTTGGGAAATGATTTAAAAGCATTTCATCTTAGAGAGCCACTGCAGTTCACAAGGGAGGGAAAAAGGGAGAGGAGAAAAAAGAGAGAGGCAGAAGCAGATTCAGTGTCTGCAGCTGAAATAGCCTTGGGGTGTTTCAGCATCCTTCCCGCAGCACATCTTTACAACATGCCATTGACATTATCAACCTCCCTTGTGCTACAGACCCTCTCATTTTCCAGTTGGTCACAATTTATTAGATACTCCAATACTGAGAAAGTTAATTCTATGAATTAAGCAGCAATATTACAATGCCGCAGCTTTCCTATAATTGAAAACACAACACCTGCACCAGGAAATAAGTGTCAAAATTCTACAAAGACATCAAAGAAAAATAATATTTGTTTTTCCTCCCTTCAAAATTACAATTTTTAATTCCCAGGCTCCCTCCAAAGACTGTGCAGCAACCTCAAGTGTAGGATTTATAAAAAGAAATTGCTATCTGTTTACTGCAGTTTAGAAAAGCAAACAGCAGCAGCAGCTGACCTTAAAAACCTCTACCTGTTAAAATAGAAGAGAAAATGAGATGTCTCCTTAGTAAATTTTTTCCCATGTGCATTTAATAAACTGGGTCAGAATATCTGACTACAACTTTTAACTTAACTGCAGACTCCCTGTAGGGGACTGTGCAAACCTCAGTCTCTCACTCAGCCTACGAAATGAAGGTAATGCCCTCACCTGTGGGGCAAGTGTCTGAGAACTTCTGAAAGCAAAATGAAAAGGAAAATACTGGCGTAGAAATTGAAATGCAAAACACTGACACCCAAGTTAATTTCATTTAAGATTATTAATGTTCCTGAAAACTTAATTCAAAACGAATAAAGATGTAGAAGCTGAAGGTAAAGGTTGAGCTCATAGGGAAGATAGCCTGCAAACAGCTACTGACTGAAAACAACCCCTCAATATGGACCAGTTCCAGTAAGCTAAAAGGAAAGAATCAAGGTCTCTTGAGGGCTCTTTACATAACATACATCCAAGTTAGCAATACAGTAAAATGAGCCCCTTCAAGATACTCAGTTTCAAATACGAGCTAGTATTTGCCATCTACTAATAATTTCAAATATTCAAAAATAGTTCTAAATGCTTACTTGAAAATACTTCAAACAGTAACAGCAGTTTGGTGATATTTATGGCGTGATCAGCCATCTTTTTCTATGTTCCTTACTTGGCCCCATCTGATACAGAAGAACAGACTGAAATGTTTGTCTCTGTTTCATTGTTTATTGAAAGTCAAACCGTATTTCCCGTCCTCCACACACCAAATTACATCTGCCACCCAATCTTCTCCTGTCTCTTACCTCTTAATCATTTCCTCAGAATCAGATGATTCACCAGTGGGAAAGGACATTCAGGTAGTGTGGAAAATTATCTCTTAGGTCTACAAACGGTAGGAATTACACTGGTGTAAAATCAGATCAATTCAGTTATGCCATTATGAATGCACACTAGTTTAAAAAGAAACACCGTGAGGCCCATTTGTCTTACAAAAGTGATTATGTCACATTCAAGATTGTTGCGAGCTGTGGGCAGATTCCTAAACCTGTAGGTATCAGTCTGATCCCAGATGATAATCCAGCAGAGGAAATTTGCAGGTGGGACTGAAGGTTGTCCACAGTGTCACATCTTAATGTAATATATCACAGTATGTGCAGTGAAGTTGTTTACAAAAATGCGTTATAGGTTACATAGTGGGAATAGACCAATTTGTTTGGAAACTGTCATTTGGGTGTAAATCCTAGTGTGTTGAACACAGTCTTATGCCAGAAAACTTAGCAGCAGTTCCATTCACTCCCCTGGTTAAAATAAGCACAAAAGTACAGACCGACTGCAAGGTCAAAATCGGGACAATGTTAACCACTGTTATCAGTTTTAGATTTACTGTTTTTCCTTATCATTAAAGAGAATTTTCCATGTCATTAAAGAGACTTGCCTTTATAACGGTTCTTAAAGGCCGTGTCCAAACCACGTATTTTTCTATAGATGTTTATGTGAGTATTTCATACCCCACTTGAAAATATTTTAAATTTAGCAGGCACAATGTACCATTTCAGTATAGTTGTAAGAAGAAATGGTGACAAGACCTGTTCGATATCTTATTGCTTAAAAAAGCACCCACCTTTTCAAAGCTCGGGATTCATAATTCCAGAACCACCACTAAAGCTATTGTCATTGATTTTAAAATCATAGAAGTCTTGCATGCAACCTTTTTTCTTTTCAGCACATTTGTGTCACACCAGCATCAATTTCCCAATGCGCTTGCAGAAGCATCTGTCTTTGCAGAACTTCAGCTTACAATCCTGTAATTAATTTGTTCAGAGACTGGGTGTTTAGAAGTAACAGCTCTATACACTGGAGTAGAAGAGGATCTAATTCCCAAGAATAATTGTTGTCTTCGTTTTCTTTGTTATATTCGTGCTTTAGAAAAATCCACGAGATCTCTTGTACATAACCTCCTCAACTTTTACTGAGCTCTTGTATTGTTATAATGGCTTCCGTTGTAAAGCAACAGATGAGGAGCTCAGCATGTCTGTAATTCTAGTTTCTAAAATCTAAAATTTCTCAGTGATGTCCTGCCTACACATAGGAAGAGAACTCAGATGATCTTTACCCCATCAATACCTTAATAAATATTCCTCTGAGTCATGAATGACTGCCATACGCAGGGATGAATCATGTGAAAGCTTTGGAGTGTCCCTTGAATTCTGGAGACCTGCTCAGAAAAGAAACCGCCAGCCCGAAATACACAGACCTTTGCCCCCAGAAGTAGTTCCTTCCCTGAGGAGATGCCCATTGTAACCCACATCTTTTGGGGAGGCTGGAAATTCAGTTCAAATCCCTGTGCCTTTTATTGACTTTGATGGGTCAAGTATATCTGAGACATCAAGCTTTAGCCCTAGCTGGGAAAGTAGAAAGAGACGTGGGAGAGAAATATATGCAAATTTAATCTCTTTTACTTGCCTCGTATAATTACTGTGTAGGAAACATTCCACAACTCTGTGTAGAGATGTAATTTTAAAAGCTTTCACTCCTTTGACCATTCTGTTACTGAAAGTTACTTTGAGTTGTAAAATATGTATTCTAAGGTGAGCTTTTACAGACGAATTAAGCAGCAACTTGTGACAAAGCAGTTATCATCAGGAGATAATTGACCTTATTTGAGAGTTAAGCATCCTGAGGCAAAGTAGAGTGTGCTTAATCCTGGCAGGTTAATTATCCAGTGATTATGGTAGCTTGGAAGGTATTATTGCTAAGAACCATTTGCGAAATGACACTATTAAAAAAACCTTAATTTAATAAAAATTAAAAGCAATGACAATAATCAAGTTCTCCAGTCATGTATTGCTAGATAATGACTGCAGAATGGCCGTAATTGGTTAGCAGCAATGAACATGTAATTATTCCTATTCTGAATGTTCTGTACTAAATTTATTATATGAAGTAGAGTTAATAAGTATCAGAAATCCAAGAGAGGATGTTTGGCTAGTTATAAAAGGGATTTAAGCAAATGATCAAAACACCAGTGGTCACTGAGCTAATGCTGAAACTGATACATGCACTGAGTTGTTATCCCAGCGTTCAGTGTCGTCACTGCAGCTAAGGGTACGCTGGCATTTACATTCTAAACTAGAACATTTATTCTGAGAGGTTTATAACTTGCCCATTTTAATTACCATCTGGCTGAAACTTGAAATAACCAATCTCCATTCAGATGTAAATTTTTAAGTAGAAGATGTAATTTAAAATCACTTTACCAATTGTTTTTAGTTTAGGAACGGCAGCAATTTGGAATTTTGCTGCTCTTGGATGTTTTTGTATTGCTCAAAAAATAAACATCTCAGTGCTTAACAATAAAATTGTATTGGTCTATAATGTGGAGTGAAGATAAATATAGGGAAGAATAAAAATCGCGTCTAAGAGTATTGTTTGTACTAATAAGGTAACAACCACAGTATTTAGTATGCCTTGCTTATATGTTAACTTATGCACTTGCAGTATTTAACTAAGCTAGCAAAACTGATGGAAAATGCAGCAAAAAGAGATCACCATAAATGTGCAAAAATTGGTGTCGGCCAGCTGAAGTGGTTCATTGCCCATCAAGGCATTCATAAACACAAAAAAATCCTGAATGTACTTGTAGATGAAATAAATATAGCAGAAAAAAATCCACCCAAAAAAAAAAAGAAAGAAGCTACTAGAAGGCAGAATGTGTCAGAATGAGCTTCTCTTGAGTTTTGCAACTACTCTTTACCACAAACCATATGCAGAGAGCAGAAATAGTGACAATCATAAGATACAGCAGCTACTAAAAACTAGTAGCCATGCCAAGAGTGTGGTTTCAAGTCACACAGAAAGACAAGGGAACAAACCACTGCAAACAGCATTTCGACAACTCAAAAGCAGCAACGGGCAGAACGCAGAGACTAAAACATGACGAAGGTTTCAACCGATTAGTGTAAGCAACAAAGCATAAGAGGCTGTTACTCTGAAGTGTGTGTGTATATATAGATAGATATATATATTTATATACATATATCTCTCGTACTGACAAATTTAAGGATGATCACTTAAGTTTAAATAGTATTTTTTAGCCTGAAAGACACCAAAATGTTTCTGAAATTATACACAGAAAATGCAGGGAGTCCTTCAACTTTAATACACACAACAGTGTGTATTAAACAGTCCTATAAAATACTTTATGCCAGCAGGTGAATAATACCATAGCAAACTGAAATGGCAGGGGAAATTAAGGTAGCCTGAATATAATTTCTAAAATTGGAATGTCAACAGTATAGCGGGCTTATAAGCTTGCAATTATACAAAAAGTAATGACATATGTCTTATCTTCTGAAGAACAGCACCTAATAAACCACTGTGATCTGAATTTTCCTAATAGGTCAATGGGGCAGTATTTATATAAAAAAAAACAGCAAGGTTTAATCCTAGAAGTTTCTACGTAGCCCTCCCACACAAACATTGATTAAACTTGATATTACTTAATCCGTGAAATCTGACAAGATTTTTTGTTGAGATTATACTGCTATTAAATCAAAATATTCAGTAGCATCTTTGTGAGAGACGTATTGTGAAAGACAGAATGAAGTAACAGTTAACAACAGCAGCAAAATGTCTGGAAAATACTTCTTCTGTATCTTTAACTATAATTAAAAAGGTTTCCCTTATACTACTGCATCTAAAAAACATTGCCATTGTCTTAATTTTTAAAAATAGTGGTTTATTAAAAAAGTTCTATACCTGTAACAATGCTAGCCCCTAATGTGGACGTGTAGACAATAGTGTAAAAACTGACTTGTGTTGGTGTAACTCCATGTCACAAGCAGGAATAACCACTGACAAGAGTAAGTTGCTTTTCTATAATTTTCCTGTACTAATGTAGTTATCTTGAGAGACAAGCCCACCCTTCATTTAGGTGTGTCACGCTTTCAAACGCTTTTATTAACCTGTTTATGCTGAGCAAACTAATAAATATTTAGGAGCCCTTTCTGTAGTGGAAAAAAATAATCAAAAAGTGATAGCAGTACAATGAGTGAAATTTGAATTAATTTGGTCTATTACCATGGACTTTCAGCCAGAATTTCATGCAATCTGTTTGCCAACTGTTGCATAGCAAAGATAAGCCTTCCTTAGATAGACTGCCAGTCCATCTACCATAAAATCAATGTCAACCTTCTAAACCAATTAACCATTTCTTCGTTTTCTCCTCCTATTTCTCCCCAAAGAGTTGTCTTCATCACAGAAAATGCTATTAATAGCAACAGTATGGGTATGAAAACAACTCAGAGAACCTCAGCAGCTCTGCAGTAGCCCTTCAAAGCTTTTCTTCCAGCAGAGAGTTAACTTCTGGGTGACTACATCACACAGGTGGACAGATATTACAAAGAAGCCAATGTGTTGGATATTTCCTCTTTTAACCTAGATTGACTTGTTCATGTGTCTCTACACTAGATTGAGCAGTTTGTAAACCTCTAACAGGTCAAGTGACCTCTTTGGCATCTACTGAAACATCAGTCCTGTGGCTGTGGGTTTTGTTTTCTAATCATGCTTCACATGGTCAGTCTTTCCCTATAAATAACGTAGACCAGGAAGCAGGCTCCTAGACACACACGCAGCTGGGTGCAAGAGATGCAAACACTTCATTTGCTGTCATAAAACTCACCGTCTCATTTCCGAAAAGGACGTCGACATAAGGCATGACTTTCATCATAGGCTCTTTGTAGAACTGGCTGATAAATGGTGCAGAAAGATTCAAGCTGAAGATCTTGTTGTTTGCAGAAGCCTGAGCAGCCACTTTTAATACTGCTTCTGGTGACACCGTCAGGAAGAATCCCTGCAAGCATCCAAACAAATCAAGATATGTTAATAATTTCATACTAAGAACCACATGTTTCTATAAGGTCTTCCCCAACCCACCTTTGCCATACACATGTAAAATCCTCTCAAAAATACTGCCTTTCCATTAAGGTATTATGAAGGTGACAAAGAAACTGCACATGCCTAGAATCACAGTCTTCCAAAATTAAACACGTCCCTACCTCTGCATTCCATGTAGTATACTTTCCCATGGCAGCTAAAACTAATGTTCATATTTTAAAAGGCTATATATTATAATTCTAAACGCCTCTTTTTAGTAATAGAGTCAATCAGGCAGTGCTGCTTAATTCCGAAGTCCAGTACGATGGCTCTATACACAGGTAGGAGATTAATGAAATCCCTTGCCTGAAAAATTTTTACCTTGTTTATAATAAATATGTTGAGTATGCTGTCGTGGTAGTGGTTGCTATTGATTTGCAGGAAAAACCTAGGGGTTTTCAGGTTTCCACACATGCATTTTATTTCACCCCCTCCTAAAAGTATTGTTCTTTATTCCGAATATGAACATTCAAGTAAGTATCAATTGTGAAACAAAACAAACAGAACTCAACCAGAAGTGACTATTTGTCTACTAAATTGCTGATTTCAGCCCTGTATGAACAACAGTTCAAGGCTGCCATTTTGAATTTAGTGTCGCGGTTGGTTACCTCAACCACGCATGTTCCAGGAGCTATGTAAAGATCCCCTGCAGTTTTATTAATCTACTAACTAGACAAAGGTTTAGCCTTTACACTAATTAAACATTTTTTCTATGTTTCATTTTTATAATCCTAAAAGCAATTTTACTAACTGCTGTCAAAACTCAGTGAATAATAGGAATTTTCAAGCAAAAGCAGCAATTGTTAAATTTGAGACCAGATAAAATGTCTAAGGAACTGCAACAAACAACTTTGAGGGGGCTCTGATAAATAAAACACGATCTCAGTCCTGTCTGTAACATCATCACCATGACACTCTAAAAGGTATAATAGTGTTATTTTCCAGTTTTTATCCATATTATTATGTCTCTGGATCACATAATATCTGTATTTTATCCTGCATACTTCAGCTAACAGATCATCTTAGGCACTCAACTCACTGGAAAAAATAATATAATGAAGAGTCTACAGATTAAAGACTACTTAGAAACTCTTTCTATTTATTTCTCCTTACTCCACACTCTCCAGTCTAACAAATACATGACTGATTTCAAAATCTGGGCATGATTTGCTACACGACAATAAAAGGCGCAAGAATGCTTTGCGTCTCGAGGAGTTACTCAGTACCTTGAAGGACTGGAAGCTTGTAAACATCCAAGCTTCTTTCCTATTTTTACATTCTGAAGAATTAAAATGAACAGTTTATATAACATCTTGTCTCCATAGCAATCTCTATCATCTTTTAGTTTTTCATTTAATGAACCAAGTTGGGTTCTTTAAAAACTGTTCCAAACACAAAATAAAAACCTTTCAAGGCTAAGATGTTGCCAGCTGTGGGGAAATCAGAGATTGCTATACAGTGGTCCATGTAAATAGTAACCTGGTCAAATAATTAGGCTTCTTACCAATTTTAGGCTGAAAACTTCATCTGAACTAAAATACATCTGATTGTAATTTAAGTTACAGAACGCTATCCCCGTGAGATCTAACTCAGGCCTTCATCCAACTCCCTTTTCCTTGGAAAGGCAACATAAAAGTACTGAGATGGAGATAGGAGAGCTTGCTTTTCAGATCCTGCACAGTAAAGGCCAGGAACTCTCACAGGCTACAGCTCTGTCTCCTGGGTTTCCTAAAAATCACTTCTGCCATTTAATTGCATTCTTCCAAGAGGTTTTTTATATTTTTATTTAAATAACTATTTGACATTAAAACATCTAGAAATTAAGAGCTGTGTGCATGAGAACTCTTGTTAAAACTTTGCCAAGTATAACATTTCTTTGCAAAATAAATGTTCTAGCAATACTGAAAAGAAA
The DNA here is from genome assembly GCA_025769975.1 of Gallinago jamesoni. Taxonomy (NCBI): domain Eukaryota; kingdom Metazoa; phylum Chordata; class Aves; order Charadriiformes; family Scolopacidae; genus Gallinago; species Gallinago jamesoni. The sequence goes on from JAOQGH010000002.1 coordinate 16,131,220, forward strand.
GTTGTAGCAGTATAATTCACACAATGGAATTAAAAACGTAGGAAGAAAATGCATAAAATCTGAACTGAAGAGATCTGGGTTTAAAGAAACCTAATTGGACCCCCCTTGCTAAGTATTTAAATTGAGTTTGTCTCTATTTTTAGTGGAATTCCAGTTACAGCTATGGCCAGTATAGCGACAGGAACCCAGCTTCCTAAGTCTGAATTACAAGGAGGTAAGCCACAGACCATGCTATTGCAGCACGCTACAATTCCAAACAGGAATGAACTCCACTAAAACAAACAAGTTTTCTTATATCTCACTGGGATTCACAACAAAGTTGCTCCGTGGTTCCTCAGAACCACAGCCCACAGGCTCTTGCAGCTCCCACTGCATTCTGTCCAGACAGACGCATACAAAGGAATGTCTAAGTCAACTACTCCAGCCTACTCTAACAATTAACTGTCAGCCAATATCGAGTGCGAGAATAAGCATAGCTCAGTATCACTGGCATGAAAGACTTTGTATTTCACTAGTAAGAAGTCCTATACCCACTAACATGAAAATAAGAGGCCTCTCAGAAGATATTCTATACCCACCTACACACCTCAGTCTACTTCTGAGAGTTTTGGGAACCTTTTTGCCCTCAAAACCCAAAGGTATTTTAAAACAACTATGAGAAAAATATCTGTAATGAAAAGTTGAGACGCTTAGATAACTTACAGAAATTCCAATAGCCTGGGAAACTTAAGTTGCACTTGTATATGAAAAGAAATTACTGTGTATATATATACCCGTGTGAAAAGAATGTTGTACATACAAGGATGTATGATAATTAGACAGTGCAGTCAAAGAAAGTGAAAGGCAGGGATATTGTACTATGAAAACCTATTAAACATTAAAGGCTCTTATATATACTAGTGGCACGCAGTATTCCTTTGGTGTGCACTGATCGAGACTGAGTGTACCAGATGCTACAGGTTCATGATGTGCCACTATTTTCTGCTGCTCAAAACATGGCTCTTTTCTATGCCATGAGGAAGGCAACATTCTACTGCAAACCAGAGAGCAAGGCTGAACTAACGTATACACCAGGAAAATAGACTGAATTATTTATATACATGCTTGTACGTACACACACGCAAAACACAACAATACTTTTCTTATGCACTGTAAGCAATTCTTCTGTTTAAATACAGTCCTTTGGTGGAGACAAACATTTTCCTTGTGGGAGAAAAGAGAAACAAAAAGAAGAACTAAGAAAAAACACAATTGTGCATTGCAAACACATGGCTATGGGATATACAGTAGCTTATTTGTAACTTAGGAGCTTTTAAAATTCATTATTAAGATGCACGACAAAGTCAAGAGAGAATTTCACAATAATCTCACCCACTTTTACAATATTTAGAAATTCTTTGATGCACCTTTTAAAATATGGCAAAGCAGTGTGAGTACGGATAGTCCTTTCAACTCATCTTTTTTTTATAGACACTAGCATTACTGGAAGAACTTGATGGGTTTACGCACAAGCAATTTGTCTTTGCAAGTCATCTCTCTCATTTTTATCACACAGAGAGCCAAAAGGCTTCTTCTGGCCTAGACTAAGCTCATACAGCACTAGGTACAGCAGATGTGAGGGGTGGAAAATTAAGGGTGTCAGAAGTGTCAGCAGCACGGAATCAGAGAGTGTTGAAGGACCTCATGAAAACGGAACAACCCTGGCTTTGGTGAAAGTAATTCTGTATAAGGTGTTCTGTCCAAGCTGAGAAATCTTGCCATCATTTGTTCCCATGAAATATCATGCTTGCACTGAATTCATCTGGATTACATACATGTAATGTTCGCACAATAAGAATCAAGATAATTTTTTTTTAAAGCCAGTATTTCATTAAAGCCAAAACTAAAATCTGTGACCTCCTGTACATTTAGACGAATCCAGGCTGAGATGATAACAAACAGCTTTGCAATTTTGGATTTATTATTATTTAATAGCACAGAAGCAATGTTTGCATAAAAACATACAGAGATAATAAAAATTAGGATTGTTTTCAAACCTGCTACCCACTAAAAAGCATTTTCTCTGTCTTCTTTCTAGCTCTTTCTCTTTCTGTGCCACTCCCATGTGCAGAGCGTGTTACATGAAAATAACTATCATATGAGTGACAGGATTTTGAACCATGGTATTCTGTGCTGATTGTGAAATGCATTTGGTAACAATGTAAAATCAATAAATCGCAAATGTGAATCAAAATATTTAACTTTCAGAAACACATATACAACAATCTGCTGCCATTTAAGACAAATTATATTCTGCCAACATGAAAGGAACACATCATTTAATCCAAAATTATTTTATAGCAAGCATTTACATAAAAAAGCAATTATGACGACATCACGCTCTCATCCATCTAAAGGGTGGTATTTTTCAGGCACATCGAAAGTTTGACAGTTAGGTAGTGACAGTCCTGATAAATACTGTGATTCAGTAAAGCCCTACAGAAATCATCTAACTTCAAGTAAGCTGGCAGTTCCAGTGAAAGAGTGAGACTGCTACAGTGCCAAAAGAGCTTGCTGTGTCAAGCGACAGACATAACCAAGTGAGAGCTTTTGGTTAAGTTTCCTGTATTCTGTACACAAAGAGAACTTCCAGCCACACACTTGGGCAGAAGAAGACTTCCCTCAGCTCTGCTCTGCCGTCACTCTCAGCTGCTGCCGTCTAGCAGGAATATCAGGGCTTGGAAGGAGCGAAGATGCAACACATGGCAATCCTTGGGATGGAGAATGAACCACCAGGTACCTTCTCCAAAGAGAAGAACTTACACAAGGCTTCCAGGTGCCCTTGCAACCAGAAGAGGCTGAAAGACTTTTGTCTTCTATCCTCTGAACCGCACAGAGCACAGATTGGGTGCAGCCCGTGTCCCACCCCCTGTGAGATAAGGCAATGAAATTCTCTTCCTTCAGAACAGGAATCAGAAGGAATCTTCTTGGAACGTTACAGCAAAAGCTCTTCATCTCTCTTAGCACTTATGTGAGTTTAAAAGAGCAGGGAACAATTTAAAAACTGTCTCCCACACTGAAATCTCTGAGCATAATCCTTGGAATGTGCAACACGGTCAGTTAGCACTTTCTGACCCCTTACCTCTTCCTCTGAGTTTTAAACACTTATACTCACAACATGCTCCTGCTTGAAATTATTTGCTAAATTATTTTCCTTACTGAGATGTGATGGCATATAGAGATATTAAAATACTCAGGATGTGGATAAAACCTCCAGAAATAATTAACAACCCCCCCAAATTAAATAAACAACATGACCTTTATTCATGAAGGCACTTGTGCTTTAAGTCATTTTTTACTTTCTCTAGGAAGGACAAAAGCTTTCTGTAACTATCCACTTGGGAAACATTCAGTCTGTAAATTGGTGAAATACATGAACGTTATTTTAATCTATGTACCTGTTCCTCATGAAATAGGTCATTCAGGAACTTAGAAAGTACCTACACAGTATCAATTGCATTTTGGAACTATATTTTATCTTGTAGTGATCAGCAAGTGGTTACTTAATGAAACAAAACCCGCTGCTTTTTGTCCAGTTCCTACTGGAGACAGTTGTTTTAAATCAGAAAGCAAGGACAGCAAGAACACAACAATTTCTCTGAGTAATTGTTTTGGCTTGTTCCTGTATGCATTGTTTATTTTTATGAAAGTATTGCTTTATAACTGGAAAATGACTAAGCTGTAAACTATTGTTTTATCATTCTGAGTGGCCAGTGTTTCTGGTTTTGATAAAAGCCAAGTTTCAAACAGTTTTCAAGTAACATAGGAAAAAACCTAACTGTCAGTAAATGTGCTTATATTGAGCGTGACATTTTCCTCTATGACAGTGCCAACAAGTCAGGAGGAGAGGATTGCTTTCAGACTTGAACAGCTTCTTTGTTGCTGAAGTGAACTCTGATTGCTGCCATATTAGTATCTATCAGATTACAACAGTAGCAGAAAACCTCTAATATTTGACATTATATGTTAAAGAAAATAATTATTTTTATGCATATATTAGCAATTTCACTTTTAGTTTTAAACGATTTGGAAATAGTTTTAAATTCTGATTACTATTGATTAAATTAGGCACTCTCCAGGAAAGTCTTGCAAGCCCCATTCAGGACAAAATAACTGTAACTTTACTTATGAGATGTGTACTTGCAGATGTAGAGATGAGATGAGAACTTTAATGATGAGGCGGAGGTGTACACCCATGTACAAAAGAGCACTAACACACCTGGGTTTGGTGTAGTGAAATGCCTCAAATAAAAAATTCTCCTATTTCTCTGGAAACTACAAAGTCAGTTCAGCTCATTTTGGCAAGATGAATTAAGATCTTAAGATGATGATTTGACATAGTTCTCTAAAGTCTGCCCCTCTGTGAGGAAGCAAAAAATTTGCTATATTCTCTCTAAATTTCAGCACACAGTTTTAAGTGAGATCATTAAGCTCAGGGAGTGAGATGTCTATTTTTATTTATGCTGAATTTATAACAAAATTTTAGAGGAAGTATTAAACATCATCTGGGAGACAAGCGCCTAGAGGTTTTATTACTTTGATTAAAGTAATTCAACCTTTTTTGCCTCTGTTTACCCACTTGCAAAATAGTTATAATGATAAATACACCTCCATTGGCAGAACCAGTGGGAGGTTTAATTACTTAACATTACTGAAATGACTGAAATTCTGTGTTGAAAGGTATTATAAAGTACAGGGCATTACCATCAATAAAATATAAGCTGCAAATCAAACAAGCTCTGATAAAGAACAAGCCACTTTTCTTCTCTTTTCCTAGTATCCCAAACCCACTTTGCTATGCTTTTTCTTCATTGAAAACCAATTTAATCCTTACTGAGAAAGTCATGCATCTTAAAATATTTGTTAAATTGTTGATTAAAGAGAGAAACTGTTTCTTTCACCTTTCATACCTCTAAAATAACTGTCAAAATTAGATTTGCCTAACCCATCTATTAATATGAGGATAATGTTGTGTTTAAACCAAAAAGCAGACTGAGAAATACCAATTGTTGTTTCATGAAACAATAGCCAGAAGTCTAAAAATTGGTAATTATTTTATTTATGATGCTTGGAACAATGAGATAATTGATTTTCAATCTTAATTTCCACAATTTTGAGCACAATCCCAGCATCCCTGTTGTGGCAAATTAGCATTTCAGGAAGTAAAGAATAAGGTATGGTTAATTTAGGCCCTTAATGATTGTGCAATATTTGCCTTTTTGTGTATGGCTAGTTACATTAATATAATTTGGCATCTCATTAATTATGTAAACATCAACCATATGTTGAATTCATTCAAGTTTGGTGTGTACATAATACTTACAGTATATTAGTAAATGGAGAGAATCTATGTAACTACAAATGCATAGAGAATTTCTAATTCTCTAGACAGTTAATCCTCAGTTTGAAAGCTCTATAAGCAAACATTTCAAACAAGTCTATTCCTTAGTTATTCAATCAGCTTTGAACAAGAAGAGAACAAATAGGAGTATCTTTTTAATCAAATGTGCTTATACCAGCACAATGGTTTATTTTATAAACACAGGTAAAACACTGAAAGACAGAAACAATTTTGCTGTATTGCATTGCTGTATTGGTAGATAATCTTCTCATTGATTGAGTGTCAAAAGATCTCATAAAAATGCAGATTATTTGATATGACTGTACAAAGTCTTGTGGAGAACTGTTCAAAGCTTGCTTATCAATAGTGCTTACTTAAGACTTACTTGTCTTTAATATTCTATGGCCTGAAAAATCATAAAAATTCTTCTGCTGTCTACATGCAAGAGACTTTTTTGGTTATGTGACTATGCACACAACTACTGTGACTTTTGGAGTGGAGGAGGAAGCTAATTTGGGTTTGCCCTGTTGTATTCATAAATATTAGTTCCCCTGCTCACAAAAAAAGGAAAAAAGTCCTCACCAACCTCTTGCTCTATACTAATATATGCACTGCTATACCTGTGCCCTCACAGTGCCAGGATTCCCAGGTGACGCAGAGCAACCTGGCTGTTATGCAACTTAAACAAATACAGAAATGAGTCCAATGCCATGAAAAATCAGTCAGCTCTAGCATGACTTTGATACCTTATGGACTTCCCTGTCAACAATACGGTCATGCTGTGAAAGGTTTCACTTAAATTCAGGTTAGAAAACAGATATAAGGTATAATAAAACATAGGTATGTTTTCCCCTAAGCTCTCTCATACTGAAACACTTAAGCAGAAACCTTTCTTCCCTCCCCCCAACTACCTTTGAGATCTTGTAAATTATAAGAACATAGCAGCACGGGGATTAAATATTAATCAAAGTCATTACCATCATCGTTAGAACATATTTCAAGAGCCCGAAGAAAGAGAGTATTATTTCACTTATAAAGATTATATCATCAGAAAGACTATGCTGATACTGTAGCATGGTAGGTATGAAAAGAGGAAAAAAAAAACAAACCATGATCAAGAGGTAACACAAAAGATTTCTGAAGCTCATTGCACTACTGAAATGCTAACTCACCCTTTAACTGAGTCTCTTTAAGCAAAGCAGGCTCACCGTGGGCAAAACAGAGCTCTATATACAACCACAGAAGCATACGCTATATTTACAAAATGTAATTTTGCTGAGAAAAAACCCCACAACAAACCACATAAAACCCCAAGGATCCAAACTCCATAAATTATATCCCTGAACATCCAGAGCAGCTCTAAAGCTTCTGTGGAGATCTGAATTCATTGGGTGTGTGATAGGGCTCTCCAAAGCCCAACCAGCACACCTGAAACTAACATTGTTCACAGGATAACTTATTCTTTGCATTAAAGCAATGACAAGTTTTATGGAATAATGCGACTTTTGTTATTTGCAAATTAAGGTGTAAATGATTAATAAACCAAACTACCTTCTCCTCTTCCCCAAGGTATTTTACAGCTGATTCTAAACAGCCTATGTATCCTTATGATATATTTAATTTAATGTGAAAGTACATATAACATTTACTATGAACACGCAATTAGGTCCTAATCACTTGGATTAATTACCACATCAGGATTTACAATAAAACATTTATTGCTCACACTTCCACACACTAAAATTAATTATTTAAAAGAACATTAATGTTATTGCTTGGCCTTTTAATTTTCATTATATAAAGACTGTTGCATGACTTTGTTTCTGAACACACAAATAAATGAGGGTCAGGACCTATGCTAATTCTAATAATTATTAAGAAATATAGTTGAAATATGGACAATTGCAAAACTCTAGACAATGATATTTTCACTTATATTAATTTGGGTATCAACAATTGTCTGCAGAACACTAAACACAATGATCTGTGTAAGTGCTTAGCATTAATTATTATAGTCTGAATGAGCACTTTCTTCAAATACAAAGGTGGGGGGAACACCCCGACTATTAGCTTTTTAGAGCCAAGTAATACATGAAGTTCCTGTTTTTAATGAACTCATGAGCTCACACCTCAGTAACCCACTTTTAATAGCAGAACCACCACTGTAACCAGGGAGAGTAGTGTTTTTTTACTCCCAGATCTTACAACCTGAGGGGAAACTTCTCTGCTAAGACAGTATTTTCCGTGATGTCTTATTATTGTGGGAGTAGCAGGTTTCAGTGGGGGCTTCAATTTGCAGTGCTATTCGAGAGGCTTGAACACTCAAAATAAGTTTTAATTTTCTATTGAACATTTTCCATACTTCTGCACTTGAAAACGACTCCACTCCTGTCCCATTATTTTCTCACCTTTGCAGAAAATCAGACTACATATATAGCAAATACGATGGAGCAAACGTTTTTTTCAGAGAATTAACCTTTCTTCACACAAAATACCTCTGAGTTTTCAAATAAAATGATTTGGAGAACAGGAAACCCCCAAAATTTGATACCCAAGTTCAACAGGGTACTGGTCCCTTCTGCAAATGGGTTTAGTACTAAATGTCCACGTGATGTACAGCTTCTGATAGGAACACTTGCAAATCACAGATTTTTCCATTAAAAACACCAGTGTCTGCAAAATGGATTTCAGGAAATACTGAAGGAGGCTGCTCACATACAGACATCATGATGCAGTGTCAGATGGCAGGATTGCACGCAAGTGACAGGTAACTAGTGAGTTCTTTGAACTCACTTAAGCCTCCAAAACTGTTACTTTATGGAAATAAAGTCACATTCAAGGACATATTTCCAACGTTCTGGTTTTGGAAGATCAGCCTAACCCCTTGAACCAACGTCTCTCCTATTTGTTAGTGCCCAAATTAGTTTGTCTGCTTTAATTAAATTTGCTTATTCTTGAAGTGTTGAAGTGGACGGGGAAAAAGAAGAGAGATTTACAGAAGTTCATGTTCTTAAAAAACTTTATTTGAAATTATAGGATTCAAACCAACTGTTTTTGAAACTCACATAAGTTTTATAATGTTTGAAGAAATTCTGAATGGGAAAAGAATTTTCACAATAGTGGTCAAACATCAGAATATCCTTAGAAATATTCAAAATGACTGACCATAAAACAACTGTGTAAACTTTGAATTTGCTCTAACAAACCTCTGGTGGTCCATTCCCACCTGAATTATTCTAGAAGTCTATGATATATTAGATATCTGTGTATTTGAAAAATATGAACAAAAAAATATGGGGACAAAGCATATAGCCTCCCACGTTCATCAGCTTCTAAGAGAGCAATACCCCAGATCCTGCAGCTACCTCTAAAAAAAATCATGTAAAAATTAGCTATTTTACCTTGAAATAAACACCACAAAATGTATACACTTTGCAAATGAACCATGTAAATGCATTAGGAGTAGAATAACACCTTAGAGGTTATAGTCCCTCCTGTGGCCCTTCAACTTCACATGGAGCTTCCCTGAATTCAAAATGGGGAAGTCAATGAGATCTTAATAATGCCTACAGCCATACATGCAGACAGCCCTTCGGACACGAATGAGCTCTGCTACAAGAATATTACGGAAAAATGTTCCCCGCTCTTCTTCGCCCTTTACTTGAATCTCTGCCCATCCAATTTGTGTCCTTGAAAATAGAATAAGAAAAACAGATACTAAAGCTATCATAATGTATTTAACATTATTAACTTGTGTGCTAATTTATACACTATAACCATGATATTCTAGATTAGAATTTCAATGAATAACTTTGACATATTGGACACAAATAAAGATAAATGAAAAAGCACTCTTCTTTAAATAAGCATTTAAGCTCATGTTTTACTGCTTTTATAAGAAAGGGAAGTTGGGATCTCTCAAAATCACCTCCTCAGTTCTGAGAGCTTAAATTCATTCCTTATGCTAAATAAACATAATTTCTACTTTTTAAACAGCTAAACTAGAACAATTTGGAACAGTATAGTAAATAACCTCATTTTAGGGAATGAAAATTATTGGTCCATGTCAAAGTAAAATGCAGCACGCATTCCTCAGAACAAACATGGAAAGTCTCTGACTCGAGTTTTGGATATATTTTTATGTATCTGTATCAATGATGCACCTCTGTTTATAGGAAAGCCCAATGATTGGGTATTTATTGGAGCTTGCTCTCTCTTCAAAACAGCTAACTAGGGAAATCAAGGATTTTCCCTTTACTCCTGTACCTGCAATGGCTCCTCATCAACATCTACGGTCCAACCCAGTCAGGAGTCCAGTAAGAAACCAACCATTGGCAGAATGGTGTCAAACACTTCTACAAATAACAGGGAAGCGATGATTGTATCTCTAAACCAGAGTTAAGAAGCCACGGATAAATATTTTACATTTCTTCAACCTTCTGATACTCAGAGCTCGGATATTTTTTCAGGAAAGGCAGTAGAGACACACATCAGCTATTTTCATAAAGCTTTCCCTGGAAAGCAATATCTACATTATGCTACTTGGAACTTCTTCTACAGAACAAAATTAAGCTTAAGAAGCTCCCTTCTGAAACAGATGTTTGAATACTGTTACAAATCACAGGACAATACATTCCCCTCTCCAATACTCACGTTTATCCATAGTAATAATTGTTGTTAATCAAACGGTTAAGTAGTTGGTAATGACAGGAACAACAACAACAAAAAATTACTTGACAAGACTCCACCCTCATTCCAATTTCTACCAAAGCATCAAATGTAATTATAAATTTTCACCAAAGATGTCAGATTCTTATGCTAATCTTTGCACAACCTGACATTGCCATTCTTCAACTTTTATAGATGTGAACAGTTATCACTTTGTTTGTATGTCACCACAGACAACATAATCAATAGTTTTCATATCTTTCTGTTCACACCTTTTGTTAAAATGAATCTTGTGAGTGCTGCTTACTTTTGTTCCACTATGAAACTTGTTACTGCTTGAATAGAAAGTAGTTAATCTCAACAATAAACATTATAATGTGTGATAAAGCAGTCAGGAGAAAAAAAAAGCTCAACATTTTTTTCCAGTCCCCATTTTAACATACTCTGTCCTTATCAAATTAATATCTAAAAACAGTGACACGAAAGCAACACAATGGATGGCTTTGTTCACTTCAGATGTACTAATTTGAAGCACAAACTGCCTTTCACTCCTTTTCCTTTTATGTTCCGTATTTCTGTAGTAGGGAAATCTTACTCTGTGAAACTCAATGCAAAAAATTTACAACTGGAAATAACTGGTTTATAAAATATTACCTGTCCTCATTAATAATTTAAATAGGATTCACCAACAAATGGATTGCTCATTTATTTGTTCATATTGCTCATTTATTTCCATAGCTAAAGACCCCCCAGGCAGGCGGGAGAGGTGTTCTTCCTTAACCCTACCAGGAGAAAGTACCACGTGAGCACATTCAGCTCTTCCTCCAGTTCTACAGCAAAACTCCTCCAGCTCCAAGCACAATCAGCGCAGTTGCTCCATATCAGAAACAGACATTGATAGAATTTCATAAAAGTTGCGAATGACACTCATAGAAAAATTGTTTATTGTAGGATAGGGGCTCCTGTGAAGGTTAAGTTGGTCCTTAATGTGCCTACTCATATACCTATTCTCCAGGGATGCTAAGAAGCACCAAGACTTAAAAAGAAAAAGATTATTTTTTTTAATCAGTCACCAGGGCACAAAACTGAAACGTGAATAGAATAAATTTCTTGCTGGCCAAGGCTTTACATTAGCTTTTACAAATGAGCACCACTGTGCCAACAGTGAAACGGGTCCTGATTTTGTAATGTTTGCTGAACTTGAGTTTAGAAATTGACTTTCTTGACATGTAGTCTGCTGGCAAGTTTCCCTTCTAGGTGCCAAAAGAGAGAAAGCTGCTCCAACAGAAAGAACTTATTCTCTGAATATGATGATTTAGCTTAGGTTTTAGGCTCTGGCTTGACCAAATGAGTACTTCAGACACTTAACAGCCAACAAAGAGAGTCAAGATTTTTTTACTGCCAGCACCCAACTGATTTCTTCCAGTGTGAACTAGAATCAAATAAAGAGTCTGCTTCATCCTTTCTAGCTTAACACTGATATACATAATCATAGGAAAATGTCACCGAACTCTGGCTGGGTTTAGCCACAGGTAATTACTGTTACTTATTAGAAACTGCAGCCCTGGCTTTGTCAGAAGCAGAGAAATTACATGGCTCTTCCTCGAGCGAGTGCCTCAGACCTCTGGAGTTGTGCACTTAACTTTCTAAATCCAACAGTACTGAAGTCTAGTAATGAATGCACATCCACCACCTCTGAGTAATACCATGGTTGATGTTGCTGAAAAAAGCCGATTTCAGAAAATAGGTTGCAGCACGGCAGGTCTTTGGCATATGTGTAAGAAACAGAGACTGTGGTGTCTTCTGACCCTATTTACTTGCACTCAGATGCATAGGGGTTGCAGAAGTCTTCTTGTGAAGTTGGTTTTCTGGCATTTACTCTCCACAATGATGATTGCTTATATCTCACGTACCCTGCCATCTTCCTGTCCACTCTAACCTCAGAGCAAAGGAACTTCAGAATATTCACTGCAAATAATAGCCCCTGGAAGATATTCAACAATTTCAAGACTGTATGATACATTTTAGAATTTAGAGATTTAATAGCACTGATGACTAGCAATTTTCCACAATTACCATCATAATCATTCTATGTTCTGAGAAGAGGATACAGATGACAAGGAGCCGTTTGAAAAATTAAACTTTTATGAAACATCTTCTGAATGTCTGGCATTTTGATACAGTAATACTTTGTCTGCTTTTCTGACTGCCTGTTACAAATTTGTATTTGCCTTTAGATATTCTTCTTATGGCAAAAAAAGAGCCTGTTCTGAGGATGATCTGTACCTTGGTTTTATTACAGTGAATTATGTATCTATTCAGAGATCACGCTCTCCGAAATGAACATCCAAGCCTGTTAAAATAGTCTGCCAACGTACTGTGAAGATCTGGGAAATGGCACACCCTCACAAATGCCAGATGTAATTCTGCCCACAAGAAAAGTCAGATGGATTCCGCCAATAAATTCCTACTTCTTTTGTCTGCCTCTTGGTTGATATATGATACCACTGCAGATGTATCCAATTTTATTAAAATTTGTCCCATCAGCTCCATTCTGGAAGAAGAATTTTCAAATTTACCCTGAGCTTGTGCACGTTTTGTGATAAGTTGTTCCTAAGCTGAAACTCAAGCCTTAAGTTTCATTTAATTTAGGTCAGCAAGGCCCGTATCTGGTCAGGCAATCTTCTGTCTTTGTGATTGTAAAAGACAGCTATATTTCACTGAAAATGCCTGGATATTCAGGCTCACATTTCAGTAAATTTTTCAGTTAGCACTGAAACTGGAATTATTACGTCCATTTTGGCTGAGTTTGAAAATCATCATAACATTGAAACTCATCATAGCAGCTGAGTTCAAACACCAAAACCTCCCGCAGGACTACACACACGGCAGAAAGATCTCATCACAGCTAGCCAAAGATCTCATCACAGCTAGCCCTTCAAATTCTAACAGAAGCTTTGCCGAAGAACTGAACTGTAAGAATAACATTCTTCAGTGTTTATGGTTTTATATCAAATGAAAAGCTTTCCCTAAATGAGTGGCTAATAACATACTTCAGACTATGGAGATACTGGTAAACCTGTACTTAAAGATGTCACTTAATTCCTCCATTTCAAAGACACACCTCGTGTTAAAAAGTATTTAGGAAACACACTGTTGAAAGTCAACACAGTTGTCTATGGGTCTTTGCTGAATTCTATATTAATAAAATTTTGAACTATTCTGAAAACCTCATGCTCTAAAAATCATCATATCGTAGAAAAGTATCCACTAGAATTTTAAAAAAGTGGCAGTTCAAAGTAATTTATTAAAAGTCTGAGTGAATATTTGCTATGAATTTAAGTATGACAACTTACAAGTACTTATATACATTGAGAGAACAACTACAGTTGATACACATTCAATATTTTCTTAAGTGAGTAGGTTAGGTCCAAACTTTTTGATTTGGGAAGTATTAGGATTTAACATTGAGCTAATGTTGAATGATCTTGTGCTGAATTACTCAAACATTTAAAGATTGACTAAATAACTCCACATAAATAAAACCATGAAACAAAATACAGGTATATAAACACACTGTTTGTTCTGCACTGCTTCATGTACAGAAACTAAGCTTCTAATTCAAGTTGTCTTTGTGTAGTATTACTACTCTGTAGAAAAGAGGGTGTTTTGTTTCTAAAAATGACATTTTTGGCATTATGCCCCAATTACTTCGGATTCTGAAGATATTGCCCAACAGTCATCCTCCAGTCATTCATTTTGTTACTAGCATTTGCAGAGAATGATGATCTAGAACGTCATATGTGGTAGGTTTTTGTATTCCACTTTCCTCCTTCTCAAGTGAGAATATTATAGTTTGTTTCTATTCACATTTAAGCGAGCAGAGAGTGCAAAAGCTAGCGATGCTCACTGGGAGATAACTTTTCTGCTTGAAGATACAGAAGGGAAAATATTGTGTGAGAAACAGGAAGATAAATTTTAACACAAGTGTGAAAATGAATTGGGGTAACTATTTTTGTCACTGTGCTATCACAGCTGGCCCTGTGATAGATGAGTCTTAGCCTGCATATAAAATGAATATACACTAAAAACTTTATTAATAGGAAGTATTAATTACTTCAAGATGATAACATACCTTGGATCTAAATCAGATGCTGCTCAAGAGCACACTGGGGATAACTAACTATTGTTATACGAGTGCTTTTCTCACATGAGAAAAATAGAGGAAAGATTCTATACATTTCAGTTGTTGCATAAAACTATCCAAAAGCATATTGGGGCTTCCCATAGAAACAGAAAACCTCTAAAAGGGGTCTTTAAAGTTGGCAAAATCAGCAAATTTAATCTATCCACTTTCTTTTGACCTTTAAACCTGACCTGAAAAAAGTGTTCAGCAACATAAATTTGATCTCTAAAGGCCTGCTGCAGATCTCATTTTCTGCTGTTTTTCCATTAGGCATTTATGGGACTTGCTGGTGTTACAGGGGACTAGTAAAATGTCGAAGTAATCCTGCAGTTCCTGTGTATGAATTCAGCTTTTCCCTGTGAGATGATAACATTTTTTTTTCCCCTGCCAAGGCTTTTTCAGATACTGGAGTATAAGACTAATACCATAGGTGTGATGTTATTTTTTTTTCATTTGGTAACATTAACCAGATCTAGCAGTTCAAGTGCTGAAACAAAAGAATTCTTTTCTGAGCCAATAAGGTGGCTTGGTGCACATCTGCACTAATTGAAATCACAGCATGGCTTTTCAGGATAGGAATTGTATCCAAAGCATACAGAGGATTTGAAGATCCTGGTTGTGTGTTTGTACATTCTCTTAAGTGCAGAGGAAACCAGCTGCTTCCATTTATGAACTGTGCTGATACATGTGCCTCGATGTACCAATGACATAATGTGCAGCTTCGCAAGCTATAGATTTGCCAACCGTTTTAACAAGGAAAAAAGAAAGGACGGGTATAGAAGGCAAGACAATAGAAAAGAATTTATGATAAAGATATCTAATTTTCAAGTAGCACATTCTGTAATTTATGTTATAATTCACAAGGATTAGAATTAGGTGATAAAAATATGATAAAAATAACAGCTTATTACATTATCCATCCTGCCATTTCATCCACCAGTAATGGCCCTCGATTCTTTCCAAGTTCCCTCTCCTGTCATTTTTTGGCTATTGCACTGTTTTCCCATAATATGGCCATCAACTTCTGACCCAAATTCACTTTCCCCTCCTTTTATGCTCTAGTAAATCTTTGATGCAAGTTTGCATCACAAGAGCATAATCAAAGTCTCTAAAAAATTATTCCCAGCTCTGAAAAGCTAAGTACCTGTTTTCTCTTTGTTAATCATCTTATAATTGAATTGACCTTATTCTTCTTTCTGAAGCATTCTTTTTCTCTTGACTTTCGTATCTTGTCCCTTTTTTCATGGTCTTATCAGTGTATCTTTTGGAAGATCCTCCTCAATGTTACTGAACATGGTTCTACAGGTTGGTTTAAGACATCTTTACACTTCCTCTAGCTCTAGCCTATTTCCAGGTAATCATTACCAAACACAGATTTATGCTGATGGCGGAAGGACCTTTCATTCTCCCTCGCTTCTCTCTGTTTGAGTCGTGACTTATTCTGTCCAAGCCAAGACCCACGTTTTCAAACCACATTCTCAATTCAAATCTTTTTTAGGACTTTGCTTTAATTCTTCTAATAGTTTCTGCATAACATTTCCTTTATTTTTTAGTCCCACAGCTTAAACTGAGCAGACATTATCTTATTCCAACTGAAAAATAAATCATTTCCAGTCCATACCTAATCAAATCACTTTCCATTCATCCCCTTCTTGACTGCGTCAAGTACTCCACACGTGGTTCCTCATCCAGGCTTCCATAACAATCTTAAACCAGATTATCTGTGAGCATTCACCACTTGCTACTTCACTTTTCAAACAATTAGCTATCTGCTTTTGTCCTATTCTGTTCCCAAAGCAGGTGAAGTGCTTCCCATAAGCCTGTCCCTTTCCATATCCACTATAAAACATATAGCACTGGAGATTCTGGTATACTCACTGCAATGTTCTTATTCCCTACTGAATGCTCTATAGAGTAGAAACCCAACAGGGTTTGGATCTGTCAATAAGGCTCCAAGGCACTTCAATAATAGGATGAAAAAAGAAAAAGTTAAGTCTGTGTGACAGGTTATAGAGAAGGTTCCAGGGAAGGAGAGGGGAGAGAGAAGAGTTTTCATTATGTTTTTACTTCATGCATATTCACATAATACTGACCCAAGTCAGTCCTCTCCAGACTCTGCAATTGGAGTAAATCAACAGAAGAGATGGGGGGGGCAGAGTTCTTATTCTTTTGTTAAATGGCAAAAATAAAATCAGTCATTATTGACTGATAATTTGATCCTGGAAAATCATAAATGCATTTCCATTCAGTAATTAAATACTGTACAGAAGAAGGATATATAACGAAGCCAATTAGGATCCTGGCATTCTTAAGTAAAATTTGGTTCAATCAGTCCCTGAATTTTAGTGTCAACACAAGAAAATTAAGATTGCGGCCACATATGATCATAAGTGTTCCTTTGAAAAAGATGTCATATAATTAAAGGTGCTAGTTTCCACATCAAATTCCACTTTGGATGTGGTTAAATTCCAGCTCGGTTAAGTATTTCCTGTCTATTTAATTTCATCCTGTAGATCCAGCTGCACATAGTTATTCCACACTTCCTGTCCTAAACTATCACATAGTGGCGTAGTGAGTCACTGAGCAGCTTCATTCTTTTTCATTCTTTATATGATGTATCAATTATGTCATCTAGAAAGTGCTTTGAGACCATCTGAGAAGTCACCAGAGATGTCAGGTTACATCCCTAAAAAATAACATGTAGCGCAAACTTTAAAAACCCCCAACTTTTAGAAGGAAATATAAGTCAACTAAGAATTGGTAGACTTTGGCAAATTATGCAGAGTCTACTAAACAATAAAAGCCAAATAAAAATTAATTCCAGAACACAGTTTTTGGAAAAGTTAATTCAATTTCCTCATAAATGGGCTGCAGTTTCCAGGGTGGCATTGGGAATAAAAACAAAAAAAAAGGTAAAGATATTTAGAAATAAATCTACAGAACTAAAAAACCTGATAAATGTATATTTCTATATTTCCTCTTTCACTGTTTTTTCACATTAATTAAAAAGTAGGCGACAAACCCAGAAGTATGTCAATCACTCAGAGATACCCCAGTGCTCTATCAGTTCAAAAAGGACCAGAGAAACTGACTCCTCAAATAACACCTGGTCTAAAAGCCTTAAAAGCATTTAAAAACACTGATCAGTATATAAAACTGAACCATACACAATCCCCAAAGGGAACCAAGTCACTTTTTTTCTACAGTCAGAGGCAGAAATAGAAGCCTTTGGCTACCACAGGACACCTTGCTAGCCCCCACAGGCCTGGTAGGCCTAGGTTGTCGCTATTTACATTTTTTAATTTGGGATTAAATTAAAAAAAACCCACATTCATCCACATGGGAGCTCTCCCCTAACTCTTTTGTCACCTACAGCCTGATAACCAATAGGAAAATTTACCTGATGGCCCCAATTTCCATCGCTTTAAGCCCCCATTTCTGATTTCAGGTCTGGGCGTTAGGCCCCGGCTCCTGAAGCCCGATCGTTCAGGCCCGAAGGGAAGTTCAGGCCCAGCACCCAGGGGTGGAGCGAGGGATGGATGGATCCTCCTGGCATTGACTGATTATTAAAAGAAATAAGCTTTCCTTAGTATATATAATAGCAATTATGAACCTAGCTCTAGTTGAGACAGGCCCCTGGGCACCACTGTAAGAATTCTGCATGCAAGTTTTATATCAATGAAGACTAGTCGGTAGCTACCTTTTTCCCTCGTTAATGAACAGATAGGAGCAGTGAACTTCTAATTCTAGTTTCATCCTACAAAACTTACACAAGGTCCATCTACGCAGAGCTGCTGCTTTTTTAAGAAACCTAATTATCGCTTTTTTTTTTTTTTTGGACACTGTTAACAAATCTAGATTTCATCATTCAAATGGGTTTGAACCAAGTTTATGTTCTTAAACAAGTTGTTACTTAGTGTGCCTCAAAACCAAGATAAACACATGAGATAAACATATGCTGCCCAGGATACCACGTGTCACAAGGCATCGAACGGCCTGACCCATTTTCTACCCATACCAGGGACAACGCGTTAGTAAGACAAATTGCATTCATGCTACAGAGCACTTAAAGTCCCAAAGACTTGTTATAATTCCTTCAGCACGTTTCAGACTAATGACCCACAAGAGTGAAAGAGGTATTGGTTTTACAATGCAGATCAATGCTTATACGCAGTGAACAGATTCCCTCGACTTTCTTTATACAATTTACAAGTTGCTCTGGAGAAATGGCAACAGCAAACTAAGTAAATGTAATTTCTCTTTCATTTACTCTTGTGTAGATCATGGTACTTGATTACCAATAAAGTTTCTCCACTCTTGAGTGAGGTGAAATGAGAGCTTAATAACATCAAAAGTTGCAAACATGTAAATACATGCAAATTAATCCATGCATGTAAAAAAAAGCCTGGATAGAGATGCAAACAGGGAGACACCAGTTAAGCTGTTTTTACATTTAGTCTCAAATCACTTTTACTTTAACATACACATAATGCTTTACATCAGTGTAACTTGAAATAAAGTTTACTTTATTCCTTCTAAATGTATTTGCTGATGTAGGGAAACATGACCAAACAATGAGTCTCCATTTAGCAGTGGAAACACACAAATGATATTTGCTTTTTTTATTAAAATAACATGTGAAAGATGTATTACAGATTGAACTTCCTTTTGGAAACTTTAGCTGCCTTGGGAGACAACACAGCCTATAATATTTCTTACTAAGAATATCCATAATAGTTTTGGAAAGGTCTTAAAATAAAATCTAAAATATGCATGAAATACATGTTTTTCATGAGTTTTTTTCCCGTCTTTTCCTCATGAGCTCTAAAATGCCAATTTTAATGTTTTAATATTTAATTCATTTCAGTTAGTCTTTTTACCCTTTGCCTTGTAGAAGTTAGGAAGAAAGGTTGAAAAGTTAAAGAAAGGGGGAATTTATCTAATTAAAATGAAATCTTTTAATGATGTTATGAAACCACTCAGAGCAATGTTTTAGATTTGCTCCTGCTGTTGTTTGAAGCTGTGGTGTTAAAAATGCCCTGGTTAGAGTTACAGACTGTTCGAAAAAACTGTGAGGAATTTATGTAGGATTTAAAACAGACACATGCTTTTAAAGTCGAGAACCTTCAAATACTACAGCTAATCCACACAATAATTCAACAACCAACCCATGCTCAAATTCCTAACAGATACCATATGCAACCTGTAATAAAAACTGCATCAAGGTATTTCAAGCGATGGGATAATTTCATTTTCTACTTAAGAGCCCTATTTACTTTTAATTAACAATCTATTACAAGGTGCATGACAACTATTCCAGTATTTTGCATACAATGCTTATACTGAAAATGGTCCTGAAGATATTTTACTGTCTAAAGAGGATGGGTTATTCATTAGACGCATTATGATAAAATTAGCTATTGCTTATCTAAATATACTTGACAACCATATACCACAATGATACTTTCTGCTTTTACCTTTTCTGTAACTGCAACAGAAAGAAAGACAGGTTCAAAAGTAGCACGTATAAGTTAAACAGCAAGAAAAAAAGCAACCTCCAGAGTTCAATGCAATGCATCTCGTAACAGAAAATGGTGCTTTGACAATATAGGAACAAAACGTTAAGATACGCCAAATTTAATGTTTTAGCCTTTACATTTTTCCATCCACTTTTTCATTCTAGCATGCCCTCTCTCAACAGTCTCCTGTTCCCTGAGGATTACACATTTTCTGGATTTGGACTTTCTCACAGGAATAACTATGGTAATTCAGCTGGACCCAAATTCTTGTAGTAGTTGAAAAATGTACTTCATACAAAAAACAGGATGTAATTCCTCTTTTGACTGTCTCTTTGGCTAAGCTATATATTTACTTGGCTAAATAATTAGGCCATTGCTAAATGTGAAGATTTTTCAAATGTGAATCTAATTAGCCTAAGTAAAGAAGGTATTTCATGGGAAATTATTTTTTTTGCCTTCAAGGAGATGATTCTACACTCAGTGAAATTGTGTCAACTTATTAACACTCAGCTTATCTGCTATAGGTTTTAAATGATTTACTCTTATACTCTGTTCCAAAATACGGATTCAGTAGCTCCTCAATATTAGCTATCTCTACCAAGATTCTCAAGATTGGTATTAAAATGCTTTACATTATAGAAGCAAAAATTTGACGGTGTTGATATACGTGTAAAAAAATGTTCAATAAAGCATCCTATTATGTCAAATGAAAATTTTTTTCAAATGAATGAATGGATTGCTTAATATCAGGATGGTAACATGATGCTCTTGAGCGAGGAGATTCAACTTCACATCAACAAAGTCCATAACTGCTGACAGCCACAAGCTATCAGGATACCACAAAAGAAAGACTCTTTTCTCCCCATTTCCTTAAATATGTATGGAAATATTTATTTGACCGGATGGAATTTTGCATTGATCTACTATGATAGATTTTGTTTTGCAGGTATGAGCAGTTGGAAAGATTTTAACATATCCTTGGGCACAGCAGCCTTTTACTCTATGAAAAGACTATAATTCAACACAGTGTATCTATTTAATAAACACAGCATGCACTAAACAAAGTATTTAAACTCTTCTATAAAACACCAAGAGCTTAGCAGTAATTCCTAAAGAGAAAATAACAAGATGACAATACAGCTCCAGATAGCAAAAAATCATGTGTTGTCCACCCAAGGTAGCCCTGGTATTTTTCAACAACATAGTGAGCATGGAAAAAACCAAAGTAAGTAAACCTCACGACAAAACTATCAGCAAGAAAGCGTTGTACACTACCAGAAACTGATAGGGACATACTTCTGTTTGATACGCTCCAATGGATTTGCTTAGATTCATAATATTTTGAACGTTTTTTTATAGGCAGATGCATACTTATGGTTTGGGCCAACTGGCTGCAAGAACAGTCAAAAATCAAGAGTTGGGAAAGTTATGTTAGTGCAGCTGTAAGTGCGTCTCAGCAAAAAGGTACATTAAGACAGGCTCAGTGCTGTACAGTGCTGTCGTGGACCACATCAAAACGTGGCATAATAAACTTGCACCTGCTTAGAGTACAATGAGTGAATGTGAACTCAAGCAGATATTCCTTTTGTTCCCTGGAGATTATGGATAATGGACAATAATGGGTAGCTCTACAGTGCACATTTTGCATTTTTCACTATTATGCACTCAGCTTCCCCACTCCTTAACACCCTCTACAATCAAATAATCTTCCTCAAGTTGCAGAAA
Organism: Gallinago jamesoni; assembly: GCA_025769975.1. Taxonomy (NCBI): domain Eukaryota; kingdom Metazoa; phylum Chordata; class Aves; order Charadriiformes; family Scolopacidae; genus Gallinago; species Gallinago jamesoni. The sequence continues at coordinate 16,152,698 of JAOQGH010000002.1, forward strand.
GCAAAGCTTCCAGAATGAGGAAAGCCACCATCAAAACCATCCCACATAACCTTGATTCTGTTCTTTTTTGCATATTCAATATTATCATCCTTATTCACATGTCAAAGCTTTCTCAGGTCTTTGTGTGAAACAACCACTTACTTCACAAGATCACTTCCTAATTTAGTGTAGAACATTAAGTGGGGTGGGGAATTTTGTACGTAGTTTCTGTTGTAATTTTGGGGTATAAAATTCAAATAACTTTTTGCATAATTGCAAACATCATCACCTACAGTTAATTTACTTTTATGAATGTCATTGCTCCCTTTATCAAATGTAAGAACTCTCATTATTCCATTAAATCCTTGCAAGGTGAAGCTGTCTGAAATCTTAGCATATGCTCATCTTTAAAATTCCACCATTTTCTGTCACTCAGGCAACATTAGCATCTTTAAATAATTCTTTAACTTATTTTCACCATAGAACTCAATCTTTATTCTGTATCTCATTGACAACATATTTACCTGTGTAACAGCTACAAGAAGTTCCAAGTAGATATCCTCAGACCATTCACTCCAAAATGACAAAGCATATCCCTCCTTGTTTTCCACAAAGGGATGCTGAAGTTCCAGCTCTGTGTGACCATTATTTTCTTGGTTTCCCCCCACAAATCCTGTTTTCTTTCCAAAGAAACTAGATTCCTTACCTAGGCGTCAGAAGACGTTCAGTAACTCCTTCTTTGTATGAGACTATACAATAAGATACCTTGCATTTCAAACTCCGGTGACACTACTTGAAGATCTGTACAAGCAGCAAAAGACACCATGAAGCTGCATGGCCTTTCTGTCTTTTTGAATATTTTGAGATGGTACCCCTTTATCTATGGCCTGTTATATAAATTAAAAAACTTTTGAGCCTCTCTAAAATGCTTTCTGGATCAAATAATACTGCTGTGATACATGTAAATCCTAGAATATCTCTGGAACAGCCTGGGGTGAAAAAACCCCAAGAAAAAAATATTCAAAACAAAATGCACAAATCAACCCCCACCCCAACACCGGATTCCTTTCGTACCTTAAATGACATAAATGCATTTAGAAAGTCTCCATAACTATTGTTAAAGTTCATCAAGCTTCATTATCTTTGTGTTAAAAGAAAGAAAATTACTTTTCAGAGTCCAAAATAGAATTAACAATTTCTTATTCTTACAAATTAAACATTCCAATTGAAGTATTTCTAAATTGTTGCTTAATTCTAAGTTTGAAAGCTGCAGTTTTTATGTATATATAAACTACTCAATAAAATGGTGCTTTGTCTTTCTTCTGAAGTTGTTTTATGAACAGATGAAGCAAAAATGATCATAAAATGATGAAGTAATTTCTAAAAGCAAAATTATTGACTTCAACTGAAAGGCTTTCTAAAGGTTTTTAATTGCCCTAAATTTGTGAAAAACTACCCAGGAGATCAACAAATTCATATCAATGAACTGCATTATACTATTGAGAGAACCCTTGGCCTCAAGCCAGGGAGAACAAATAGAAAGGACCATTTTCACTTGGCTGCAAATTATCAAAAAGCTAAGAGAAAGCTATGGAGTTAAAGTGACATGTTTGTATGGTGGGAAAAAGATCAAATATTGATCGTCCAAGCTGAGGTAATTAGAGCGGTTGTCAAGGAGATGGGATGCATGTCGTTAGCCCTACAGAAATGCATCTTTGTTTTATATTGAGTGAATTAGCTGTTCAGCAGTTGGCAGTGATTTTTTCTTTTCTTTCTTTAAAAGGCTATACACCAGTCAGTAGTAAAATACTCCCGTAATTCAATTTTTTAAAAGATAAACATATATAAATACACTTTAAAAGCTTATTCCAAATATTGGAAGTTTTTCTACATGGATATTTTGTAAAACATGCATCTTCCTATGCTTTAAGGCTTATACGAGTGTAAACCACCCGACTGTAAATGGAGAAAGATGCATGGCGTGGAACTGAAGCGCCTGCTGTTTTAATAAACCTTCAACCTCGCCCTGGGTAGTAAGTCCTTGCAGATTAATGTCAGTCCACTGGGGACTGGAAGCTCACACCATTATGGACACCACAGAGACCCATCTGCTGGAGCTGGTGCCGCTCATGCATTTCACGTGGCAGAGAACTGCTGCTGCCTCAGTAACAGCCCAGTCCCGTAAGGCTGGGGTCTCAGCGTGGCTCCCTCTCCTCCCGCAGCCCAGGAGACCTTAGGGATGACAGCAGCATCTTCTGCTGCGGCTCACGCTTTGTCAGAGATCTGACTGGGACACTGAGCAAACAAACATCAGAACACAATGTGGCATCTAGTAGAAATATGTGACCTTCCTCCCCCCCCGCCAAAGACACAGACCAAACCGCTAACAGTTTCATCACAGCAAACGGGATACAATTCAGTCACAGAATGTACATCTGTACCAACAAGCAAAACCACTATGGATAGGACACGTAAGTCTTGTGACAACTAGGAATTCAGCGGCTGCATGTGTCAAAGTCCAATCTCCTCACACAAAAAAAAATGTTTCTGATAGACATTTACTAAATATCCTTACCTACGAGGCTAGTGGCAAAAAACCACCCATGCCAAAAAACCCAAATCGATTCCCCAAATGATAACATAAAGGTGAGATGGAAAAGACCTCCATCCACAATTGTAAAATTCCCCCAACAAAAACAAACCATCTGATACTTAAGAACTCGTATCAGGAACTTAATTTCCTATCTCAGGAATTCACCTTCAATGTCATACAACTATTTAAGTGCTTTCAGACTTCCAATTATAAGACTGTTGTCAGTTGTATACAGCTTTGTCAACCTTCCCATTTGGGCTGAAATTTATCAGCTCTGAATGTCTTCTTTAAGGTAAGATAATAATCTTTCCAGGAAACTTTAAGCAGAGGAAATGAAAGGAAGCCATGCAGTACGTCTGACTAGAGTTCAGTTCTCCACGGGATGACCAACACGGGAAGGCTATGCTTTCTCCTAATGTGCTGCTGAAATATTTTTTTTAAATAGTAAAGTCTGTTGAATTTTGATCAAGTCCATCCAGCATTTTTTTTTTTTTCCAAAGAGAAAGTCACCTCTGCAGTGCTATCTTGCAGACATTTCTCTCAGAAAAATCTGGTCCAGAAACTGTCTGGAGAACGCCAAACAGCCACATTTCAGCAGGACACTGAACAAAGCCTTATTTCTATACTTTGATAATCCTAGACATTATTTTTTTTAATATTTATCACCTTTTTAAAGCTTTAACAGTAAGCACTAATGATATTTTTTTCTTATAGCAGAACATTTTCATACTGTTTTCAATAATTCTGATTTTTTTTTTTAATAAAGAAAAAACACAGCTGCTCACTCCACTAATAAAAAAATTCAGCATATTAAAATACATAATTAAATAGTCTGTCTTTACTGTTCTGCCATGTGTTTAGTTTATTCCAGGTAATTCAATAAAAAGAACTGACTTTAAAAGAAGCAGGCCAGGTACTGGAGTTGATACTTTTTCACAAGTCTCTGTGCCTTTTAAGTAGAGCGGTACAGAATGCATGAACCTTTTGCTTCCTTTGCTCATTTTCTCTTCCCTACACGCAAGCTGATTCCCGGAATTCCTATTTGCTGGAAAAGGAACTCATTATAACCACTTAGTTCAAATACTACCCTTCCTATGAAAGACAAACTAAAGAAAAAACTTGAGCCAAGTACAATATTCCATCAGTCTAGATGCCATGGGGCTCCATAACATGGCAATGCTTAAAAAAGACCTACTGAGCAATTAGACCTGAGATTGAGGGACTGGCTGCATATTCTCCCTGAAACACTTAAGTATCTATTTCACACTTGCATTCCTATCATATCCAAACTGAGAAAATAGTCTTTTTCGTTCTTTCTGCCATTTGGTTGAAAACACAATGGTATCAAAGTAAAATCTATCCTTCAGATAATGAAAAATTACCCAGAAGAATGTGTTCTTGTTCGGATTCTTATAGAATTTTATTCCCTTACTGCATATGGAAAGAAAAGATATATTTCTCAATTGTCACTGAAGTAATAACAACTTCTTCAGTCACTCTTAATGGAACCTCAAATTGGATATACCATGAAAACAGAAAGAAAAACAACCCAAATGGCCAAGCAAACCACTAACCATGGAGTGCAGCTCTGACATTGTACTTCCTCCTGTCACACATTTGGTCACTACTTGTCACATATAACAGTGCAATGACTCAGCAGTCATGTCTTGCTAACACTATTTTTAGGCAGTGTACTATAAGGTGGTAGTTACCCTTAAAAAAAGACATCAACATTGCCCAATGGGGGCCATGGAGTGGTAAAAACCCCATATCACAAAGACATGGTCTGGATATTCTTAGCTAAATGTTGAAAGATGCAGAATTTTTCAAGTAAGCAACTGCATCTTTACTATATTGCCATCTTGATCAATAATTAAAGTATATTTGTCAGCATACATGAAAAAGATTTCAAATAGCTTTGTTTATTATGTTTGTTTACTTGCTTAATCCAAAACCTGATCATATTTAATTATTAGTGAAGCTACGCGTTTCAATTACACAGTAAACACCACACATTGTGTTTGGCATAATCAGACCTTTAGATCTGCACACTATTTCTGCTTCACTACCAATACTGAAATTATGATTCTTCCTACAACATAAGTCAATTTTTGGCCAACAAACATGCTGTTTCAGTAACAAGCAGCTCTTTAACTTACTACAGGCACATGGCAGTGAGCCTCTGAATAGAAACAAGAAAAAGGCAGAATTTTTCTCTTCGTGTCCTGCTCACAATAGAAGACCTTTAATCTTAGGTGTTAAAAACTGCATCAAGCTCACAAATCTCTCTCTCAAAAAAAGAGAAAGCCCAGCAATGGGCTCTGCCTCAATTTGCTTAATAGCAAGGACAGTTCAAGAGCTGCAGAAGAGAAAGCATAAGATGGCATGCACTGCCCTTTAGTGGCTGCAGAAATCCTCACCCATAAAATACACAACCGATGGGTTATTGCAAAGCGAAGCATTCCTTACTTTGGTCTTCTGGAAAAATCCCAACACGTTTTCCCCAAAGCTAAAGGTAACGGTAGCTCACACACCTCAACAGCATGAAAACTACTAGCCTCATTTCAGTGTAACAAATACTTCAGCAGGAAAGGAGTTTTGGGGGATGCGCTCTCTAAATGAGCCGTGGTTTCTGACCGATCGAAGGATAAGAAAGGAGCAGGCTTGAGAAGAGTGGAAAAGAGAAAAGTTTAAATTAAAGAGAAAACCAAACTGTTCTGTTCATCCTTCCAACACTGGACAGGGTCTTAACGATTTTTTTAAACAGAACCTATGCAGGGCTGGCACGTAAGTTATTAACTACTTTTGAAACCACTATTGGCAGTACCAACTGTATCACCAGACACACGAGCAGCTTTGAGTACCCTTAAATTTTTTCAATTAACTGAAATCTTTGTTTAGGTACGTTCACATTTGTTTTCACTCTCATACCTTTATAAGGCCAGGGATAAATGCTACCCAACTTCAACAGAATATGCAATGCCTCAGTATTTATTGTTCCACACTTAGCAGTTCCAAGACTGCAGCTATTGCAGAAACCACCAGCATGAACTCCCAAAGACCCGATCTATGCCGGCTTTAATACTGTCCACAGGCCAATGGCTGTCACTGAATTCCTTAGGTTACTGTGAAAAATTGGAACTTTTAATAGAAGTTTAAAGCTCATTTGAGGGAAACACTGCCATTTCTAGGCCAGTAATAGTGTGAAATAAATTGCTTTTAATTTTAAAGTCTGCTGGGGATTAAGCTGGCCAGTCATGACTGTCATGTAAGTTTTGTCTTTTACGTGTTCACAGTATTTCAAGTGTACTGAAATGTTCTAACAGAAGGGCTATATTTATATTATTACTTAAGTGATGTATCGTGCATAGCAGATTTTTAACTCAACTTTATCTTAGTTATCCAACAGATTAATCTCTAGGACTGCTGTCTAAAAGCTCTCGTTACCCTTGCACATGATGGATGAATGAATGCCATCCTGTATTTTTCTCAAAGTCGCAATGAAATCATTTTTCCTGTGAAAATCCTAGGTGTACATTCAGATTTACAGAAATTGGACCTGGAAATAACAAAATTAGCAGCAGTTCCAAACTTGAAGTATGTTGCAGATATGGAACATGAAACTGCTGCATCTTCTTGGTGATTCTTGGATTTCAATAACGACCACTTTGTCTTAATTCATTTCTTCTGCTTCTATCTTACCAGTAAAAACACTCAGCAATTCACAGAAGAACAGACAGAAAGGTGATGAAAATACAGAATTGTATCACATGCAATTTTCCACTGGAAAAAAAAAAAAAAGGACTGGAGAAGGAATGTGTGTGTCAGATTCAAAGTTACTGCTAGACTGTAAACATTTGTTTACTGTATTATTAGAACGGCACATGGTTAAAAATATTGAGACTTTTTTTTTCCCAATTCTTATTTGATAAAATGGGGCAGATGAGCATTCATAGTCTTGGCAAAAACAATTCTTGCTCACTCAGTGACCATGTGGACTATGACACAAATCCATAGTCCCTGCTATGGACTTCACTGTCACTTGATTTCTTTTGGTATTTCAACACATTTACCCAGATTCTTATTACATAGCAATTTTATAATTCTGAGTACAGAATGACCTTCCATGAAATTTATTATGAACTTGGTAAAAAATGGTATGCACTGAGAAACCAGCGGCAATTGACAATGATTGTAGCTGCAGTAGTTCATGGTTACATGTCCTGCCAGGAAAGCAGTAAGAAAGCCTTCAAATTAGTCTCACATTGCGTCTGTGACTGGAACACTAGAAAATGTTTTAACTTCATTATGTTAAAAATTCTGTTCTTAAACTACAATTGCCACAGTACCTTTCTTAGGTAACTAATGTACGCTACCAAAATGAAAGGTAGTTTTACAGTATTTTCCCAAAGGAAGAGGACGCATCTATTGTTTACAGAGAAAAAAAAAAAAATTAGATTTTTACAAAATTGGGTATTTTCTAGTTCTCTCCTATACAAAAAAAACCCAAACCCTTTTAGCTGTTCCAGAGAAGGGGTTGAGACTTCGTTAACAGCATAGCCTTTTCAAGGGAGGAATGGAAGCGTGGTTGCTTTTTCCTCTTTTAACATCTTCAAAAAGATAATTAGGAGAAGCAGCATTGTGGGAAGTAGAACAATCTTCATGCATTAACAGGCCATTGACCGGCAGAAAGGTAAGATAGCATGGCTAATTAGTCTTTAAAACATACATCTTGAAAACCATTATTACTGAAAATAGATATTTGTTCTTTTAAAAAGAGTTGCACATTGGTTATTTTGACTGTTTTCTCAGAGGTGGCATAGGGAGGTTGGATTCATCCTATTTGAACTCTGCAAACCCTCGTGAAGCAGAGGCAGGCAGCTGGGAATACTGGGCAGAAGGTCTTTGGCAGAACTTAAGTTAATGAATCTGGGCCATGACGTCCAGTGGAGAACTTGGAGCATCTAAAGAATACCAAGGAGTTAAAATTATATAAGCTTTAAGTTATTATGGGCTGCTTTCCAAAAAGCATGACTTCCAATACTTGAGTGTGCAAGCCAGATTTCATTTCTGGCTCTATCTCACAATGCTGTAATAGTTTAATTCAGTTGAACTAAAGATTCTCATCTGCTATTAAGAACAAGAGCTAGAACAATACAAGTGTTTTATAAACTGCAGCAAAATTAATTTGCAATTGATGAGAGAGCCCAAAATCAATAGTGTCCTGCAGCAATTCTGCATCAGTGTTGGCTTTCTGCAAGTTCTGCTGGCTGCTAAAAAACCCCAGCATTGATAAAAGACACATTTTTTTGTTAATACCTTATTATGTATTACTATGATTTTTATTATCTTTATCTAAAGTATGTGTTAAGCCTAGTTGTGTGACCAGGAAACCAAATTTGCATTGACTTTCTCTACGAGTAGTTTAAAGTCTGGGAATACCAAATCTAACCTTCTCTAGAGTAAGTGTCTTCCGAGAAAAAAAAAGAAAGTGAAGGTTATTTCTGATGGCTGAAAAATGATTATTTTAAAATTGTCATCACACTTCTATTATAATAAAGAAAAAATTGAAATTATGGGCAAACCAAATTGTAAATACAGGCCTGGTACATTTAGAAAAGTTAAGTTTCAGGCTGTGAGGGATTCCAGACCAGAACAGAGAGAGAGATATATATTTGTATATACCCACGCACATGCGTGTAATACCTCTATGCTCTTACTTATATGGCAATTAGTTCCTGAATATGACATCTACTGTCCAATCATCTCCTATTTGAAGCACTGTTCAATGAATAAGTCTTAGTCCTGGGACATAAAAGCAGAATTCTGATTTTTCATAATGTTACATATAATTGGATTCATACAGAACATTTTCTTGGAAGATGCCTCTAATTTCTTCAGAAATATAATTCATAGTTTCCTTTCTGAGCACATCACAATCGTAACAAGGACTGATGGGACCCATGGGTGTATCATATATACATAACTACTACTGAATACAAATGGAAATACTTGGCTGATGCAGCTATCCCTGGGGTAAATTTTCAACAACAAGGCAAATAATACTAATACTTTGTGTTTATAACACAAGCTGAGAAGATTTCACAAGTATTATTGAATTAAACCAAACAGCAAATTTCCAAGGCAAGGTTCCACAAAATATTTGAAACGCACAACCAAGAATCAAGGCCTCCAGACTTGAAGACAAACTTTCTTCATCTCAAAGACAAACTTTCTCATTCTCTCTTCCTCCCAACAGTCCTGGACAGAACAGTTACATTTTGTAATTAAGAGAAGACTCACATTAATTAATTACCTGCTTCCAGCTTTGTTGCCTTTCTCCTCTTTCTCACAATCTGCCACCAAATATTCAGTCATATGAAAGGTATCAGTATCACACCGGCACTCTTCTGTGAGAACTTTGTATATGCATTGAGAAATGCAGTGAAATAATTCTCTTTTTGGTGAAACCAGATGATAAAGTTTACTATTACAAAGTGATGGCCATCCTGAAGATGAAATACATTTTACTACAAGTTTTAGAGCTCTCAAATGCAATAATGGGCTTGGGCAAAATATATTACTTTATGATATAATTCAGAAAATTAAGGTTTAGAATGGTAAAAATAGCCTATATTCCCAGCCCTCATGGTTTCAGTCATAACTTTAAAAATAAGAACTGTTAAATAATGCAGTAGTACTGTCCCAAGTCACCAATCAGCCTCTGCCACCAGCACCACTCAGAAAACTTCCATTTTCATCAAGAGCTGACCAAAATGTCATGACTGCAGCTAACGTCATTCCTGATCCTTTCAGCTGAAAAACCTAGAGAACGTGCTTGAATTTAAAGAACACATGTGAAATAGATGACTCTTGTTCACTTTGGGAGGTTTTCCTCCTCCCAACAAAGCCCACCTTATACTTTCTAAATATGTTTATTACGAAATTGCTAATATTAGTAAAAAGCTACAGCTTTTCTCAATTTTCTTATAAGTGACATTAACACAGCACTTATATCCTAGAAAAGCAGTCGAACAAGCAGACAATCAAGTTTAGTAATTGCATAGAAATTCACATCCACCCACAAAGTAAGTTAATGATAATTTATGGAGGAAAAGAAACAAACTGCAATATCCTTTTGTGTTCTGAGACCACTGTGTGCCTCACTTTCCCCAAATGGTCCAGACGGGGCTGTGCCCAGGCAGCCCTTTCTCTCCTGTTCCCGTAATGATACTCTTCTACTTAAACCAGGAGTATTTTTTCATAAGAGAAACCTAATAGTATACTAATAAACTAAGCTTTTTAGTGATGAGGTAAGAGGTATAGCAGAAACAAGTGTGGGTGAAACACCTTCCTACTGCTTCTTCAATTACATGGCATTTTCAAACATCAACTATAGCCCAGAGATATTAACTGAAAATGACTGAAGAACATGCATTGGAAAAAGACTGGTGAAGAAGAATAAAACTTCTTGCCATTCTTAGAATCATATGGGGTTGGAAGGGACCTCTGGAGATCATCTAGTCCAACGTCCCTGCCAGAGCGGGTCTACCTAGAGCATGTTGTACAGGAACTTGTCCAGGCGGGTTTGGAATGTCTCCAGAGAAGGAATAAAAAAATAAGGAGAAAACTGAATAGGAAAAAAAAATAGAGAGAGAAACAGATTTTTTTTTTTTTTTATAAAACTAATGGGCACTCAAGTCATCTGCCCCTAAAGGACGAAGAATTTAATTTATAGTTCTAAGAAACTGCATTTTTTTTCAACTGCATTTTAGTAGCATAAGCTGCTAAACCAGTTCCGTATGTGTAGAACAATAATGGTCTGATTTTGCTGAAGTTAAGTAAGACTTTGTCCAACTTTCAATGGGACAGAAACAGACTGGAAGGCACATTTTGTATAATAACTTTTAACAGAAAGATATAATGCACTTACCTTTTATCTATTCTCTTAAGGAACTGTACGTAGACAACATTTTGCCAAATACAAATCAGGAATACTTTTTTCTTATTCATTTAGAAACATGGTAAGTTGTAAAAAGAATATACTAACGTACTTATGAGCAAAATAGTACTATCTACCTTTGCTAAAAATGGGCAGCTGTTTCTCAATCTGCTTTACCTTATCTTTCTTAACCTGAAAATACACAGGGGAAATGACATACAGCACAGAATTTGCTCATGGAAATACACAAATAAGGTGGGAAATTCCTCCCCTCTCCATCTCCACCCACAAGTTTCATTCATTCTTAGACTGAGTGAAAGGAGCAGGTTACAATGACACAGTTAACAATTCATTTTAGTCAATTTAACGATAATTACTCTGCAATCATCACTTATTTACAAACATATAAACGCTTGCTTTACTTATGGAATTAATCATAAAACACATAAGGTATTTAATATTGTAATTAAGTATAGATTTATTAATGACACATAACACTTGTAACTAATTAATGCACAGAGTTAATCATTAAGTATCTTGCTAAGTGCTTATTAGGGTGTCTCTACTCATGGACAGCTGATATTTCCCTTTGTCATCTGCCTGATATCTTCACATTTCAAGACAGCAAGGAACATAAAGGAAGTTAAGACCTTTGAGGAAATTATTTTGTATTGTGAGTGTTGCTTCAGATTTCATTGTGCTACTGCTTTACAATTAGAAAATGACCCAACAGCTCCTGTCTTGGAACGCTTACAATGTAATAATTTAAAATCTCAAAAGCAGGAAGTTCTGCTAGACCCAGATAACTCGTACTTTGTGTTAGAATATACATGTTTCTTTTAATAGGCGTTTGCATACAAAAGTAGTTCTTTCTTGAGAACGAAGCCTTTTATTGATTAAGGAAATTTCCTCTACACAGGAAATGTGCACTACCTCAATAAACCCAAAGTTTGCAACTCATCTACGCTTGACATATATAGAATTTAGGGTGGTTGTGCATCCTGTGCAGATGGGCTGCTGTTTCTTATTAATATAGTTTTACTATTTATTCATGTCGTGGTAATGTTCAAAGTCTCTGATGTAGATCGCAACTTCATCATAGTTCCAGGTGATCTATACATAAAGGCTGACTCAATTCCTACCCTAAAATACTAACTTTAGAAAAAATGCAAGTGAACGAGATACAAGATACAAGCAAAGTAATTAAGATCCCAGACAGATTTCCTATTAGTTACTGCTATTTTTACATCCTTCATACATTCCCTTTCGCCTTTCCATTTCCTCCTTAGCCACTGTAAATAACGTAACAATTATGTCTCCTGATTTCACGTTTTAGCTACAAGAAAAAAGAAAAAGAACCAAAACAAACCACACTGTGCTGAATGGGAACTGCTCAGGTGACTCGGCACAGCGCTGCTCCCCTGCCTGAACACATCTCCCACAGGTTCCCAGTGGCTCCAGCCACCTCCTCCTCTTCAAGGGATGGCTACTGTCCTGTATGCTGTGCTCCGTCACCCAAAACTATGGAGTTAAAGCCAACTGTTGCCCCTGGTGTCTTCTGAACCTAGTCCTACCCAAAGAACCTTCCTCTGAATGTTTATAAGCATCAGCTTCACCACCACAAATATTTTCAGGGTGATTTCATATTTAAAGTTGAAACTGTATTGCTCGCTGCCTCATTGTCCCCCCTGATGCCCGTCTGCAAATCTGCTCTTTCTGCTTTTGTTATTAAAGAATTACCCAACATTTATGAAAGAGTACAAATATCTGGAAACAGAAAACAAAGTTCAAGGATTGGGAACACAAAAATACCTCAACATAACTGGATACATACATTGGTATTTCCATTTGCTCTGAAACCTGCACACGTGATAGAGCTTTGTTTAAACAAGTTTTTCTGTAACAACCGTATGAAAGTAACAGGTGTCCTCACGAGCTCACTGCACCAGTTTGGGAAATCTTCACCAATACCTTAAAATATCAGACAGAAACTTATAACCAATGGATCACATATCCTTCACCAACTGCAGAAAATGGGATTCTAACCTATTAAGATGATTTTATCTTATTTATGAAATGAATACTTCTGTAAGGTTTCCAAATGCTTCAATTAAATCAGTGATATATTTTTATCAGAAAGCTGAATGAGACGTAGCTGCTTAGTATGTAGGTAGCTTTTTTCTTTCAAAGAAAAAAATATTAAAGTTCCAATAATATGGTACAAACCCTATAATATTTTTAATACTTTTTCATGAAGGGAACTTCTATTACTGCAAATGCTGGAATAAATTTTAGTGATATTAATGTGTAATTTATATGACAGTAGCTGCATGATCGATGTCCAGAGCATCCGAGATCAAAACACTGAATCAGTCATGAGCACATGCATGTCATTATCTTAAGAGAAACAGCATGCTCCTTTCCTACTTCTGAAGAAATGATTCAAATTGCAATCCAACAATGTAAAATTTTACTTGAAAATAATTAAGCTATTTTCTCACTATGAGAGAAAAGAAGCATCATGAATATCGATCTAGCAAGCACTCATTTCTATGGTGTTGGGTTTTTTTGGGTGTTTCGTATTTTTTAATTTCTTTAAAAAAACCAAACCCTCATGATGAGCAAAGGCTAGCAGATGGCTAAAATGATTGTGTTCAAATTGTCCAGAGAAGTTTGCCGTGACCTGAGACCTTGCAGAAATAAATATATACATACTTCTCTCCCACCTTATAAAACAGGACATAAATGGGTTGTGAGCAGTGTGACACAAGCACACATACAATAATAAAGGCACTGTAGACAAAAACACATTATAACTTTATACGAGAAACCAGTGAATGTGTGAAGCACAGAAGATAGTTGTTTTTATTTTTTTTAAAGGAAAAAAAATGAGTACTTGTGGGACTAGCACACTGATCTCTCTCACCACCTCTAACATCCCCGTCCAAGCCCAACATGAGATACCATCAGAGGAGTAACAGGCAGGACACCATGCCATGCCCACATGGTTTGGAGTCCCTCAGCTGAGACAGGACAATAAATGAAATACATTTAGAATTACACGGTTGACGGTCAAAGACAGTAGGACTGATAAAAATGGCAAAGCCCAGCAAGTAACGACAGCTTCCCACATACAGACAATTCTACCAGAGGAACACACTACAAAACATGCCTTACTCACTGTTTTGGGGATTCTGTCTCATTTTGAGCTATTTATAAATACCTTTCAAAACAACACTTGTGAAAGCAATCCATGGGGAGATGGCTCATCTGGGGAACTTGACTTGTATTCTTACAAACTTTTCAAAATGAGCCCAGAGTACCCCCCCAAAATTTTTTAATTCAGTAACAATTGTGGTGCAATGAAAGAAAAATGTTAGTAATAATACAGAAAAAGAAATTATTTTTTGCATAGCCCACTGAAAGCTGAGTGATACGTTGCCGTTAGAGTGAAACATCTGAAGTTCATTTTGGATTTTAGCTTTCTTGTTCTAAAGATTTTTCCAATCATCTTTTTTGGCAAGAGCTGATGGGCAATATATACTGCTTGAATTAGTGTTACTAATTGTACTTACTCTGCAAAAACAGATATTCCACTCCAACTGGAGCTCTGCTGGATGAAATAACGGGGCTCAAATACAGGGCAGATTTCAGCTCTCCATTTGTTCTTATTTAAGCTGTTGGTTTATATTTTCCCACATCAGCTAAGCATCAGGTGTTCACATCTGTACTATTCCTTCCCACAGCTCTATCTTAGCAAACTTATTCCTTCTACCAAAACCAAAGGCAAAAGTAGCAAATGGGAACAAGGAGCAGCACAGTTGTTCCTATCAGCTCTATACCCCCAAAAAGTCTCTCTGCAGAACAGCAATTCTTCATAAATCTTTCAACGTTTCAGTATATTCTGGAAACCAAGCAGAACTTCCAATTCTGAGCATAAGAACAGCTATACTTGCTCAGTCCAAGATTCATCCAGTCAGCATCCTGTCTCTAATAACGGTCATGAATGGACACACAGGGACAACTAAGAACAAGGTGTGCATCATGCTTCCCCCATGTCATCTTTCAGCCTCCAACTGTTTCCAGCTCTAAAAAATTTCCTGAGCATGCTGTAGTTTATCTTATAAGGCAATATTCTGTGAATCCATCTTCCAAGAACTTACCCTGGATGCGAATATTTTGCATCTACGACCACCTTTGGTAACACGTGCCACATGTCTTACAACTACCTGTATTTATTTTGAATCTGGCTTCTATGAGCTTGACTAAAGCAACACTTAAGTCTCACCTTGGAAAAGTCTATGAACAGTTGATCCTAGTGTATCCTCTCACACCACTACCAGTTTTTTCAGCTTTTGTAGTTTCTTCCTTTCAGCTGTTTCTTTCCCAAGCAAGAGGCCTCTGTTCCTCACACAGAAGCCATTCTTTTTCTCTGAGTATATTTTTGCCTTTCTCTGAACTTTTTTCCAGTTCTACTGCAGTCTTGTGGAACCAACAGAACCATAATTACAAGCAGTAACCAAGGTGTGGACTTGATGACTTTATGATATTTTGTCTTTTCTGCCTTGTTCTCTAGTCCTTGCTATATAATTCCTAACATTTAGGTTGTTCTGGGTTGTTTTTTATTTGGGTTTTGGTTTTCCTGTGGTCCACCCAGCCAGGTGAGAACTATTCCAAGTGCCCTCTGCTTCCCCCACACCACACATAACATGGGTATCTGGGCCCCTGCATGGTTTTGCTTTGAAGATTGCTCCTGTTGTCAGGCATTCCTTCCTCACATAGACACAGTTGTATCACTTGGATAACCCTTGTTGAGTCCTTCAAACACCACAAGTCGGAATTCCCTTTGCAGAAGTCATACTGACTTCTTTCTAGTGGACTGTATTTAGCCAGGTATTCATTAACTGTATTTTATTACAGCCTCTACTAAAATTTGCCTGGTAAAATCCTCCAGTTCACATGCCTGTAATTCCCTAGAAACTTCAGGGATTGCTTGAGCAACAGGATTATCTCCAATATTCTAAACCAAAATGTTTAAATACTTGCAAGGGAAAAATATTAATTCAGATACTCCTTTGTGTATGATTGGGATCCCCAGACAATGTTTTCTAAAAGACAAACATACTCCTTTTTTCCAGGAAAGGAAATCATAGAGATGTTTCTGTCTTGACCTTAGATAATAGTGGTAGTAATAGATACAGGTGCCAATCAAACCAACAGAAAATGCTTCTAGACTATAAGCATATTTTCCCTTTCAACTTTTTGCCCCTCAAATTTACTATCTAAAAAAAAAAATTTGAAGTAGGCATATGACTGAATGAATATAACCATTCACTACAGGTGTGAACAGAGCCACGTATGCTGCTTCTACATCAACGTTCAGGAAGAAAACAATTTATCTCTGTTCTTCAGCTACCACACTACATACTGAACTTACATTTTCTGGTAGAAGCATGAAATACAATTGCATCATCTCTGATCGCCCCAAAGCTGCAGCTTAAAGGCATGTGGTATTTATTAAACGCATTCAAAGCTACTGAGAAAGTCAGAAGCCAATAGATCTGACCAGGATAATGTTTATCAATTATCAATACTTAAGGAAACAAAAAAAAAAGATCTAAAGGCTTATTTAACAACAGTTCTGAAAAATCAATGCAGTAGTTAATAGATGGCCTTTTCCAATAAGTATTCCCTTCTTACAAAGACAAGGTATTTGTTTCTTCTAAAACGTTGTTCCTGGCAGTTCCATGCTGCTCATGATGCTCCATGGTTGGAGAGCCTGGCTAAGCCTGGTTTGGCTGGAGAGCTCTGTGTGCAGGAGTGAGAGCCCTGCCAGGTCTCTGCTCCGACGCCAGCACCTACCTGCTTCCAGGTGCCTAACTGGGGGAGACCTTCTGTGTGCACCAACTGTTGTCACAGGACTTTTATTTCCATTAAGCTCTCAATGGAGGCTCTTGCAATCTAATTTTACATATGTTTTGTGTTAGTTGCATTCGCAATTACCCAGGTTATCCCCACCTCCTCATTACTCCTCATTAGGTTATTATAATTGAGAGTTGACTAATTGAAACCATAGGCGCAGTTTGAGAGCAAGACATACTTTTCCTGCAGTAACACACAACTCCCCCTTCCTTCCTCCAAGGAAACTACAGGAAATTCACAGCCAGTGCTTTTTCGTAGAAAGTTTTAAATATTGATCACATGCCACAAATCCACTGATAAGCAAAGAAATCACCATTTTCCTTCTCTTCACCTCCCTGTTCCCCAAAATACCAAAAGACAAAAAAATGATGACTAGAATAAAGACGTAATACCATCTCAGGAAGGCATCATATAGGAGATACAAGGGAGAAGGACCATCTACCTTTGCACTTCACATAATTTTTCACTTTCCCGCGGGATGGGTGAGAGCATTTCAACATATGCCAGAGCAGTGCTAATTGCTGCTCTAATGCACGGGGGTTACCTTCTTTCAACAGCTGTTCTACAGCACACAAAACCAGAGTTGAGAGTGCTCCATCCTTTCAAGGCCCACATGCTCCCATCCCCTCCCCCAGCAGACTTCCAGGCTGCAGTTTGGGAAAGCCATGGGGGCAAGTGGCTCCAGGGGCTTGTTACATCGCCTTTGAAGCTGAAGATCTACTGCAGAATGAATGCACCGCTACTGACCTGCCCTAACAGACACTGCATAAATAAGGGCAATCCCAATTTTATAAGTAATTAAAAAAAACCCCACACAAATAATGTGTATTTTTAATTTCACTACACCAAATAGCAAAAGGAAAAAATGATATTATGCAAATTTCTTTGAAATCTTTCAAATCTTAATTTTTGTGTACATACCAGTTTTTACTCAGCTACACCATTAACCCACATTTAAATAAAAATATATTTTTAAAACTAAGTAGTAGATTAATGTCTTGAAAGTCCAAAATAATAATGTACAAGCATAATGTATTATAAGTGAGGGTCAAACAATATTTTCTTTATTAAAAATGTAAATGTGATATAGGTGGAGTTAGACCACAATTACTTGCATGCTTTTATTATCAGCAGTACTAGGGCAAGCAATTCCTAACCTCCACCTTCCCCAGTTGCTCATTAATATCCCTACACCATGGCCAGTTTTATGGGAGAACTGTTTGTGGGGTTGCCAAGAGATTGGCTAAAAAAAATAAACAAACCCTCCTTTTTTTTTTTTTTTTCCTCCTTTCTTTCACTCATCTCAGTCCCTACTTCACTTAGAAGTTCAGCCCAACAGATGATGACCCAAGACAAATGAAGACATGAAGGAGAGGGAGAACACGCTCAGCAGATCCCCAGGACAATCCAGCTGCCCCTCGCTGGGCTCCGCTCCTTCATACTGGCCACCAGCTCAGGCTCTGCCACCCCTGGAAATGATTCATACTCTCAATGATGCTTCCTTCTTAACAGTGTTTCTTTCCAATGCGAGGTCACTCTTGGGGATTCCTGCAAACTTGAGTATTTATGGCTTATTCAGCCTCTGCATCATGATTTTTTTCTAGGCTAGCAAGAATCCCTTTCAGCCGCTATCCCAGAACAGCTGCCCTTGGATGCCCTTCCCTGCTGGCTGGAGCAATTTAGCTTCCAACCTCCCCAGGCCAAGCAAAGACAATGCTTATCATGAGGTCAGCAAGGAAGAAATGCTTCCTAGACCTTTCTAGTCACTTCCTAGTCCTCAAAAGCTCACATACCAAAGCCTATTCAGTACACGTGCAGTAAAAAATGACTATTACATTATCATTCGCAAGACCAGTGAATACAGTTTATCCCTAGCTCTGAAGTGACACCAAACAAAGATGATGAATGTCAACTCGGGGAGATGACACCTGAATACAGACAATGGGATTGGAGTGGGGAAGAAGGGCACTGTGAGACTGGCACATGTAGTTGGCACACTTGGGATACAATCAAAGCTTTAAGCTGGCACTAGTTTTTATGGACGAGTTTAAGTCTTAGTTTCAAACATAAATACTAACAGAATCTTAAACACTGTAGAACGCAATCTTACAAATAAGGAATAAGGTATAAGATGCTGCCCGTTTCTAGGCAAATGCAGAATGCTTTAAGCACTGTTAGAAACCTAAAGGTGACATCCTTTTAGCCACTAAAAGAGGTGTGAAATTCGTTCTCATCTACAGTATCTGAGTGCTCCTATGTACTATGTATTTTGGAACCTCCTCAAACTGAGGCAGATCAGATTAACCCCACACTCACAGGCACCACTGAAGCCATAAAGGAGAAATAGCAGCTCCAGCCAGAGCTCTAAAACTATTTTATAATTCTGAAATTAGCACTATCATGTACTTACGACATACTTGCCTACTATATTATCATTTTACAACTATTTTTCCCTGTTCCCCCAGGTACTGGTAGCTTTCCAGATAAATTAACTTATAATACGTTATGGGAACATTGTTATTTCGGGTCAACATTTTCAATATGAACTCATTGTCTCCATGAAGCAAAGAAATATTATAATCCATTAATATCTCTTTCAACAAAAAGGATGAAATCTTCCCCTGGTTAGGCTGATAAACACTTTGGTGTCAAAACTAAGCCTCTTTATCATGATAACCCAGAGTAATGGTCTGCTGCTCCAGGCACTTTATCTACTTTACAGATGAAAAATCAGTTCTACTTTCATGGAATTAGATTAATGCCATAACAGGAAATACTTCTGGGGCTGAACTTGCTTCATGCCTTCAAAGCTGGCTGTAAATTTAAAATACTTCCTGAACTCAAAAGATAAGACAGGAGAGAAGGAAAAAGAAAAACAGTGGAGTGACCCTCTTTCTGAAGAAAAATATTGCTTCCTGAAAAAGCTGTCGAAAGCTACTTGCTAAGGGCATTGTGCTCCAGAAGGCCCAGGGCAAGTCTGGTTTAGTTGAACATGAGGATTCTGGGTATATATCAGACATTTGCCATAAATCTGTTCTTTCCGTAATCCTCTCTGATAAACTTTTCTTTTTTTAGTCGTCTTACTTGGCAACAGCCGAAGTAATAAGTTTCTCAGCTTTTAGGAAATACAAAACAGCTTGCTATTTTATGTACAATATTTTTCAAGGATAGCAGTTTTGCAAACTTTGAAAAATGCTGACCCCCAAGCCTTAAAACTGAATTTCAACTCTGAAAATGGACAACAAGCAGCAAATTGAGTAACACCTTTATAAATAAATAGCTTTACGATAAAAGATGGAAAGCATTCTTAGGAGTATTTTCACATTTATAGTAACAGAACCTGAAGTCTGATACAAAATGTTACTATAAAGGCAGACTTTAGGGAACTTTGTGTTAGCGAATACAATCGTAGAATGAATCATAGAATGGCTTGGGTTGGAAGGGACCTTAAAGATCATTTTGTTTCAACCCCTCTGCCCTGGGCAGGGACAACATCCACTAGAAGGTGAATAGGATAGAGAAGTTCTTCTTTGGTTCCCTTTTCCATCAAGCAATATAGGAGTTGGGTTTTTTTGTCCTGTGTGGTATACATTTAAACGCATCACTAAACTCAGGATCAAGTTTCTAATATCTAATTAAGTACTGAATAACACTAACATTTACGCACTCAGAATTCTGAGTCAGAGAACTGGAAGAAGATAATAAATGAGATTTCCACCTATTTCTCTCTTGACTAGATCAACGGTTGTGCCTACACGGGCCCACGTTTTTATGGATCACTTAAATCCCCTTTGCCTTTTTATGTTTGTTGTGCTCAGTACATTCCTGCTGTTGGAGGTAAAAAAAGCACTTAATGTCTTTGCTTTCCTATCCAAGTTTCACCTCTGTAATATTACTAGCCCAGGCACAGGTTTAAGTGTTCAGTCCTGTGCCAAGGCACCCTTGATCATGAAGCAAAATTGTCACAGGAAAAAAGGAAAGGAAGATTATGGACGAGCACAAATCCAAAAACAGCAAAAAAGGGATGGTCAGCTATCTTCTTGGAAGCGTTCACGTCCAGCCTTCCATGCTACATGTCAAGAGCTGCACATTATATCTTAACATCAACTTCTCTCCTAGGTTTAAACAGGTCAGTGAAAAGCCCACCCAGAAATCACCGTCAGTCTCCAAAGACCACATCAGATCCACAAGAAGCAGAGCCTGCAGCTCTCTACTCATCTCTAAGCACCAATTTAATCAGTAGGAATAACTGCAGAGGTTTGCTGAGGATGAGTGGGAGGTGAGAGAATGCTGTGAAAAGGGCACGTAAGTAATGCGACCGACTGAATTTTATGACAGAATTGTGTAAAGCATGCATTTACACATTTTTTTGAGAGATCAGCTTGAAGCCGAAACACGCACACAGTTGTTTAAATGTTGAGCAAGACTGTAACAAACCAGATGCTCTTCTTACTAGATTTTAACTGAGCTTCTCACAAATTATAATTGGATACATTATTCTGCTAGTTCTTGCTGTAGTACAAGACTGCTTGCTGAAATAAACCAGCACCGCAGCAGGATCTACCATCTAGACAACAATTCCACCTTTGACCTTACAGTATGCTCAAAGTCCAGGAAATAGAAAGAAAAAAAAAAACCAAAACAAAACCTCAGAAAAATCTATTTTAAGATCCCCTCACTATGAATTGTACCCTAAATGCCCGTTATTTCCCCCACATATGAAATCCATTCATAATAGGCAGTTCCCAGAGATTTTTTTTTGAACGACTGCAATATTGCCACCAGTATTCTTTTTGCTTGTGAGTCGTTATTCAGGATGAAGTGCTTTTTCCTGTACACCTTATGCTATGGCAATTCAGGGACAAACAAACTCAGCACCAGGGAACTGCAGTATTTCAGGCTACCCTTTACTCAAGATAATACTTTGGAAAACTACATTTAAAGTCATGTACTAAAAATTGTCCTCTGCACCAACTGCCCTGTAAGGAATTGGGGGCGCATGGGACCAGTTAATGCCACAACAGGACTTCTTCTAGGACAAAACAATCTTGCTAAACAACACATCGCTGGCATTTAACTCCTTTAACAACTATACTGACTAATGAAGATGGTCAGACAGAAAGACCTAGAGCTCTAGTTCTGTGTGTGCTTTTCCTGTCAATGTTTTATCATAAGAAACAGGGAAAACGCAGGATTCAAAGGGAAAATGTAAGATCACACCTACATATTTATCTGGGCAGCCTTGGGGAGAGGATATAATCTTTCCACTAACAGAAATATTTTATACTGATGTATATTAAGTAATAGTATGAGCACTGACCTCACTAGAAAGCTAAATTAAGACAATTTAACAGTGTTTTCTTCTATGAAGTAAAATAGTAAAATATATGAAAAAGCTAGTCACTATTAAAAAAAAAAAGGTAGAACATTACAGTAACAAAAGACAAAAAAGGAAGGCAATAGTAAGAAATATAAATTGATTGGTAATTTTCTTTGGCATTTTTCTTTGTGGGTTTTGGGATTTATTTCTTTTGGTGGAGGGATTTGCTTTGTTTTATGGAAGGCACGCTGAATCTGAGCCCTTGTGCCTTCTACAAATAAATCCATTAGCTTCGACGTGGAGATTGCTGACAAGCAGGGTCCTACAACAGGCACCCACCACGCTCTCAGACACGGGTATGGGACCCCAGCACTCCAGAACTGTCAAGTTTCCATAGAACTCTCTACACAGCTACAGACAGTACTGCACCCCATCTCTGCTTCCACAACACTTCCTTGCGTTTGCAAAAAAACAGGTGAGTTTTCTCTTCCTTGGTCTCACTGCTACAGGGTGAACACCACACAGGGAAACACTGAGCCCACACAGGCCACAGGTCATGCGAATGAAGAACCATTTGGATCTCCTGTACAGAAAACTGTGAATGAAAGACACCGCATTGCTAGAAGGCACATTTCAAGAATCCGCTCATTTGTTTTATCAGAGTTAAAAGCATCATTATGAAAGAATTAAGCTCCTTTGTGAAACGGATCCATCATGTAGAAACTTCAGTGGGAGACTTTAGCCTTATCAATTATTCACATGTGAAGGAAATTTTTATAAATTAACATTGCTGCTGTCAGAATGTTGTTATATTTGCATGCGTTTAACAAAATGTTGCCTTCTTCTACCTACACTCACTAGAAATAGAGCAAACATTTCAGTCTTTTCGTAAAAAAAAAAAAAAAAAAGGCCAGAGAAGTGCTGCTCTACTAAACTTCAAACCCTCAATTTCATCAAGGGAGGCATTTCAAGTCTGAGTGGAAGCTGCATCTTTTTACTTCGTGCATCTTTCACTGGCAAGTTTATTACTTCAATTCTTGTAATATATCAAGTCTAGAGCAAGACAAGATCCATAAGCAGAACATGTGATCGCGACAGGCACCAGCTGTAACGCTCATTCATCTACTGGTGTCTGTATTTGTTACAAAAGGGGTGGAAGACTTCACTTGAGTGAGCTCAAACAATCCCGTTCTGTCCCACACGGATACCACATCAATATCCACTTTTGTGAGAAACCAGTCTTCCAGAAAATATTTGTTTTAAAAGAAGAGAACTGGAATACTCCATTTGTTGAGTATATTTAAGAAAATAATCTTCAGATTTTCCCCTGAGAACACACAATTGGTATTTATGAGCGAGCTTGTTGTGTAATGAAAAATGATTCAGAGGAAAAAAACAATTCTTCAGGTGGCAACGATGTTACTGCTAACCATTAGCCCTTTTTATGGATGGATTTTTTTTACATTTCAGAGTTCAATTCAAAGTCTACACTAAGTTTAGGAAATAATTCTGAATAAATGGCAATCATACATCCTCATCTGAAACACAATGCTCAGCTCTTGGGAGCCAGAAGCAGGTCTCCATGATTGCAGGCAGAGCCAGGGTAGAGAGAGAATAAGAAAACCAGGACCGCAAAACTCAAGAGTCAGGATGCCACAAACATGTGAAAACCAAATATTACTCACAAAATGTGGGTTTGCATTCAAATATGCATGCAGTGGTGGAGCAACCACTATTTCCTAGTTTCTGCAGACAACCGTAGGACTCTAAAAAGTCTTTACGCACATTGGCCTATTCCACTTCAAATGTTAGATGCTTTTCCTCGCGACCTGCCCGCACTAACGAGATCCATATGGGGTCAGCCTGGCATCCTACATTCACATCATTGCTCACTCCGTGTCGACCACCTCATATGAGCGCACCCTTTCCAGAACAAAGAGGGAACTTCTGGTGTCAGGAAGGACACAGAGAACAACTGCTCAGTGTCTCTCCTACCATGAGGACTGGAGGACATCAAATAAAACTCCCAGGTGGCAAGTTCAAACCAAAAAAATATGTATTTCATACATCGACTGCTGAAGCGTATGACATGTTATTCCAGGATGCCACAAATGCAGAAGCTCAAAAAAATTATTATTTACATTAACTTGGGAAAGACTTCAAGAACTCTTGAGCAACATGCTACCACCTTCACCTGAGGAAGACCTTGAGCTGCAGACTACTGAAAGCTGAGAGAGTATTTTGTGCACTTTTCCCTATACCATAGCCTTGATCTCCTACTCTTCCCCTAGCACTCACCTTACTCTGTCGGTTCACTCTCTCGGGAGTTGTAAATGTTGCCCTTATTCTGTCCCACAGTTTTATTTCTCATTTATATTTCTCCTTTTTATTCTGTCGAAGAAGTTTTTTTAAAGAAAATAAACAGTATCTAAATCCTGGTTTAATGTAAGTTTAAATATCTAATGAGAGTAACATAAGAGGAAGGGGGAAAAAAAGGAGTTTATTTAATCAACATCATTGATTTAAAGCAAATTGAGGGGACGAGGTTAATTCTTGGTTTGGGACTTAAAAGGAAAAATCGATGGCAATAACTTTGTCCAACCCATGCCTGAAGAGTTGTATTAAACAACCTCTCTCTAACTTCGGAGAGCACCTCAAAACTATCAAGATCAATCAGAGCACAAAGTCCTCCCAAAAAAAGCAGGGCTCGAGGCAGCCCAGCTCCCATTCAGCTAAACCCAAGTGTCAACACTCTGCTATGCCCCAGCTGGGGCAGCGTGGACAGCCCCCAAAGCAGATGTATCCAGCTGCTCTCCACCCAGAGACAACAGTGACAACAGCGACCAGTATCGGCTTTGGAAGTGATAATAAACGTTGTGCATTTCAGAGCAAGTTAAGTGGTCTTCTTCATTTCTCTCACGTGCACCACTTCTTCTGAGAATTCACTTACATCCACAGGAATTTCCCTACACCTAAATACATTTTGACAAAGCAGCAACTGGAAAGTGTACTTGGTTTTGCATTGGATCTGCCAGTATCTGAAAATTTATTTTCTGAAAGGAAATTACCTTTTGTATTTTGGGTTTTTTTTTTTGTGGTTTTCTTATTTGTTTTGTTTTGGGCAGTTGTTTGGTTTTTTTTTGTTTTGGGTTTTTTTTTTAGGATTAGCTTCCTGAAGTCAGATGACAAGTTATCTTTTTATTAGAAGAGGAACCCACTGTAATACTTACATTAAAAATTCAAATACCTGTTATGAACATATGACACTGTTTAATAAAATCTTAACAAAATCTTAGTTATTAAGTATACATAATGCATCAAATAGTTCCAAACTTACCGGGTGGTCTTACTAGCATATAACAATCTCTTACAAAATTCTGTGAGGTATATAACAAAAATATGAGCAAAACTGGAGAAAAATTACTCAGATTTACTGCTACATTTGACCCACCAACCATAGGCACTCACATTAGTGCCAGACAAATCAACCACTGCGAGTCTGGGGCTCTTAACAGCCAACAGTCACTGAACTTCAACCACATACGTCTGGAGAAAATGATTTGTTTGCTTTATTGTGCTTAACCAATGCTACCCTTTCAGGAAAACCACACTGTAAACCAAATGGGGTATCCCATATCCCAACAAAGTATCTTAAATATGTTGAATAAAACCCACAAGCATTAGCTAATGGTGCACTAAACTCCTTTATAACATGCTCTTTGCCCCCTCTCATTTAATTCCCTTCTTTATTGCGAAAAAAAGTCACACCTCCTATGTGTGATAAGACCTGCAGACAGTATCGTTACTGCTTTTTAGACGATTTATGAGGTCCGTGACTTAGTTGTAAAGGTCCACATGACTGTGGGCTACCAAATCCTGCAGCTCATCAGCGGGAAAGGTTCTGAGAATCACAAGATGAGTTTTTATATTTCGCATCAAATCGCAGTAAGCAACAGAAATCTCCCACGTGGCACAAGCAAACTAAACCATAAAAAACAAAGTATAGAGAACATTATCATGAAGAAGGCTGTGGTCTAAGGAGATTAAAAAAAGGATCTCTCTCGGGAGACTAAACCAACCACCTTTGCAGCACAAGTCCTCTGCTTCCATGCACTTGAAATACGGGATTTTATTGCCAAGATCGCAGTAATCTTTTTAATGTGGTAAGTTAGAGGGAACAAAGATCACAGAAGAATGAAAACCAATTTTCCTGGCCCATTATTACCAAAAGGGTGGAGAATATTTTGAAGTTGAAGGATCTGTGGTGTTGGCATTATTTGAAACACTATGCCAAACAAGGCTATACAAAATAAAACAAAGACAGCTCAACCATATGGGTGTCCTTTTATAATGCATTTTAGACCAAAAAATAGTTGGTATCAGACATAAGAAGCTAAGAGCTTTTAGAAAACAAACAAACTATAAAATTAAATATAAAAATCAGTGTACCGAGAAATTTTGAGAAAAATGTCTTCTCATCAGAGGTTTTAGTAATACAAAAACTTCATGGCAATTACAAAGCAAAATGAGTCATTAATAATAATCCTTAACATCTGGGTAGAACTGGGTAGTTTATTATAATATATTTTCAAACATTTGTGGCGCTTGTGGCAATAAACACTACTGACATGGAAGATGAACCCAAAACGTTACACATGGTTTCTAAAAGCTTTTCTTTCTTTTTAAACAAGAGTTTAATTTCAGAACTGATTTTATGCCTGCTCTAAAAGTTCCTACTCCTTTGTCGTATCAGGCAAATATTAACTCCTATTTTTCACAGGGCTTATTTCTGAACCATCATTAATCCCAGGGCAATTATCATTTCTGAGTTTTGCTGGGCAAATATATCAGTGAAGGCAAACAGAGCTCCAAAGCAAATATTACTCATGGAGAATTTACAGCTAACACACTTCATGCATTTCATCAAAACTTCCATATTTAGCCTGGGCTCTTCAACTGGAAGTAACTATAAACACATTCTAGATTTAGCCCCCAAATCAGCCCAGGATTGTCTCTAAGATTTTGCCTAATTCATAACGCAAATTTTTAGTTTAGTGATGTCATAATAAGTATTTAATCTCACTTCAGTTAAAATAATTAAGGCACATACGCAAAACATAAGAGTAAATACAGCGTAACTGATTTTTCTTTTTACTTAGCTGTGGGCTACTGCTGCCTTCCTAGTACAGATGAGTCACTGCAACACTGATTTTTTGCCAGTGGCGATATCAGCGAACCCAAAGTTATTATCTCAATCCCCTTTTCTTGTTGTACTAAAACCAGAAATTGATTTCCATTGGAAATTTTGAGTTGGCAAAACCGAGTGCACATAGGCTACCTGAAGGGCACACATGCTCAGTAATATTAGGACTTGTTTTGTTTTGTTTTTCTTGTTCTAATTCTTCCAGCTACCAGTGGAAGCAGCTTCCATGAGTTCCAAATAAAGTTACTTTTTTTCTATTTATTTAAAACTTACAGAACCTACTGTTAAAATTATAAAAATTGAAAACTTACCTGAATTGTAACAAGGGAACAATACAGTACTGTAAAACTGATCCAATATTAAGTAGTATCTATATACAATAAAACGTAGGCGACTACTTTTAGCATTACAATATATATGGTACTAATAAGGATGAAAAGACAAGATGACTGAACTTAGATATTTGGAAAAATACTCTTACTGCCTATAACAATACTGCTTAATTATTGTTAGGCTGAGGAGAAAATTACTTTCCAAATGCCAACTGATGCCCAGTTGCAGATGCACAAATACATTTATAAGTAGAAAGGAGAAAGCATGAGCAAGGACTAAGGTTTGCTACTCTCTAACTGGGCTGGAAGGAGGAGAATGGGGGGAAACATGGCAGTGCTCTTCCCTCCTGACGAATATGTCACTCAGCACCAAAATATCCCCTACTCTGTCAAATGGTATGAATTATTGTCCCAAATGGGGAAACAAGAGGAGGCAAGGATCACTCTGACTCCAGTTTAAATACAAATCGACTGTGATTCAATTATAGCTCTTTAGCTATTATAACCATTTATAGCCTTCAGCTTAGAAAATGGAATTCTTGTCCTGGGTAGCATGCTAGGTGTTGCCTTCTACATACGAAAGTCTAAACCCATCCTGGAATTTTCTACTTACTTATATATTACTACATTGTAAAGTCAGAATTAAAAATTTTGCCTGCAGGGCAGATATTAACTGTTAAGTCTCTTTCTAATAGGTAATACAGGCTTAAGACAATTATGGTTTAGCAAAATCTGTTTTCAAATCTAAAAGCAATAGCTTGAACACTGTGGAAAACACAGTAAATGCTCTGCCATGGCTCACAAACGTGTCAGTTGCACTCTATTGCATTCATATTATCACAATTTTTCTGAGCATAAAACATTAAATTATGTGTATTCCTTTTATGCAAAAGATTAACAGGCACAGTGTTATAACATCCCAGCAGCAATTTTTCCTATCATCTAAAGATTTGTATTTTTTTTCACCTCTAACACTTTTGCCTTACTTTTCATTATTGTTCACGTTTTTCTTCTCTCACTAGGTGAAAAATCAAGAACGAGAGGCGCAAGCCATGAATCTTTTGAAGTTAAAAGCTACAAGAGTAAATTATCAGCTCCAAGTTCCTCCTAGCCCAGCATCGCATCCCAACAGCAACCACAAGTGGATGTCTAGACAAGAGTAAAAGAGAAGCACACACAATACTCTTCCAGCTCCAACGATCTCCAGCTTAGAGGGTTTTCTGCAAAGATCTGCAGTTGAGGAAAGACTCAAGTACTTTTCTGATACTCTTCCCTGTCAGGTCAGGGGTGACATGACTGCTAGTGATATGAAAATTAGCAGATGCAATCAGATTTCCTATTAATTGGTAAACCAACCTCCAGAGTATATTATATAGATCAGCCTCAGGTTCCTCGTTTACATGAGTTCTGTGTACCATTCTAAAGGGGTTTTGCTGCTGTACCCCTGTCCTCCAGCCTATGGCATCACTTCATCAACAGAGCAGCCAGTAATCACTTCTTTTAAAAACAAAATTGAAAAATTGAAATTAACTTTTTTACAGATGAGATCAATTCAACTTAGTGTTAAAAAAAAACCCAAAAAAGACTATTTTAGCAAACAGGTATCTTGAAAAGACAGCAGCACAGCAGCATGCCTGTAATTCTACATTCTACAAAAAAAGGTATTTGGTTAGGGAGCATGACTGAAGTTTAATATGAAATTGATGTGCTGGATGGACTGAATAAAGCAGAGAACGTGCCTCCAATTAAAGGGGTTTTAACACCCTTTTCTGATAGTTATCTGTTAAATGATAATATTGAATGTTTTCTGTTGTTCCTTTTACCACTGTACAACACTTGGTACCAACTCTGTAATCAGGCAGATTACTATGTGGACATTTTTTGCTCAGAAGAAAAGAAAGATCACATCTGCTTTCAATTCTGCTGACAGAATTTTATCATCACAGTGATAAAACTAAGACCTTATTAAATTCATATTCTGAAGGTTTGGGGGCTTTGGAATAGAAAGAAGTTCAATGATTTCAAAATAATTAGAATCTGATGATCTTATTTAATGTATTTACCATACAAATATTCAAACATTGGATTCCGGCGCAGTGCAAAACCTCACAGTATTCCGCATAGGAGGCCATTCTAAAAATTTTTTAACATTTTCTGTTCCCTTTCCATGAACTACATTTTACATTTCTGCTGTTCCTGAGAAATGCATTAAAGACAGATCACATGATTTCCCTCATGTCAACAAATGATGGCTCAATTAGGCAGATAAGAATCTCCAGCCCTCAGCAGAAACTCTCTTCAGCCCATTCTCAGCAGTATAAAGCAGCACTTGGGGACAGCACTAGTTCTGGGGAATGAATACTTTGCTGTCCTTTATATGCACGCTCATTGAAAATTCCTCTTTTTCTTCAAAGAAAATTGGATCCTTCATGTTGTTGAAAATTTTCAGTCAGAGTTTGTCTGGGTTTTTTTCTCCTACGTTCAGCTACAGTTCATGAATAAAATCAATAATATGGTGAGGAATTTTAATTTTAGCACATTGCTCTACTAATTCTTAATCATCTCTTGGAAATAAGATATTTTAATAAGTAAATTAATAAAAACTCTTAAATATTGACTCAATGGACAGGGGAAATTCATAGTTAAGGATGAAATTCATTCTTACCTTACTTTGCAATGATCAAGTAAGAACTCCATATACAGTGTGCCCAGGGTCGTAAGCCCAGCCATAAATGCCAATATTCTCCTGGGTGCTCTCAGTGGATGATAAGGTTGTTTCTTCTTCATTCCATCTACTCAGACCATCTTCCGTGCCCACTACCTGCCACTGTTTTGCTGAATTTCTAAATTTTAAGCCTACTGTGAAGAGAAATCTATTTAAAATACTGTGGTCTCTCACTTTTGGTTATGCAGAGAGAGACAGAGGCAGAATGCTCAGTACCTCCTTTCTTTCTCCCATTTATTCCATTTCTCTCATTCTTTAAGATTTTATGACTCTTTATAAGGCTTAGCCTTTACTTTTCACAAAACACCTCAATGTTGTTCAGCACCAATTATACTCCATATGGTCTTCAGAAGACATGTTCAGAGGCATATGCTGAGGCATATTTCATGCTAAATACTGTTAACTGCTGTTCCCCACCATTTTCAAATTTGCAGAAAGTATTGTTATATTGCATCTGGCAATAGCATAGTTGGCAAAAACACTATTAGGAGCAGTGGCATTTCATTAAACAACTTCAGCAACTTTAGCATAAAAAGTGCTAACAAGACAGATCTCACCTACAGGTCGTCAAGGGTTAGATGTTATTGGCCACATACTACACCTGGGAAATCTTGCGATTTGGAAGGGGCTTTGCAATATCTATGGACTACAAGGTATGAATATGTTGATATTTAGGGTGAGTATTATAGCCAGATATTTAGCAGATGATTTTGCCTGAGTGGCCACGTTATTTAGAAACACAAAAAACTGCACTGTCCTTAACGAACATAGTCCTGCCAATAAAACCTTTGGTGCAAGTATGATTAGTCTGGGAAGGTAAGAGCCCTTCTGCTGGTACAGCAGCTGCTATGAACTATCTCCACCTTTGGGTCCTTATGCCAGAGAGAAGCGTAAATCCCACGAGAGTTTTCCACAGCAGCTGCACCAGCAAAATCCTTCCATTGTGGACAAAATCTAAGTGCCCTGAGCTTTTGTTTAAGCCAAGCCTTTGCAAGGATTAGTACTGCTGGTTTTATGTTGTTCATATTGCTAAAATGACACTTCACCAGTCAAGCCCTGCCTCCTGCCACGATGGTTTGGATATGCCTTAGGAAGTAACAGTGTCTACCTCTATTTCTCCAACTTAAAGGTTTCTTTTAAAACAGCACTCATTGCTTATTCAGAGAATTTACTACTTCTTTCAGTATTTTATCCTTAATTAAAAGAAGAAGAAAAGAAAAAAGGAGGATCATCTTTCTTTTGACCAAACCAGACGTGTCTGAAGCACATTTACCAAGCAGGTGACCCAGTGCACTCCTGATAGAGCATTAGCCCCACGACTCGAAGGATTAAAGCCTAAATCCTGTCTGTAAGGCACAGTTCTATTCTTCAAAAAGAAACCCAGGAAACACCATGAAGATCTCAACTAAAGCAGATGTCCCCTGAGAAGGGGGAAAGGTCTTCTCCCTCTGTTGCACCAGGATGTGTCTTATGCCCTGTAGCCTCTTTCAAATGAACTTCCAGGACCTGTTTTTGGAATCAGTCAATTCCTGTTTCAAACCTGATAACAAACAAGGTTGGTGAGACTCAGCCCTTCTGCCTCCTAAAGGACTAAGGAATCTAAGTTGCAAAAAGCCCAATCTACAGGGCATACTATTCACATGTTTAGTATGCTATCTGAAAATCTGTGTATGTATACTGAAAATCTGTGCCGATGCATTTTTCAATATACATTTTTATTCCAAGCCCACAATTGCTAACACAACGTGGCACATAAATTTACTTGTCACAGATTATTTGGATATTGATTATCTACACTGTAAAAACATTTTTACTTTTTTAAATGATAATTTTTACTTGCAGAATCGAAAAGTAGCCTCCAGGTTCCCATCCTGCTTGCAACAGCTACTATTTCAGAACACCACCTGTAGCCTACAGCGTAGATCAGACCCATCCAGTACAGGTCAGATTTTGAGCTAGGAGAAAGCATATATGAAGCCCCTCACACTAGGTATACATATTTTAACATTCTATAATTTTAGTGCAAAAGTTACTGGCTTTGAAATAGCAAGCACAAAAGCGACCATTTCAGAGTGCTTACTTCAAACCAAATTATTAATTATTAATTATTAAATTATTAAGAGTTTTGTATTTAAACAACTGCACTATCCCTATTACAGACGTAAATGACAAATAAAACTCTAATTTCATCTTCAGACCAGGTAGTGGGCTACCATACAGAGCTTAACTCATCTCTCAAGTTACACACACGCACATAGTTTTTGCTGTTGAAAAATTAACCTTCTTCATGTAAAACAGAGCCCAATTGCTGTTGTATTGATACAAGGTTTTTAATGCAACAGTTGATAACACAGAAACAAAGAATATGTATTGCAGAGTTACACAGGCTATGACATCTCCATGGGTTTCTGAGACCAACTCCTTTGGAAGAAAGGTGGGGCGCCAAATTTCAATCAACTGTACAGAATGCTGACTACCAATTTATTATACATTTTGGTAGACAGCATTCAAAATTAGCAAGTTACCTCAAATCAGAAAAAATCCACAAATTTCAAGTTTTAGTCTTTAGAACAGTCTTAAATTAATGATTCTTTTTAAACTTTATCAGAGAAGTATTGAAAAGAAAAATAATTCAAGATAGAACCAATACTGTTTCAGGTCAGAGCTTCTAACTCCTCGATTTGCTGGTACTTTAGTTTTGAGATTTTGCTCTAACAAAGTTGACATGGTAACAGACAAAATTCTTGTGCTCTCATAAAGGGAGCATCTAATAAAGACTGACATGCAAAAGGACCTGCAGTAAAAATTTCCCTTCAAATTGACTCACCTCACCCCTTTGGAGTCTGAAGGCTTCCCTTTTTAATTTACATTTAAATAGTGTGTTAAATCTGCTCAGACTTTACATAGGATTTGAGACTCAG
This sequence comes from Gallinago jamesoni, assembly GCA_025769975.1. Lineage (NCBI taxonomy): Eukaryota > Metazoa > Chordata > Aves > Charadriiformes > Scolopacidae > Gallinago > Gallinago jamesoni. Next base: position 16,185,635 of record JAOQGH010000002.1, read on the forward strand.
TGTCCCTGAAGGCAGAGGCACCTGGGAGCAGGGTCTCGGCAGGGTCCCTGCCCTGGTGACCGCTTCATCCCACCGCTCCCCAGTTGGCTACAAAGCCCCACTCAGTCTTTGCCGACATGTTGCAACCCAAAGTCTGATTTAGTATTTCAAGAGATTTACAAATTCTCCTAATGAAATAAAAGTATGCCCTTTCCCTCCCCCCCCCCGTTCCCCCCCCAAAAAAAGCAATATACTTTTAAAAGGGTAATGCAATCACAACCATCACAACCATTATGTCAATGAAAATTACATGCTGGGTTTATCTCTGTAGGTATCTGTCAAACGCAAAGTGCACACAACATCTTTGGCGTAATAATGATGTTTTATCATTTTAATTACAAACACTTTGAAAAAAAATAATCCCTAAAGTGTACCAATTGGGGTGGTCTGAATTAACGGGAGCTTGATAGCCCAAGGGTAGCAAAAATAGATTGAGCTACTAAATTTCATAGTAGTTATAGCAGCTGTCTTCTTGCCTCAGGGAAGCCGGGTATTTAACAAAGCAGACAGCTTGGCATTGGCATCTGATTAGTAATGTGGGTATTGTTGGACAGAACACGCGTGGTTCTATTGTTTCACTGTTTGATTAGGAATTTGGAGAGCTAGGGCATCATTTAGCTTTTATAGTCGGCTCCAGTGTGTTCCCTTACAGGTACTGTAAAAGGATATTTTCTCACTCCTCGCTCGCTGCAAGTAGGGAATATTGTTTTGGACATGATCGATGAAACATGACAGGATTTAAATGTCAGGGTCAGTTGCCTCCCCATTTCTGTGCCAAAATTTTGTTGAACCGACTGCATAAAGTTTCTCTAATTGGGGAGAAAAGCGAAGAAGGTGAAAGCCTGCTCTTCCCTTACCACAAGGATACAAACTGTTTGGAATTTAAAATCGTTTTAAACCATCATTTATACCAGTTTAACTTTACAAGGGAAAATTTCTCTTCACAAAAGAAGTCTCAGAGGAAAAATCCAACTGTTGGGGAAAGGGGGATTGATTTTTCTTTTTCTAATCCCAGAAACTAGCCTAACAGTTTGGATAACCACTGGGGGGAAGAGAATCTCCGGTTGAAAACCAATCTGCTTAATGGTAAGAACCTTAGTTAACACGCTTTATCTAAAAAGGCTTGATCTCGGGGAATAACCTTAGCACAAACAACAATATTACTCAGGGGTTTGCGTTTGAACTTCATACGCCCCAAAAGACCCCCCACGTGGCTCTTCTCCCTTTCCTTCTATAAGTATACATCACAAATTATTGGGGCTTGTTGGCAGAGTTCAAATCACTGAACTCGTTGCAAAGAGTCTACTTCAGCCGAGAAGTACATTCTTTTACTCTATCAAATCCATCTGAGGTAATAAGACTTGATGTTTTATTCAACAGAGCTGAGGAAAATTGTTGCACAATAGGTTAATTCAAAATGGCAGCATAGAAAATGCATCTGTCAGTGGGGATCAAATTACAGGGCAAGCTCCTCTCAATGCGCCGAAAAACAAGTCTGCAGTTCTACAGATTATGTGCATGTGTGTGTTTAAAGGGGTGGGAAAGGAGCTAAATATCTGAGCTAACCTCCAATTAAAGTCAATCATAAAAACAGCCAATTTAATGAGTACGGATTTCTTTGGGTAATTATAACACCAACCACTCTTTTTTTTTTTCCTTTTTTTTTTTTTTTCCCTCCCCCCCCCTTCCCCTCTCTCTCTCTCTCTCTTTTAAATCTGTAATTCTGCCTTCTTGTTATTGCTTGCTTTGTCATTAATCGCCTCAGGAACTTGATTTCCTAGCAACAGACTCTGCCACCAAACATTTGGCTCCCGTTCAACGTTTTCCCTTTGTGAAAAATGGCACTGCTATTGCCGCCTGGCTGTTGCAGCTAGACTGGCTGTGTAAGTGCTCTAATAATGCATTCTTCTAAAAAACCACCCCAAAAATCACACGATAAAAGGAGCGATGACTGAGCTTCACTAATTACCACGCTGAAGAAGCGTAGCTGCAATTTCAAGGCTACTGGGGTAGGAGGGGAATGACAGCAAAGGAAGCGTGTACGTTCTTCATAAAAATAAATATAAATTAATAACCTAGAGGTGAACATTTAGAAATAAATATTTTTATGCAATTAGACAGATTCTCATTAATCTTCTGTTACTGAAAAGGAGATGAAATCTTTCTTGGAAGTTGACAATACATTTTTCTGCATAAAGTACAAAGCATTCGTCTTCAAAGAATGACAACTTAAGGATCAAACTTCACAAAATATAAGCAAAAAAGTTTCTAATTCACTTTTCCACACAAGTTACTTGAGGAAACCCTGGCAAAACTGTCTATGCCTGAGAAGTTATACCTGAAATGGTAGCACAACACACCCCGCACGTGAAATACATCACGGAATGACATAACCCATGCTGGTGCCAGTTTAGACAAAGAAACAAAGCTGGGAATTTCTGTATTTATGAAAGGATTTTTTTCCATAGTTGGTTGTTTGGAAGCCAGCAAATGGCAGTTTTGCTTCCTGGTGAGATGTGGAGTCCGTCATCTCTCCGCAATGAACGCATGGCACTTCAGCTAGAGCTTCCAAGAAAACACAGAAAAGACTCAAGATGGTGGGTTTCAGGAGGGTGATGTCATCTCAGATCAGCAAAAAAAGGCCCCAACTAACTGTTGCTATCTGCAGCTGCTTCTTTACGCTTAAAACATCCAGAATGGTGTTTTCCTGGCCATAAAACCTATTCATTATTGAGAGCAATAGTTTTGCATGTCAAATGGCACACATACCATCGCCAGAGCGCTATGGCAAAAGTTATCAATGGAAAAAAAAAAAAAGCTATTGCAGAGTTATTCAAATAAATGTCTTTTTTTAAGGGATATTCCTGCTGATATCTCTGTCTCTCGTTTCCCATGATGCACACACAGACCCAGCACATCTCAAAGCAAAAAAACCTATCACAACCCGTTGTAAATTATCATACTCATCATAGCAGCAAATTACAATAAAAATGCCTTCACTGAATATTCTTCTGAAAGGAGGAGACCGCACAAAAGAAATTTCACTTACTTACATTGTTACAATAATCAGCATTTTTTTTTCTCAAGCAGAATAGCCAAACCTCATGTAAAATACTGTAGAATGTTATTTAAGCTTTGCTACACATTGCTGACATCAAGCTTATGTTTTGACAGACTCATGTTGAAACCAGATAATTCCGCCATCAAGCCCACTACACCACCACAGCATCTCTCTGCTTAGACAAGCACTTAGGCATTCAAAGAGAATAAATATAAAAATACCCCATATTTGTTGAAACATAACAGAGTGGCTGGAGCCTTAAAACTTCCTTCTCCTCCAGCAGTAAGTATGTTACATCGGGTTCATTATCATTATGTCCCAAAACGTGACATTTCCTAATTGAAACTCAGCCTCAGACCAGAATACCTGGTCTTGATCAGAACCATCACTGACATCAAAATAAACGACACTTGTCGTTAACTTTGTAAATGCAAAAGAGATGCTTAAGGTGTGTGAATGTAATTTAATTGGGGGCTAATAAAACTAAGCAGAATTAGGAAATTTCATAGTTAACGTGGTACAACTGAAGGGCATCGCCACTGAGAAATGTCTATTACCTGCTACAGGGAAGTAGGAGAAGGGACTGGTTTAAACTTTTATGGATTATGAATTAAAAGTCACCGATACAAAGCTGACTGTAAAAGGTTATACGGCAACACTGAGAGCGAGTAACACAAAATTCAAAATAAGCAATCCAAAAAGTCTTAGAGCTACAAAAAGTCTTAGAGCTACAAATGAAAAAAAGAGCTTCATTTCTCCTCTAGTCTCTAGCTACGACAGGTAGCACAGGAACTGAGGGTTTCAAGTCACCGTCAATTCAAAAAGCAAAGACAAGGGCTTATAATACATAAAGTATGGTGTAAAAATGGTCCCACATCTCTTTAATGAACACAGATAAGTGTGAGCATCAGCAATGCCATACCTTATGAAATGGCCCAGCAAAAGGTCTATGCAGTTACCAATGACAGAAGCCTTTTAAACACAGAAACTATACCCACAAAATACAAGATCAAATACAGTCCCTAAACAACCACCTACTATTTCGCTTTATACAGAAGAGAAACAAGCATTTTATTAATGGAAGATCTGTGGGTTTGGGGAGCTACTTAACTGATCCATTCTAAGCTAAGACTCAAGTTACTACAGATCAGGGACCTTACTGCCATTTCGTATGCCTAGTAAAGGCAAGTATTAAGGAGGGGAAAAAGGGAAAAACAGAAGTACAGAAGGACCTTTCAAGAACATATTTATTACTTCAGCACCAAGATAACACAAGCATCAAATGACAGCGTTTCACCCACCTAAATGCCTCCAACTGCAAACATTAAATGAATGCAGGTGTTGGACTGACGAACAAATTGAGTAAAGCTAAATAACTGGCAGAAATAACTGGAACAAGAGAAAACACACATCTGGGAAGCACCACACTTGTGGCAATAATGTTCAAATACAGGCAGAAAGTTAAAATTCATCTGTCTGTGTGAGCAAGCAGTATCAGTTGTCACGGAGTTAAGATTTCACAAGGTTAAGTGCAGCTTTTAATGAAGGAAAGCATTTTCCCTTTTTCCATTTTCTTCCCATTAGGAAAGGACAAGTGCAAAATTCCTTACGCACACCCAGTAACAGAGAGGTGCTAATTGGAATCAAATGACAACTCAAATTCTCCTGAGTTTTTCTGTTCTCCTAAGTAACTCTTATCCACAGATTATTTTATTTAATCAAAAATAGAAATACGTTTGCATTCCAGGTCTTGAGAAGACATCAAAATTAATAGCTATATACTGCAAGTTGCATTAAAAATGTTAAAATGCTTGTGCAAAATGTCAAAGAAAGTGAGTACCAGCAACTCCTATAGATTTCAGTTGGTGCTGAAGACATTGATGATACTTAAAAAAAACAAAACCCAAACAAAACCCAAAATCCCACAATCCAATATCTGTTACAGAATTCTTAGAGATGCCTACATAAATACAGTACTACCATCAGTCTATTAAATGCCTCTGAAAATAAGACGAGCAAGGTTCCCAAATACGGAGTTTTATTACCCAAATTTGTAAGATGCAACTCTAACACGTAAGAATTCTGGAATGCAAGTCCTGACAGAAAGCATGGATTCACAGAAAGAAAGAAAAAAGAATGAGAAAACCACACATAGAACACAACTTAAAGATTATTTTCACGTCAGGTTGTGTCCCATTCACAATTTCAGAAGCAGAATGACAATGTTTAGTGCTATCATAACTCTCAACTTATTCTGAAATAAGGGAGATGTTTGAGGAAGAGACATTTTCTAGTCCCAGTAGGAACCAAATAAAATCCCTCACAGTGAATTCTAATCAGACGCCAGCAGCACAGGTAGCTGAGCCACAGCGAAATGAATATGACAGACTGGAAGATATGATGTCAGTGGTAGAAATTACTGCAAGTATATGAATTATATCTGGAGAAGGGAAAGAAATTGCATAGAGTTTGACAGTACATGTAATCTATCTTAAATGATATAAAGTAGAGTAATTTTCAAGGATTAAAATACACTTTTAAAGTTTACCCTCTTTGAGAAAGCTGGGGCAGCCTCTGTATTTTGCTTCTATCTGTGATTCACAGGGTCCTATTCTTTGCTAGTCTTCCTCCAATTTGTCTGCCGGATCTGATTACCAGATGGCTAAAATAAATGTATTGTGTTCATTCACAGTAACAGAAGTTGTCTTTGAAGGTTCTGTCACGGCTTCACTATCTTTCCCTTTGTACCTACTCCTCCCTCTGTGAATTGATTAGATTTCCCAGCTAAGTTTCATCTGAGGGCCATTCTGCTGAATGCTGCATTGAAAAGCACATTATCTATTCTGGGAAGCACATACAGATGACCACAGGATATCACAGACCTGTCCTAAAGCAGCAACTGCCCTACTCTGCCAAGAAAATAGATGGTTTGATCACCTCAGGACAAGGATTTCCAGAACAAGTATCTGCCACGAACATACATTCTAATGCCATCCAAGAAATAGGTGACAGTTGGATAGAAAGAAGGAAATGAAAAGCAACATACGAACGGTGCAAAGCCAAGGAAGGTAACAAGACTAAAGTGAAAACAGACAACAGTAGACAAATTAACGACTCGGAGAGCTACCCTGTATCTCAGGGGTGGTAATTGTTCACTACCTGGTTTTGTTCAATCTTGTAAACCTCCAAGTGAGGGAGCTAAATGACAGAAAAGGGCACAAACACACTGCCGTGTGAGGGAACACGTCATTTTTCCTTCAGTGAAGTTACACACACACAATCACCTGCCCTCTGGAGGGATGACACTGTCCCAGAACTCACTCAGATGGACCCATCCTTGAGTGCTTTTGCTACAGGTGTGAGCCCAACAGAGTTCCTCCACAAATCAGATGTTTCTCTAATCTGAACTTCATTTTGCAAATATCTCATCCAATTTATTAGCACTTCAGTGTTATTTATTTATCAATTAACATATTGGCATCTTGGGTTTTATTTTCAGTTTAGTACAGCAATTCTCTGTCTCTTAGTCAAAGCTTGGATATCATAGAACTGGCATCTGAAGAACAGCTTTTAATATATATGAAAATCAGTGTATTGAATCACCTAGTCAAAATTTAAGTGATCAAACTCACTGAACACAGAAGAGTGGCTTCAGAACTAAAATAAGATGGAGGCTGTATCTTAAAAAACCCAAACCTAGTTTTTACCTCATGTAGCATTTCCCAGTTGTCTAGAAGCATCTCCGCTAAGTTTAATTTTTCTAAATTGTATATTGGAAGCTTCATTGTTAATTATATATAAGCATGGTAAAAATTTCAAAAAACCCACCTTAGTGCAGTATAGCTTTTGGTAACATTTGTTATTCTTCTTTATTTAACCTATACCCTTAGCCTTTCAATATTTTTTTGAACCAATAGCATTGATTTGGAACAGACTGAGGTGTAATTATTGGGAAATAAAAAAACTCAGAACGTTTGAACAAGAGAAATAAAAATGAGTAGACAATACACCTACATATTTTTTTTTCAACCGCATCACAAACATATGGTCATAGCAGGGGGACATATTTTCTTTGTATACTGAGAAGGTTATAAGTATTTTTTTGATGGTTATAAAGGGGCAGTCTTGGCCATACACAAGAATCAATAACAACCATGTAAAGCCTACAGCAGTGCACACTAACAGGCTGTAGGAGACATTAACACTAGCTAAAAGAAATAACTGTATTTCCAATGAACTTGTTCATCCTGGATAATCAATTTTTTACACTTCTTACCAGCTGTTCCCACATAGTTCAGGTAGCAGAATGGAAGCAGCTGTCATACAGAATCCATATATTACATGCATGTTATGAGGTTTTAATCTGTCATAGATGTTTTACGTTCGCTAATTTTGATCAGTCGTATCAACTCAAGAGCAAGAGGAAAACAAATCAACTACTTCTATTTAGGCAAGATGTAATCTACACAAATACACTAATCTGGTTTGATTCATTCTGGATGATAAAAAAAAGAATACTAATTGTGAATCT
>JAOQGH010000002.1:16193365-16273874 GCA_025769975.1 Gallinago jamesoni
ATCTACAAATGCCCCATCCTCAAAACCCCTTTATGCCAAGAGTAAGATTTCATCATTAAAATCAGTTTGCCCCACCGCCCACATTCAAGAGATTTGTCACAATCATTGTTTCTGAAATATTGAGTTATAAGGTGCTGTAGTAATTACTATGGAATAAATAGCAATTAAGATTGTTCACACAAATAAGCTCAAACTGTTTGCAGTGAATAATTATGCTAATAGTGTTTTTCTACATAATTTGTGCATCCTTCACAACAATTTACTAGAAAATGTGAAATGTAAATTTGATGCACTACTACAAAAGCTCTGAAAATATGTTTAGTTCTTATTTTTTTCCCCACTAATTTAAGAAAGCACACAACTGAAACATACTTCTACATTTGTACATTTAAATTTGAAATCAAACTATGCTGAAATTGAAACAGTCATTTTTTTTCATTGTATTCCTACAAAATCATCGTAAACCATATGCACCAGACATGCTCATTGCTTAAACCTCACAACGTTGTAACACAAATTTTGGCAATTTGAAAGAAGCTGAACTTACTGCTATGTAATAAACTTTAGCCTTTTCCACCAACTTCCAGTTCTTCTCCAAATCAAGATGCTTTTCCTTCTTGTAGCAATTAGCAGCAGCGAGGTTGGCTACAAGAGACCTGTAAGCGATTAAAACCCAAGCATTAGATCCTCTTTAAGTAACACTACTGCAAACTTCTCACTAAGAACAAGATTTCTCAAAGATAATCAAAGATCCTAAGGAGCATAAAAATTAACAAAGAGCACCATAAACCACATACACTTTATTTGACCATTTCATAGTATTTAAATACTATTTTAAAAATAATGTATTAAATACAATTTAAATTTAAACCATATATTAAATAATATATTTTAAATCCAGCTACATAGTTCACATAACCTGTCACTAGTCTACTGTTCACATGCCTCCATTTGCTTAGACTCAACCTTTGTTGCATTTTGTGATCAACCCTGATTTGTATGGTACAGTATCTGCAGATTTTCACTAAAACTCTTCTAGTACCTGATACCTAAAGGGAAGTAGCTGCTCCAGTTTACCTTCTGAAAACTGTTTTCCCTCACTAGAACCGTAAGTTAATGGATACGTATATCTTGCATTTATAATTTTCCAATGAATAGTTAAATTATTTAAAAAGAGGTTCGTTTGGGTATTTTTCCCCCCCAGGTTCATATTTTCCTTTAGCAAATGAGAAAGAGTCACATTGCTACTTTTAGATGAACTGTTAAAAAAAACTTTGGCTTCGCCGTGTAGCACTGGAAAACTACCAAAAACTCATTTGTACTTCATTCTTTCCTAACGACTTATAACATAAGCCATGGGATACAAGAACAAAAATACTTGTGTTGTATTTACTTTGTTACATGTAAGATATATTCTATTTGAAATCCTCCTCTTTTGCCGTTCAATTCAGCCTTATGAAACACACAAAACTTACTCCTAAAAACAGGTCATAAAAAGGTAGTTATACACTAACTCTCCACTCTGGCTACCAGGACCAAATCCTTCTGTGCAATTTTATTACGAGAATGTTTAATAACATCCAATATTTAGAGAAGGGGAGTTGGGGAAACAGACATTTCCACGCTGGCATACAGAGCTTTACATTGAATTTTCATAGAATGCATCTTTATCATTAACACATCATTGTTTTGTGATATTTGAGTACATTAGCCAGATAAATAATATGTAATTACACATAAAACATACGGCTATTGAAAAGTTTTGCCTTCTCCAATGGGCATACAAATTGGTGTTGTCTGTGTCATCCTTTTCCATAGAAACGCCGCTATAATCCAGCAGCAATGGGTCAGAGTGAATGGCTGACCCGCTTCTACCAAGTTATGCTTCTGCCTCCAGTCTGGGTGCCATGTACAGGCCCTAGGAGGTAAGTAAACTGGGAATTCTTGAAAATTTATTCCACCTCAAAACAGCACCTGTCCACTGTTGCAACTTCCTTTTGTCCTATTCAATAAAAAAACAAACAAAAGCCCCAAAGAATCTCTTATGAAGACAGAACCAAGTCTCCCTGTAAGCTTCCCGGAGCACTTGTCACTGACAATCCCTGGAGAGTTAAACAGATTGAGTATATAAAAACTAAACCAAAAGGTTAGACCGACTTTTTCTGATTATGTCAATTACCAGAAAAATATATGTCAAAATACATAGCACAGTTCTGTGGTGTTTCATCCCAGGAATATTCTTGGGGATTACCGCTTTAATTCTAAAGCCTAAAGGCAATAAGAACTACTGTGAATTTGGAAATTAAAAAAAAAAATAAAAATACACAAATAGACCAAGCCTGTGTAGCAGTAAGAGGGCAAGAGGTTTCATTCTTGATGATTATATTGTTTCAATGACAAGTAATCCACCAAAGACCCAAGTAAATCCAAGAAAGACATGTGCATACCATGGTCATTTTCTATAAACCAAACTTATAATGCAAATTCAATCTTTCAGTTTTGGCAAACCCTAAATATCCAAGCAAGGACCTAGCTGGAAAAATCCTGCCTGTCTGCGTATGTCGCTAAGTGAAAAGCACTCATGTTCCAGAAAATTAAGCAAAGACTCTCTCTACATTTCCTTCCACTTACCACATGCCCCTGAAACTGCAAACCTCGCTCTCTGAGGCCACATGCAACTGCAGAGATGCTCTGCACATGGCGTGTAATAAAAGACGGTTACGCTGAAGACAAAGCACCGAGCTTTTCCAAATTAAAACTCTAAGTCTAACAGCACCACGTTCGACATGTGGGACGCAGAGAAGGTAGACGTTTTTTCAATGAAATACAGCAATTGGAGACAGCCAGAGTGCTTCAAATCCAACAGCTTAATGGGGACCCCGTGCGCGTGGAGATTTCTGAGCAGAATGCACAAATCAAAGTCGCGGATTATGCCGGAGTGTAGGTTCTACTTTAGAGTTTAATCATGTGTTAGGATTTTCTTGAAAAGCTCTGAGAAAACAAAGTGTATTAGTATTGCTAAGCTATAGAATTCCGAGTGGTAATCATGAATTAGCTCCGAACCCTTTCCTGCAAAAAAGCTAGACAGACTTAGCAGAAACAAGAAACATTCACATCAGGGCACCTGGAACATAAATACACACAGTCACTTACTGGGCAAACCAGGAGAGCTATCAGCCAGCTCCTCCAAAAGAGACAAGAAAGCCAAATTACCTGAAGGAGGAAGTCAGCACGTACCTCAATTGAGACAAGAGATTAGTCAATAAATAGAGTTATCAGCTGGGGCCAGGTTGAAATGATCCTTACAACTATAGACAATGCTGAAAACCAAGAAACAATCAGAGGGTAATTAAAGACTGAGAATAAACTAGGAGGGGGGGGGGGGGTTGAACAAGAAAGCCTTTAGCAGCAACTGTTGGCTGTTTTTTTTTCTATCTCCCGAGCAGGGAAGTCAGTCTCTGGAACTCGCTGCACACTCTCAGGACACTGAGATGAAGCCACTCTCTCTAGTATTTGCACAAACGTGATATTAAGAGAGAAATGTAGTTAGCAAACCAAAATTACTGCTTGGTAAGTTAAAGAAGTACCTGCAAACATTTTTATGAATAAATTCACTTAAACTTTCAAATTCCATTGAGATGCATGGCAAAAGATGCACCTATTTTTCCTGAATTCATGATCTATGTCTATTGACAGTCTTAAGTTTCCCATCACATCATCCAGGAAACGGAGATTGCTACAGGATGAGTACACAGACACTATGTGACTGGAGAGAGAGAGAATCACAGAGCGAAAACATCTTTATTGCTTATCTTCTTTTTGAAAGACTGAATATGGATCCTGGAGATGAAGGGGAAAGTCTGTAGACTTAATTAATGTCAAAACTCCAGATGAAGATGAATGTACTTCCTTCCTCTACTAAGTACATACATTCATTCCTGAAAGTAAGACATTATGTATGACATTCAATTGGGAGGGACAAGCTGATCAGCTGGAGGACAGGGCTGTCTGTCACAGAATGGTTTGGGTTGGAAGGGACCTTAGAGATCAAGTTCCAACCCCCCTGCCCCGGGCAGGGACACCTCCAGGTTGCTCAAAGCCCCATCCAGCCTGGCCTTGAACACCTCCAGGGATGGGGCATCCTGGGCAACCTGTTCCAGTGCCTCACCACACCCACTGTAAAGAATTTCTTTCTAGTATCATCCAGTGGATCTTCAAGAGCCTGGAGAACTGGCCTGGCAGAACACTTGAAAGCAAATGCAAAGCCATCCAACTAGGATGGAATAACTCCCATGCGACAGTACAGGCTGAATGTTGACAGGGTACAACACAGCTTTGCAGAAGAGGACCTGAATGTGCTGGTGGACCAAGCTTGGAACATAAGTCAGCAGGGCACCCACACAGAGGTTAATCACATTCTGGTCTATTTGAGCAAGCATGCAGCCAGCAGGACAAAGGAATTGTATATACTCAGAACAGAGGAGAACATGTAATGGAAAGCTCAAAGCTGGACATGGAACTCCAGATGAGGTCTGGAGACCAGAACAGAGGTTCTCCTTGTCTCCAGACCTCATTTGGAGTTCCGTGTCCAGCTTTGAGCTTTCTATTCCAAGGAAGACACTGACATAATGCAGTGAGTCCAGCAGTGAGTCATGAAGATTATTAAGGGGATAGAACACTTAACAAATGAAGAAAGGCTTGGCTGAGCCTTAAAAAGAGGTATCTAAGGGGAGACCTTCCTGCTGTCTTCAAATATCTAATGAAAGTTTACAGACAAGATAGAGGCAAACTATTCATGGATACAAGAAGGAACAGACACAAGCTGGAAGAAGCAAAATTTCAGCTGGGTATCATCAAAAGAATTCCTCCCATTACAAGTGGCTGAACACTGGAATAGGTTGTCCAGATATGGTGTGCAACCTCCATCCTTGGAGATGTTCAAAACCCATCTGGACACGGCCCTGAAAAACCTGTTGTAACTTCAAAGATGGCCCTGCTTTCTGCAGGGGTTTGGACCAGATGTCCACTCTAACTAAACTTGTTTTAGGGTTCTACATGTTATCTGGAAAATTCTCCTTCCTCTGACTCTCAGATCCATTCATGTTGCTGCCTATTACTTTTTCTAATTCTACCCAAAACATTCACCAAATTCTCAGGAAGTTTGGTGCAGATTTTAATTCAGAAATAGTATCAGAAAATATAGATATTGGCAGAAATCAGGGAGGGTTGGCGTGTGCTGGTAACATCTCAAGATTAAGGCAGACCTGACTGGCTGGTTTTGAAACCTTTAAAAAATCGTCAGGAGGTAATCAGCAAATTAGTAGTACGTAAATTCAAGTGTTGTGGGTGGAGGGAGAAAGAAGAAAGCAAAGGGCTGTGCTTAAGATAAATGCCTACCGTCTTCATTATCTCTTTCTGAAAATCTTGTTTTTATTCATATTATTACAATAGCCAAAATAAATTGCTCTATAAACAGGTTCTTCCTTATGGAATGCTCTGAAACCATACAAAATACCACGAAGGTGATTGTTCATAGTCTACAAATATAAAAAAGGTTGAATAGAGTTCTGGAGAATATTTTTTTTTTATATAGCAAAGACCATGTGAAAAAAAGAGTAGCAAATGAAAACATGAAAGACAAAATTCAGGTGAAATTGTTAAGCTGTAGACATACAGAATTACAGTTATTAGACGAACTTCTCAACAACAGCGAAAACAATCGCTTTTTTTCCCCTCTTGTACAAAATCAAATTAACCCTTTCAAATCAGGCTATATACTGACACCTATCCTCTTAAAACCCGTTATCATCTGATGTATATTCCTCATTTGCCAATCAGCTTTCAAATAGGCTGTATACGCATACTTGACAACGAACATTTGTCTCCTACATATTTTCTCTCTCCAGAGCAACTGGAAGCTATAAAGTTCAGAAAGAAGTTGAATATTATTATCTTACACTTTTCTGACATGATGCGACTGCTGTTCTCTAAAATTGCACTAATACCACCCCAAACCATGAGCCGGGCAGCCCCGTGTCGTCTCAAACCTTCTCAACCGGTGCTAATACTTCCTTCATCATTCAAAACACAAGTTTTCCAGGTGAAATATTGCAAACAAATTCGGCTCCACACACTATGCCCACTGCATTTATATCTTATACGAAAGGCCCCTGACCTGTTATCGCTAGTGATGCAGGCGGCACAGGTTCCTGTTGGTTCTTCACTCTGCTCGTAGTAATGGGCATCCACATGGGCTTCCTCAGCCTTCTTCTTTAAGATCTCTCCAAACTTATCTTTGCCAATGCACCCAAAGAACGTTGCAGCTTTGTAAGGGCTCTGAATCATCCACTGCAGATTGACAGGAAAAATAAAAACAAGAAACAAATACAAAGTTAACATGCCTGGTATATATACATAATTTTTTTTGGCCATCTTTTTTTCTCTCCACTTGCCATATTTAATTCTGTGCCTACAAAGCACTGTGAAACAGAGAACACTTCTGTGCCTGAACTAAAAAACATCTGGTACATCAAGGGAGGGAAAGTCAAAGAATAAAAAAATTACTCTTAATGATCCCAATGACTGTTTACTACCTAATATAAAACTTAAATACACGTAGTTCACTATCAAATAAAGTAGATTACTAGGTTTTTACAAGGTATTTCAAAGGAAGTTCCCTTGCTCAAAGGAGATGCCCCTACACTTACATTTAATCAAGCAATCTATGATATCTTTGAAAAAAATTTGTAGAAAAGACAAAAGAAACAAAAAAAAAACCCTCAACAAAAACCAGAGAGAGCGCACGTAAGGAAAACAATACATTTGAGAAACACAAGAAGAAATATTGTGCAACATACACGATATATAAAAAACTAAATGGTACTGAAAATAAGCATTTGTGTCTACCATTTAATTATATGCAAAAAAGCATTGTTAAACCACGCATGAAAATATCTATCTCCAACTTTATTAAGAGCAGTTCTGTCACTCGAATTGTAAAGAAAGAGCGTGGCTACACAGTGTTGCCAAGGTGCCAGGTTATTTCACAAAGCTCCTCTTTTATTCATACAATATATGTATCATTCAACTGTAAATATAACTCCATTTTGCACTAAGTTAAAAAACAGCATTTAGCAGCAATGTAAAAATCAAGAGCGAACTAAAAAAAATAAATGTGAAGAAACAATCATAGGCCCTACTCTGCTGGTGGTGAGTCAACCAACTGAAGTCATTATAATTCACTCTAATTACAGTCAGAAAGCTTATCCACTCAATCTATAGTAGGAATTAAAGGCTACATCAATTTACTGCTATACTAAAACCCTACTTATAATTGTTTCCTAATCAAGATTTAAATAAACGATAATGTCTCCATTAGAAAGCAGCATTAGTGGTAGCTGTGGGTTGTAGAAAGGTCAAGTAACTGAGTTGCAAATACATGCTTAGTCACATCTTTATTACTTCCAGCTTCAGAGGAGGTGAAAAAAAAAAAAGAAGAAAAAAGACTTTAGTCATGTAAAAGTCTTCATTAATAAGGCAAAGGTGGGCAAAAGTTACAAGGCCTCTTTCCTGCAGCAATTAAAGGTATATAAAGTGTAAGGACAAAATTAAATAATTGTCGTCAGCTGGTGGCAGCGTTCAATCTCTCATTCATGAAATGCACACTGCATAGGCTCTGCTCATCTCTTCCACATCACTCTAAATTAATATAAATTAAGAAAGCCCCTAACAAGAGAATTATCTGATATCCTTGAATCTTACACACATTCACACAGTGTTTACTTTGGATGTCTAAGGAAGAGTAATCTTTTCTATTTGGAGGTTTGGTTAACTAGAACAGATTATTTAACAAGACTAAAGACACTGTGACCTGCTGTAAGCAAATATGGAACCAATTTCCACGCTGGTAAGAACAGAAACACCTGAAGCCTCACGTCCCATGTTGAAAAGCACTCCTTACTCTGACAAATAGCAAGAATTAATAGAGATGACTATGAACACCATTTATCCAAGCATCAAACCGCAATAGTTCTCAAAAAAACCGTAAGACTTCAAACTGCACCTTAGGCTTACAACATTTTATCAAATGACATAACTTTTCCATCCTTTATGCATGAAGGCTGACAACATTTGGAGCAGTAGTAAGTAATATTTCCCATACATCTCTGAAAAAAAGAATTTCTGTTCAAGTATCACAGTTTTGGCTATTGGCAGCAGCTCAGTTGGAATTCGGATGTGATATATGCCACATATAACTATCACAATCCTTACTTTAAATATAAGCAAAATTACCCTTGAGAACCAGACGTCGCAACATAGGATTTCTTGAGATAAACCTCTGTACACTGTGCAGACCACTTCTTCCAGAAGCAGTGGTTCTGCTCATACTCATCGTTATCTGAAACACAGGTATTGTATTGGTGCGGGAATATTCCCACTCCGTAGATACTATTTTCATTTGAACATCTGACCTACACTAAGAAACAGGGAGGAAGACAGAAAAGTACTTCAGCAGTGTTTCTGGAAAGATCCTTTCATTACAGATCATAGAATAGAATCATCTTCAAAGGTCATCTAGTCTGGCCCCCCTGCAGTCACAGGGACACCTCGAACTACAGATCTCCAGTTACAAATACTCCCAGCTTCTTGGAATTATCCCACGATAACGGTGGTGAGGTGCTGGTAGCTGCAGAACTCCTCCAAACTGTTCCTCCTTTCCTCACCTAAAAGGCTACATATTAGTAAAGGCAAAAACCAGACAACACATTATAAACTTGATGAAAGCGAGCTACAACAATCTCTCTGTGGTATCCCATTGAAGTTGCATGGAGTGGGATGAGTCACAGCAGGCATTTTTTGCATACGTGTGAAAAAAACCCACAAAAGAGACAAAATAACATCTTCAAGGTAGACTCTGGAGCACTTTTTTTAAAAAATTGACCCTGGATTGGAGTTTAATTTTGAAGAACCTATTACAGAAATAACAGGCTTCTATGGACTACTTCACACACCGTTGTTATTAGCAACGTTTTGGATTAAATACTCTAAATGGGAATGGGGGTCAGTCGGCACAAGACATTTAGTACCACGAAAGAGCAGCATTCTGTCCAACAGCAAAGGAGGGCCAGTAACAAACTACACACTGATGCCAGGTATACGGTTATATAAACTGCAAATTCATTCTATAGATTTTTGTGGAGTACAAGGTTTAATTGAATGAAAAACTCTAGACAGAAACGGAAAATGATCCAGCTCAGCAGGCACTAGCATAATGAGTTAATTATCTAGGGTTTGGCTAGGCAGCGAGGCAGCTATTAACTAACTGCACTGACAGCCTGGTCAGGAGAGGTTGGCACCTGGCCACACCACGAATCCTCACCATCACCCAAGGGAACGTGAGGCTGTTAACGGCCCAAAGACACAAGTGTCAGAAGTAGGAACTTATCACGAAGGAACAAGACAGCCTCAGGAGAGGGACACCACAAAGGAAACTCAAAATTTAAGAGTGGTTTATGAAACCTAATGTGTTTCTCCACCCTGAAGTTTTTTTCTGTCAACGCAGCTTGGACATCAGGTACACACAAGGACAGGCCCTGACCTTTTCAGTTAGAATAAGCATCCGTGACAAAGGAAGGAGCACGGGAAATAGAACACCCTTCAGATGTTCGCTTGAGTTAAACACTGCATTTGGCTTGCATTTTTGTATTATACATCCTGGTTAACTAAAAGCAAATATTAACTTTTTTCATTTTTAAAATTTATTTCTTGCCTTTTGCCTAACTCTGTATTAAAATTAGGCTGATTTTAAAATAAGCATCATCTAATATCGGATTACCCTATCCCTACAGGCACATTATTCCTTGTGATCAAATACTGAAGCCAGCACTTCCAAGAGGCCAGCACCCTGGTCGCTCAAGGATACCCTAGAGAGTGACAGAAGGCTTCCCTCCTCATTTTCACAAGGCTAACTTGGGCTTACAGTAGTAGGAATATCTGTTCAAGTGGTTTTTTCATGATCAGAGTTAACAGTGTGAACTCTTTGGGATGCTTTAGCTATCAGAAAAGTGTAAGAACCTCTGTGTTCCAGGGAGTAGGTGGCAATTGCAGAGAACAGCATCGTCTTTTCTTACAAGATGTTGAGATGCCAAGAAGTAAAACTTCTGAAGACCCAATTGTGACTTTGTGAGACTGCTCAGAGTTAACTACGTCCCGCTCTTTCACATCCTCAGACTTGAGGATGTGGTACACCTATCTCCCACTTCTGTCTGATTAGAAAACGGCTTTGGGAACAACCTTTCCTCTGAGTTACAGAAGCACTTCTAGAAACACTTCTTCCAACACTAGAAGGGACTTGACTTTGATTGGCTACTCAATGCTGTCTTTTGAGAACAGTATTCGAGATGAGATGACAGAGTTACCTGAATGGTCCCTTACACCCAAAAAATAAAAAAATGCCCTTTCATACTATGTGAAAGAAAATCACAGAATTAAAGAAAGAAAGGCAGAGAACCGAGTTCTTTGATTTGTATTTCCCAAGCTTACCCAATTTGCTTGAGAATTCCATACTTCTGCCACAGGGGTAGAGTCCAATATCCCATATGCCAGCACTTGATGTGCATTGAAAGCTTTTCTTTGCCGTTCCTGCAACTTTCACTAGAGAGGAGGACCTCTACTTAGAAGGCAAAAAGCAGCAAAACTAAACAGTTCATCTCATGTACCTCACTACCTCCAGCTGCAAAGATATTTCGCCTGCCAAAAGGAGAGTTTGCTAATGCTGGGTCTCGGTACGCAATCCTGCAAGACTTAAAAAGAAACATCATACTGACAAAGCTTAAGACAGCTTTACAGCCCTCTGACTAAAACAAAGATCCTTCAGAAATGATTTCATTTTATTCCAATGCTACTCTTTGTTGTAAGTGCCACCATTAACTGGACAACATCGGTAATCAGAACAAGGAGGCTGATGAAGATGCTCACTCTCAGTCCCACGTTGTTCTCCACCCGAAGTTCTTGGCTCCTGAATTCTTTTAGAGAGCTGCAGCCAGTAGCGCATTTCCACATCTGTCAGTCATCTTAAACTAACAATGTCAAAGCACAGGAAGCTTTGCTTAGACTGACATACCTTCTGCACATCGGAGTTTTCAGCTGCAGACTTGAATCCTAAATGCTTAGGAACTGACAACACAACAGGAAGCATTATGCCCCTTCACAGTGAAGGATCTTCAAAACTCATTAACACTGAATACAGACATCTGAAGTGCATCTGAAGTGCGTTATTTGAAGCTGGACTCTTCTCTGCATGATCTGTCAAATCTGATCTTATTTTAAATTGCAGCCCACAGAGGAGAGGACTCCAAAGACCTAAATTTAGCTAAGACTTAACATGCTTGCTAAAATCTAAACTAAATAATGTTAGCAACTACTTATGAAGCAGTCTTTTTAGTAAATCAGAACAGAAAAGGCTTCTTTTTATGCAGTGCTATTTGGAGTATCTCTTATTTTTATATTCTGAATTTTAGAATGAGTCCATGCACTTTTCAGAAGGTTTCACCGGTCTGTTGTACCCCTAGGACATGTCCTGTCACCAATTATATACACACTCCATTAAAAAGTTCATTAAAAAGCTGCTAGAATAGAATAAATCACACCTCATCTTAGATAACCAGATAAATGAGAAAAAGTGTGATCAAACCCCAAATCTTTATTTATAATCTTAAAACCACAAAAACCTGACAATATGTGAAACAATCCTAAAAAAAAAAAAAAAAAAAAGACATTAGCGTCACTGTTCCAAAAGAGCTCACTTTTTTCTTGTGAATCATGTGATTCACCTCAAGCACAACTGGAATGCAATATTCTGTTACCATTACACATACTACATCATCTAAAATCCCTACCATGGTGGGTTAACCCCAGCCAGTAGCTCAGCCCCCACCCAGTCACTCCCTCCTTGAGGGATGAGGAGAGAACTGGAAGTGCAACAATGAATAAAAAAATGTCTGGACCAAGATGACATGATGCAAAGGCAATCACTCACCACTTCCCACCAGCAGATGGATGCCCAACCAGTCTCTGAGCCACGGCTACCCTGGAAAAACACTCCCTCCCCTTCCTGCCCCCAACAGCTTTATTGCTGACCATATTCCATATGGCCTGGACCATCTCTTTGGACCAGCTGGGGTCAGCTGTTCTGGCTGTGTCCTTTTCCCAATCTCCTTCCGACCCTGCATCCTACTTGCTGGGGCAGCAGAGTGAAAACACAGAGAGGGCCTTGATGCTGTGCAAGGACCTTTCAGCAACACCTAAACCATGGCTGTGTTAAAAAACACTCTTTTGGTGACAAACCTAAAACACAGCACCATACGGGCTGCTACAAAGAATATTGACTCCATCCCAGGCAGACCCAGTGTCCCTCCTCCCGATTCAACATCAAGACCCTGGGAAACAGACGAGATACTACAGTTTTGTTTAAACGCCTTTGCAACCTTTTTTCCTTTTTGTTTTTCATTAATCAACATTTAAACATTGCAACAGCTATTATGACATAATGACTATTAAGAAGGAAAAAATAAGCTTATCTTAATAAAAGCAGGCTTGCAAAAAGGAGCCCCATGTCCTGCGCAGTAATTCTTCCACCATTAGCTGAAGCTGCCAAATCTTGCACGAGGAAGTGATTTTGTTAAAATGCACGACAACACCCTCAAGCAACTTCTAGTCAAATGATATAAAAGTGATAATATTTTTTAAAGGAAAAGACTAGCTAAAGCCTTGCACTGAGATCAGTATCTAAATCTTATCAAGATTTGGTTCAACATGTACCACCCACCAGACCAGGTTGCTCAAAGCCCCATCCAGCCTGGCCTTGAACCCCTCCAGGGATGGGGCAGCCACAGCTTCTCTGGGCAACCTCTTCCAGTGCCTCACCCCCCTCACAGGAAAGAATTTCTTCCTAGTATCTAGTCTGAATCTCCCCTCTCTCAATTTAAAATCATTACCCCTTGCCCTATTACTACATTCCCTGATAAAGTAGTTCATTCATTTCTACATTTAAAAACACAAACTGCCTCTTAACAACATCTATAATTCAAGTAACTATTTACTGCTATTCTTTAGTATACCATTTCCTATTCCTTCCTTCTTGCTCTTCATCTGCTTGTCCACTGTCTTATTTTCAGTCCAGTTTGTAAGCTTCTTGCTGTACAAGGAAATACAAGCATATTTTCTGTAACTAAACATGTACCAGCCACATTCCAAAGTTTCATTGTGGCCAAAAGCTAGCTCTCTTTTATTGCACCCCTGAAATACTGGCCAGTGCAGGCATCCAATTCCCATACTCTTTACTCCATCACTGTCTTATTCTGTATTTATGATGCTACAGTTCTGCCTCAAACTCCTGAGGTGCTGCGCTTGCTGCTGAAGTTCAGTGTCCATCATCTGAGGCCAAAGGCAGAATGTCATGACAAGGCACGTAATTGAGCTGGCCTTGTGTCCCTTCCCTATCTGAAGCACAGACCCAGAGACATCAACCACCTCCTCGTTGTTTGATCCGATGTGTCACTCCCCTTCCCTTTCCACAACAACGAACGCGGTCCCTTCTCAAAACCAGGGAAAAGATGCTACACCTACAAAACAGGGCTGGTCGTGCTCCTTCTGCATCACTCAGATGACAGTTAGACGACGAGTATCAACAGTAAGAATTCTAGATTTATTTGGGACTTTTTTACAGCTGCTTCCATGTGTACAACTGTTTAAGAATTTTCCTAATATTACAAAGCTACGTCCAAGGAGATGCTTGAGAGTACCTTTACCAGTAAAAGAACTCAGAGACACCGATTTCTTTGTTGAACACTGTGTGTGTAACATGGGAGAGCGGCAAATAAAGCACAACACAAAAAGAGTCTTGTTAGGCTGTGGCGTTCAGCTGTTAGTGGAAGCACATTAACACCGTGAAAACGGAACATCATACTCAGGTGAGGTAAGACAGACTCCTTGGGCAACTGTAGAGCAGGGTTAACCATCCCTCAGCCCACTCCACCTCTAAACAACTAGTGCCCACTTCACAAAGGCACAGGAAAGACTGATCAGCATTTTAAAAATGCCTTCAAATTCTCCAGTGTGAAACGGCGTATGTATATATTTAAGTCTAACCTGTAAGTGAAGTTGATATTGTTGCAAAGTGACATTTTTGGGATATTTCGTGTCTGATTTTGCATATCTATCACCTTGAAACAAATCTTCCTTTTCTAAATGCCTGCATATGTCACTCCCGCTCCCCTGCTAGATGACGTGCAGTCTCGATGAATACACCCACACTCCGGGCGACAGCAAAAAACCCACAAGTGAAGAGACTTCTCTCATTGTCTGGCAGCACAGAATCCATAAAGCACAAACTGTAAACAGCTGCCTATCAGCTTCTATCAGCGATGGTATCAAAAACAGATGCCAAAGGTCAAGTCAAAGTTTATTGACAATGATGAACTTTGACAGCCTCTATTAAATTACTTCTTCCTTTAAGGTGGATGTGATCAAAGCAGCGGAGAGATTTTCACTCAGTCACATAACGAGCTATTTGTTGAGATTGAAACATCTGGTCAATATCTTCTAACACTGCAATTTCATGCACAGTTAGCAACAGGGTACGTTTCTTCTCTTCTTCTTACAGGGTCCATAAGGGTGGCACATATGGCCGATCATTTCATTCAAAAGGGTTTCAATTCCAGGCATTACATACAATTGTCTCTATGCTTTATAGTACTTTAAGTCTACCTACCATTGTTTTCCATCATCACTGCTGTCTGCTCTTCTCTTAGCTATAAAAGCCCACAAATATGACAGAGCACTTAAAGCTTAACAGCTTTTGACTACTGGAGTTAGAAAGCAGTTAAGGCAAGGGAGTTTTTAAAGTGGCAGGTCTTCAGCTATCTGTTCTCAAGAATTCCCACTGCATTAAACTATTTACCCGAACTCTAGCAACAGAGATTATAATTTTTGTTGTAATAGCAAACCCTTCATTTATGAGACATTCCCAAGCAAGTAGAGATCCCCCTTTTTACTAATTTATAAATTATGATACATTTTACAAACGTAACATAAAACACACATTATATTTCAAGTGAACATGTGATCATTATAAGAATCTGATGAATCATAATCTTATTCCTCAATCTGAAATAGCAAGACGACACAAAATGTTTTCTATCCCAAATGCTGAGAAATGGTTGCTTTTAAAATTATGCATCTATGTTGCCACAGCAACAAGTAGCGAATAATGTGAAATGTGCTTCAACCTTCCATTTCTAAATCCCAATCTTTTTGGTCAAAAGAGAAAGGAGGACTAGGTGCAAACATGCCGACAGAAAGTACATTTCTAAGATTTTTCAGCCTCCATTTCTTCTCAGTTAATGGTTATTTCCACAACTCATTCCCACACTGGCTGACTCCAAGTAGTACCTCAAAAGTTTACCCAGCATTTGTAGGAAGACATTGACTCTAAAACTCCTCAATATATTTATGCATCATGCACCAAAGGCATGGGAGGGGTGGGAAAGGAAGAGGAAGATAATCTCCCCATGGGAAAAATCTACAAAATGCTTGAACAGAGACATCCCTCAGATGTCATTGAAGATGCCTGGGTTTTTCCCAGTGAGTTCACTTTCAGCACTAGGGCATTTATTCAGTAGAACTCTTTTGTTCTGAAGGAATGGTATACATAACCTATATTTAAAAAAAAAAAAAAAAAAAAAAATTAGAATTGTCCACTAGAAACTGATGTGTTTCATATAAATGTCAAGATAGGGCTTACAGGTAACAGAACATGTTTGCAGGTTGTAAACATGAAGCTAAATAAGAGCCTGTCAGACCGTGCCACACAGGCAGACAATCAAGTCAGGAAAGCAACTAATTAGCTGTCACTTAGCACTAACAGCATTGGTCTAGAAATTAAGTAGTTAGCCAGACTCTAACTGTTTTTTGATTGGAGTGGGAAGCAGGAAATGTTCCAGGAGCTCCAAACAAGTTCAGAAGTGATGGGATTAGAACTATTTAAAGAAACCCACAACAACCCCAACCAGTTGCAAAAGGGGTAAATTCAGCCTAAACTTTATTGTATCTGTACAGCAAGGCTTATAGTGTTGAGCGGAGCATTCCACCTACACTAATAAATTTATTCCTTCCAGAGTTAATAAAGAAGCGTCTCCAGAGGAGACTAGGAGAGTAAAAGTTAAAAATAAATAAATAAATAAATAAAATCTGGCATCTCCTCTAACTGCAAGGCTTTATCTCACTAGACTAGAGCCCTTTGAATGATCAAGACAAAACTTTGGAAAGGTGATATTAGGCTTTGAGTTGACCCCATCAGGAATTAATATTTCAGGATTGGCCTCTTCTGAGTGTTATCCCATATGCTCCATCACAGTTCTACTTGGAAATGCTCCCGCTCCAAGGTTCAGAATTCTTAAGGAATGATCCCTCTTGTAATGAAGAAAAATGTGAGACAACTGAAAAATGGCTGCCTTAGGACAGGTGAGTCTCAGAAAAGCCTCTGGATTCCTTATGCGTGACTTCTGATCACATTTAGTTGGAAATGCTCTGTGTCCACCAAAGACTGTGACCAGCACATAGACCAGGCTGAGATTCCAGGGGAATACTGGATCCACGGTGTATGTGTGAACAATGATCTTCAAAAGCAACAGGATCAGACCCAATGAACTTTATCTGATCTTTTGTGCAATGGGAAATATTTTTTTTCAAACCTTAAAATCAAAATTAGCAGAAAGACAAAATACATACATGAAGCACTAAGGAGAAGAAGCTTTGCTGACAACTGTTCGGGCCTGATCCAGTTAATGTTCTTTGAGTGAGGTGCATCTGGATGTTAACCCAAATAGTATAACCCTATACATATTATCTTTTCATTTAGTAACTTCTTTTTTATTTTACATAAAGGATTCCTACAGGATTTACCTAAATTTCACTTTAAAAGTATGTTTTTATTACAGCCGCTACCCCAAAATATTCAAGTTGAAGGAACAGGTCCCTAAGCACCTTACTTGTGTATTCATTCAGATTTGCTGAACATCAGGTAAATCCCTGCTCAAAGCACTCAAATACCATAAACCACTAAGTGACCACAGTGACCCTTATGAAAACTTCATTTAGTGATGGGCATTTCAGTCTTATGATCCTACTGGTAACAATATCCTTTAAATGTGGACAAAAGGGGCATCTCTGAAAATGCATTTGTCTTCGATCCCCCAAATTCAGAAATTTAGGATTTTCTCATTTACTTATTTCTGTATTTTGGAATGATTGATGGGGATTATACTGTAAGGGTGAAATGCCAATTCACAACTTAATTTCAAGAGGCAAGAGTTGGAATAGCTACCACTGAAGAAATGAAAAAAAAAAGAATGAGAAAAATATTCAGAAGGAACTGCTTTCCAAAACATACTCTAGAACCCTTTTGTTCCTAACAAGCTTCATAATGAAAAACTGTCCACAAAACAATGTATAAAACTAAATGAAAAATCTTGCGGCCAAAATTTGGCATGATACGCTCTTGGCCTGTAGATATCATAGGGCATAGTCAATGCTAGGAAATGAGACACAAATCTTTAGCTGATGCACTGGGAACACAGTAACTTCATTCACTGTTATGAAGTCTGATTTTTTTCCCTCATGGGCAATTCCAAATATCCAGAACTATCTACTCTTCTTTATAACAAATCTGTCATAAAATATCTCCATCTGAGCACACAGAACAAGCCATTTACTTTTTAAAGAAATATTTTTATGTATGCTTTAAAGAAGATGTAAAACAGTCTAAACCATAATGTAATTCAACGATTTCTGTTGTTTTCAGCTCAGGGGCATTTACTGCTTTCAGCAGCATCAGGCAAGCCAACAGCCCCGTATCTGGCTTGCACTGGCTGCAGGATATGCTAATTGTGAACCCTGAAGATCCAACGTATTAAGACAGCATGTACTTAATCTGAAACCCTAACTGCATATGTGCTAATTAATTTGGATCTAAAATTATCATATTACTACTTTGGTATTTTGTATAACCGTCTTCTGTACAGCACAAAATCCATCATATTGCAAATAGACAAGTGTAAAATGTATTTAACTTAACATCTAAGGAAAACTAAAATCAAGTGTTTTCAAACTATAAATATCTTGGGATATGTTCCTTCTCAGAAAGATAAAAACTGCAACAGAATTTTAAGGATTCTTTCTGGAGTTTTGGGGTATCGCCATTATTGTTAGCTGTTCTACTAATGTTAATTACATCATTACATGATTTCCCATGGATAACAACTTGTAATTCCATCTACTTATTCTCTATAGAGGCAGAGGAGCACAGTAGATTAGGAGGCTGTCAAGATGATAAAATGACAGCGAATGCAAATTTGTATTTGTAATACAGCATGCAAGATTTGGAAATGCCACTTAAAACAGAAGCAGCAAACTAGCTTCAGGCACTGAATGTATGCTTCAGGCAGCAAACCTATGAAAAAAATGCAAATACATTGGAATATCTGAAGCAACAACAAAAAAAGATTGTATCTAAACTTCATTGAGAGGAGAATCTGTCAATAAATCAACTGAAAGATGAGGAGAAGTATCAATATTAAAACACTCACCAATTATAACTGGTATAACACCATTTCTCTTGAAGCAAAAGTAATGATATAAAAGGTTAACTCATTAGTCCTTATTTTTAATTTTCCAGAACAAATTTCTAAGCGTTTCAGATACTTCTAATCTAAAAGCCAATTTTCTGCTCCTACTTATATTGATTGAACCTGACTGATATCAGTGGGATTATACCAGTATGGATTAAGATAATTTGGTCCTATTATCTTAATTCTGGTAAATTTTTAGCTTTTACACATAATATGTGACCATTCAAGGCTAAGTCCTCAGGACATTGCTCTACTGCGGGCTGTGAGGATCAACGCTAGTCACTGTTAGGGAAGTATCGCATAAACACAGGATTTTAAAGCCGACATCACCACTTTTTTATTCCTAAGAAAATACAAACACATTTCTTTTTACACGTTCAGGTACAAAACCTACTTCTGTAAAACCAAAGCAACCTAATATTAAAAGGTTCTTTTACCACATTTCTTTTTACCAGTTCAGGTACAAAATGTATTTCTATAAAACCAAAGCAACCTAATATTAAAAAGAGCAAGCAGAAATTACGTTAAAATGTCTAGGTATTACCAAGGTTATTTCTGTAGATCCATTATTTTAACGACATTTAAAGCGTTCATCCCTATCTTAACATGACATAACCTACACTCTGGAAAATGCTGTAGAGATTTGATAAATTATCCCAATTTTTTTTTAATTTAAACTAAGGAGGGGTTTGATTGTTAGTATTCTTATTAATATGGCAATTTGATTACTCCTATTTTTGAAATGTCTAAAGCAGGACTGGACAAATTGTTACTGAAAGCTAAAATCAGCCTGCTTCTGGCAGTGGCAGCAGGCCACCTTCGCAGATATCTAGGTTTATAATGCATATATTCCCATATTGACACTTTGTTATGCCACATATCAATGTACAGGGACCGCCTTGATAATGTTTCTTTTGCCATGCTTAATTTCAGTATTATTTTCCAGAAAACAAATACAGCTGTCAGACAAGGATAGACTTGATTTTTGTGAGGCTGAAATCTGCTCTGTTCTAGGTTTCACATTGAAAGAAATTTCAGAGGCGCACAACCACAATCATCAACTTCTCAGAGTGCCTGACAAGTGTTTACGATGTATAAATTTAGCCCAATAAAGCTAATATTTCTACTGATGAAATGTAACACAGTAATGAAGATTCTTCATTTTCAGACCTCTCCAGTTTTCTCCTGGAAGTGCAAAGGCACTTAGATTTCTAGCTATGTGCAGATTCCATATAGCAGACAAGAATTTTCTTTCCTCATTCTGTTTCTGTGGACCACTTAACAAGTCCATAATCATTTAGATCACTTGAATATTCCACTACCCCTCAAAACCAATAGAAAATTATACAGGAAACTAGTAGTACCAGCTTACAGCCATCCTTTGTTATCAGAGCAACGTCATGCCTGGTGTATCTAAATCCAGATTTATCAATTCTTCAGGTTGCTCCCTCAAAGAGGAGAAATAATTGTCCTAGTGAGGATTCCAGCTGAGCCCCAGCCCCAGCATACCATCTTCTACAGCTTTTACACACAAGCCAAAATAAACACTTTATTTTCCAAAAGGTATTTGCTAAAATCCCAGTCTAACCCAGCACTTCAACATTTTGGAAAGTTTATTGTGACAAATGTAGGAAAACAATGTTATTACC
Organism: Gallinago jamesoni; assembly: GCA_025769975.1. Taxonomy (NCBI): domain Eukaryota; kingdom Metazoa; phylum Chordata; class Aves; order Charadriiformes; family Scolopacidae; genus Gallinago; species Gallinago jamesoni. The sequence continues at coordinate 16,213,701 of JAOQGH010000002.1, forward strand.
GTCATTCCTGCAATTAGATATGACTTCTAGTATAATTGTGTCAACTTCTTCTTTAAAAAAATTTTTTTTCCTTCACTAAAAGCCAAAAGTAGCATTCTTAAGTCAAGGAACTGTATCTAATTTCCTTGCTAATCCATTATCCATTTTAACAATTGCTAAAGTTTGAACAAACGACAGCAGTGTTAAAAAATGAGAGCTAGAAATACATCAGAACAGGTATCTTGGACTGTTTCAGAAGGAGGTTTTAAAAAGACAACAACTTTACAGTTCTGTGGGCTGCATGTTCAGAAGATATTAAAGTAGGAAGCTCTAAAAATCCTTGCAACCCTGACCTTGCCAGAGATCACACACACAAACGCCAGATGTTACGACATTAAGATAACCTCCCTCCCAAAATAAAATAAAAAACTCTTAACAACAAAAAATCAGCAACACTGACACAGAAGTCTAAGCTTATTCCCCAAATGCTTTAGGCTCGTTAAAAAACAAACCAGAAAACCCAAACCCAAGCACAAAGACCTGCCAGTTTGTACACACCAAGTTTAGGATTAGCAAATTCCACTCCTGTACACTAAGAACAAAAACAGAGAAAAGAAAATCCAGAGAGAATCCAGCAATGAATTCTGACAACCAGCACTGTACAATGATGGATCCCTTTAGAGTATTAATATCTTCTATCAAGTATGCAGGAATCAGCCAATTCATGGAATTCAGAGTTTAACGCTGCACATGAGACTTCTCTTAAGAGAAAAATCCAGTGTTTTGGTAAGATATAAACTACCTTAAAATAAGGAAGCAATTTAACTACACTACACATATGACTGAGCATTATACAGTCATTCAATACTTTATTTTGTCACTTTAATGACTTAAATACATCTCAAGATGTACCTTTTTTATTGTAACACAGAGCTATTGTACAACTCTTTATGGCAGGAGAGTACTTTTTACTCACTTACAAGTGTGTCACTAGAAGATGACGTTCCCTTAGCTGATTTCCCCAGTAAAAATTCTACTTCTCTGTCTGGAAGAGCACATCACCCAAAAACTTCCTACTGTTGCTACTTGGAAAACAATCACAGATTGTTCTCCCTTGAGCAACCTGTTTTTCTAAGACAAGGTCTCCTTGAACTGTAATAATGAAATGAATGTACCTGGAAGAAAACCAAGCTATTCTTACTAAGACATGGGTAAAATCTGTTCAGTCAATCACAATAAATTGTTCCCAGGTACGCATAGAAAACCTCGCTGCTTCCATCAGAATACATGAAGTCATTGTCTTCAGCATACCCCTAGAAATTTAAATGAAAGCAATTATGAAGCAATTTTCTATTTGGATATTTTGTACCGAACTCCAGTGAAAGCCTAAAATTTGGTGCAGAAAAGATGGCAGGTAATAAACCACTTGAATATTTACATCACTGTAAGTGTCATTCCAAAAAGAAAAAAGATTCTGCTTACTCAAAATTGTCTAAAATAGCATTTACTTAAACCAAGCAATAAATACTATATATGTAACCAGTGTTAGCTGTACTATTTATTGTGTTCTGAAGACAAGGTCTACCGCAAGGCTTAGTGAAGATGGAATTGCGCCTTGTGCTTGGAAAATGAAACAACTTCTTCCAAATACGCAGTCTGAGATCTGGATCCCCCAGTGAAACCTTCTATCCACCCACTAACTGGAGCTCCAGTTATCTGCAGTGGTTTGTACAAATCGTAGGCTGTTACATCACAGTGTGTTAAAAGTCCAACAACCAACCCCTTTTTTTTTTTTTTTAAAGCCACTCAAACATAATATACTCTTTTACATCTCACAGAATCAGTAATGAAATTTTGCTTTTTCGTGATGCTATACGTTCCCCATAATTGTACGGCAAGTATCCCAAAAATTCACTGATCTTCTAATAGCTTTGCCTTGGCAAATCAATAGGTTTCTGCACAGTATAAAGTAAACTAGCACATCACTCAAGTACTTACGAGCACATTTCTGTAACCAACAAACCAAGCACAGCTCAATTAATTTCTTTACTCCATTAAGAAGTTCTTCTTCTCTTGACAGTCAGACATAACTCCCATTAATGCTAATGGGAGTTATGCATGTTTATCAGGGTGACAATAAACTCTTTTAGATAGAGAATACAGGGTCTGCAGGCAAGTGTGAAGATCCTTTGATAACACACTGTACTTCCCGACTCCAAGACAGAAAAGCCATACGCTTCAGAAGCTGAACTATTTAGTCACACCAGAGAGAACTCCAAGTGGGGACAGTCACTGTAACTGCTGGGAATTACCTCTGTTGGCTTCACTGTTTTATTTGAGGGTCATACAGGAAGCCACTGAAGAGGAGAAATTTTGTCGTAATTTTGGATGGCTTAAGAAAATGCAACTTGGAACTTTAAACAATGGGGTGTGTGTATGTGTGTGGAAATAATCATATGATGGGACAAAAGTTCCAGGTGGGTGGATGGATTTGCAATTGCGAGGAGTGCAATGTACAACCAGAACAGTCTTGGGAGAAGAGGTGGAAGGTGGTGTTGGGGGGAAGAAGCCACAACAGTCTACAATATGAAAAGAATATTGAGTAGATGTAGATGTAACAATGCTTTACACACTCAAATAATTAAATTTACAAGTTTAACTCTGAATTTAACTTGGCAAATAAAAGCTTAACTGCAACTATTTTATTTTTTTGAATCTGCAATTTATGCTGTCTTTTTGTGAATTTATTATTTCTTCAATATAGAATATTGGACAGACTATAACAAAGCCATATAAAGGTGAAAAACTGTGGCTTTAGATTTCTTGAATTTGATTGCAGTATAAATTAAACCTAATACATCCTTAAGTACTTCATAAATACTGTGATATCCATGTTCAATTTTACAGCTACAGTTTGTATAATCTAAACTCAAGTTATTTTTAAAACACTGCATAGAAGACTAGATTCTTTCAGCTACAAAAGAAAAGTTTCTTTGAAAGACTGCCAAAAATACTTTTATAGCTGATATGTAGCTGACACATTAACCTGCTAAATGTTTGTGGAAGTACTAATGACTAAGCAAGGGATATCAAAGACAGTGAATAAAAGAACAAACAGCTGCCAGCACTTGGCATTCCATTCTGCTATCATAGCTAATATGATTGGCAAAGGAAGTTACACCTACTTTATAATAATAATACCACTTTGGCAAAGACTTCTAGATGGAAGTATTCCAGCCCTCGATTTTCTGAAAGGTGTTGCGTGATTCATTAGAAAGATCAAAATAAAATATAGTACTACTGTAACTGTAATACTGCAGAGAATTATAAAAATAATGCATCCGGATCAGCAGTCTGTTAAGATATATAATCAGTATTATTTTCACACTCTCTTTTTACTAACGTTGGATTGTGATGCAGTTGAAAGTGTTCAGTTAAATATATAAAAGTGTCAAATTGACTCAGTGCTGAGCATTTTATTGAACAGTGGCTTTTTGGATAGTATGATAGAATAAGAGTCCAATTTTAAGTAATCCAGTCTACATTACTAATGACAGAAGATATTAAAAATTTCAGTTGACTATCCACTGAAAAAGCAGGAAAATTAACATTTAAGAGCTTTGAAAATCCCCCCAAAGATCCTAAGTTGCATAAAAAGCCAATAAATTTCAGAGTTTCTAACTTACTTTTATTATCGCTCGAGTAATTACTCTACTATGCTCGGTGTAAAATGGAACTCTACATGCTTATGATGATCAATATTTATAACAATTTTTACGCAGTATGGCAATCTTTATTATATATTTGCTTATACCTTCAATATTTAGCAGATTTCAAGTACTGATTCTAAACTCTTACAATAAAGTGATTTAAAAAAATATTGGTTTCAGACTAGAAAGCTGTTGCAAATGGTTGATTTAAGAATCATTATGATGATGACAGCAAGTGTCTTCATAAAACAGGAAAGATTATGCAAAATTTGACCTTAAATCTACTGAAGTTACCAAAGAGAATTAATTAGTGGGATATAACTGGTTTAAAAGACTAGGATAATGTAAGTACAAATGATACAAAATGATGACTCTCAAATAATACAAGCAGTTTGCTTTTGGCAGATTAAGACATATACTAAAAATTGCTCGCATAAAAATTGTATTTTAAACTTTTAAATTTTAAAAATATGAATTTAAATGTCAGCAAACACTAATTTAATGTGCTGTCTCAAAGTTCACAAAATAATACTTCCTTTATCGTTGTGGAATTTATAATGTGAATGAACATTTGGAAATACTGTCCTCAGTGGTTTTGCCTGACTTACAATAAACAGAATCACAATATCATAAATATTTAAGTAAATGAATAAACCAACTAAAATTCCCTGGGCAAAAAATTATTTGTTTCATGTACTTAATTCTCAATACCTTCCCTTTAGGAAGCAAGAGTCTAGGGATCAGTTACCCACAAAAGCACTATCATCGCAATGTGCTTAATTAGCTCATGATTGGGACCAGACAGGAGAGTAATAATGAGCTATGTATATTTTGTCTACTCAAGTGCTTGTACCATGCATGTTTCTAATGTAAAATTGATAAAATGATAATTCATATTCAAAGACAAGGCACCAAAGGATATGGGAGACAGCTTTACTCCTTGTTAAGCACACCTGAGGAAACGAGTCAATCTTTCCTTTCATTAAGAAAAATGGCCAGGCTCCTTCCTGGATAAGTAAAAAGCATGGTGAGGTCTTAATGTGGTGACTCTGGAAGACTTCGAAGGGTGAACTAATTATAATCATCACTCATCTTCATGGGAAAAGTTGGCTAATAAGACTCTGATGTGCAGGTCTACGTGACGCAGTGAGGGATTGCCAGCAGCTCCCCATCACTCGTCCTATCTTGCTCCAATCTCAGCTGCACACTCCCATGTGTCATCTCATGCCAGCTCCAACAAGGGTTTCTTGGGCTTCTCCCAGAGAAGCAGCAACCACTTAATGGAGACGTGGTTACATCATATTGGCTCATAATACTGTGCCCAACAGCTGCCTGAAGTTTCTTTTCCTACCAGTTTTCACCTACACTTCACATTCATTGTTTTCCACCTTTATTCCAACATTTCAGCCCAACGTTATGGGGTAGGAAGGCACAGAATTTCAGGCAGCTGCTTTATAATGAGCATTCTAAAAATCAAAGCCACATTCACCTGCCCCACCAATTTCTTGACCACCATCCCAAACCCTGAAAAATCAGAGTATTTCCTGAAATAGTTTCTTTAACTTTTAATGTTTTCTTGAAATTTGCCTTAAGTAAACCAGTAAAGATTTTACTCCACACACTACCAAGTTTTTATCTTTATACTTCGGGAAGTTTAGAAGTGTTTGCTTCCAAAACAGATAAACAACAACTCATCACAGGATAAAACTTGTTTTAGATCAAAAACTTGAACAATAGGAGAATTCTACTAGGAAAACAATCAATCTCTCATTTAATTAAAACTACTACAAATTTACATAGTTGATGAAGTAAGGTCCCGGAAAATATGCACAACAAATTTGCAACACAGCTATTGGAAAGATGATCAAGTACCTCAAGTACCATTTCTAAGAGCAAATGCAGGCTTCAGGGAGTTACAGCTTTTTGCCCGCAAGTATTAATTAGCATCTATAAAAAAATGATAGGATACAATAGATTGATTACTGAAACACCACATACTGCAAACATAGGGAGGGGGAAGAGGGAGGACGGGGGACACAACAGAAAAGGGCATTTATATTTAAGAGAAGGGGAAACATCATACAGATAACTGAAGATGTGCAATGTGACCTCAACATCATGCAAGATTGCAGACTCCCTTCTTCAATAGCTGAATGAAGCACATGGAGATAAGTGGGAAAAATGCCACATGGACTTTCTAAGGGTAGATTATGCCAGACAAATCTGACATTTTTCTTTGATATTTAATATATCTGGACTTGAGTGAAGTATTTGATTTAATGCTGCACAGGAAGCCATTAATGAAGCTGCAGAAATGGAAATTGATAGTACGCAAATCCCAGGAAAGTAATAGGCAGCGGTGCCTGGCACTGGGTTGTGCTGAAATAGGGATCATCAGGCTTCAAGCAAGTCAATGTTGGAGCTCCTCCAGGATCAGCCCTAGGACAGATCTTACAAAACACTAATGACAGACCCCACAGAACAGCACTAATGAGATTTGCTTACAAAGAAGCTCAGTAAAGAAGAAAAGCAGAAAACCTTACAGAGGAACCAAATGACTTAGAGAACTATTCACCCATGAAAACAGAAATGGTATGAAATGCCTTAGCACGAAAGGCATATTCAATGCCCAGTAAGTATATATTTTTAAATATAAAGTTAGGGGCTTATTTGTTGGAGAAAGAAACTATTATGTTGGACGTAGTAGCTGATCACAACCTGACTTAGATAACCTGAGATGCCTTAAAAGACACATTTTTTAAATTTACATTTTTAAAAAAAGCACCATTTCCAATATAGATAGACAGCAAAAGATTAAATCCATTGTAAGCACCCTTGATATGACCACAACCAGAATATGTTTTGCAGCGTGGTCACTGTTTTCAGAAGAGAAAAAAAAATAAAATACACAGAACAGTAAGATCACGAGAATGAAGAGAGTATACAGAAATCCCAAATAGTTCAGCTTTGTACAGCTTAATAAAACAAAGGACAACAAAGATTGTATACATTAGACTGTACATCCTTCTGCAATGAGATTACTAGCTCAGTGAATGAGGGGAGAGCTATGGATGTCGTTTACCTTGACTTCAGCAAGGCTTTTGACAGTTTCTCTCATAACATTCTCAAACGATGAAGCATGGCCTTCAGAAATGGACAATGAACTGCTGGGCTCAAAAGGTTGCCATCAGCCCAGTGAATCCAGCAGGAGACCAGTCACTGGTGGTGTACCCCAGGGACTGGTACTGAGGACAATACATCTTCATTAATGACCTGGATGATGGGACAGATTGCACCCTCAGCATACTCGCAGACAATACAGAACTGGAAGGAGCGGCTGATGGACCAGATTGTCGTGGGGAACTTCGACAGGCTGGAGAAATGTGCCAACAGAAATCTCATGAAGTTCAGCAATAGTAACTGGAGAGCTCTGCACTTGGGGCGGAATAACCCTGTTCACGAGGACAGGTTGGGTGGTAAGCAGTTTTGTGAAAAAAGACATGGAGGTCCTTGTGAACAAGAAGTCAAATATGACCCAGGAATGCACCCTTTCAAGACTGCTAACAGCATCCTGGGGCTGCATTAAGAGGAACAGTGTCAGCAGCTCAAGGGAGGTGATTGATCCCCTCTACTCAGCAGGATGTACTGGACTGTGTCCAGTGAAAGGCCACTAAGATAATTAGGGGATTGGCACATCTGTCACAAGTAGAGGCCAAGAGAGGTGGGACTGTTAAGCCAGGAGAAGGTTCAGTGGAGATCCTACCAAGACATATAAACACACGGCAGAAGGGAGCAAGGGACCGAGCCAAGCTCTTCACAGTGGTGCCCAGTGATGGGACTAGAGGCAATGGGCACAAACTGAAATACAGGAAATTCCATTTAAGCATAAAAAAACCACTTTTTTTACTGTGAGGGTGGCCAGAATGTGGCACAGGTTTCCCAGAAAGGCCATGGAGAGTCCATCCTTGGAGACATTCAAAACCTGACAGTCCACAGCAACCTGTTTTATCTGCCCCTGCTTTGAGAAGCGGGGACTGAACTGGAGGGACTTTCCAGCCTCAGCAATGCTGCAATTCTGTGTTAACACCAAAATGGCTACTTGAAGGAGAATCTTGACACAAACATGGAAGCAAATTAGTCAGGAAAAAAACACAGGACAGAAATTACAATATTATTTACAGCTTTTTCTGAAAAGTAGAGGAGGGTAAAAAGCCAATCAGATGGTTTTTAGATGAAGCTAGCAAATTTGTGAAAGGGAGTACAAGACAACATGACTGCCTGAGGCATCTAGACAACTTCAGGTCTTTCTCTTCAAAGAGAAAGCTAACTTCATACTTCACATCTGCAGCTACCGTGAAATAACACATCACTGAATATTCACACAACTGAGCATTCATTATTACAGTCTCTGCAGATGTGCAACAGTCTGTCAGCAGCCCCAACTTTAGTGAATCCTGTCCTGTATTAAATGAAATACCGTCTTCAGGCAATTAGGAGTTTTACATTTAAATAGCACGCTAAGTTCTGTTTCTTTAAGCAAAATTAACCAGAAAATTTTAACTAATGAATATTTCCAAAACAAAGAGCAAATTGTACATAGTCTGTGTCTCACATGACATCTCTGATGTTTACAGAGAGTGACAGGATCTCAGTCTGACAACTTACAAAGCCTCCAGAAGCCAAATTACTTCTAAGTGTTCATATTAACATAAGACTTAATATTAAGTAACTGTGACTGGGGCCACTAAAGTACTTTAGAAATATTTTAACTAATATATCTTGAGAACAAGTGAAAATGTTAATGACTTCTACCCATATGAAAAAAACCAAAACCAACCAATTCACAACAACAACAAAAAAATCAAAACCCCCAGAACAACAGAGCCCCAAATTTCTTTTAGGAATTTTTAAATGTCTGCATTTCATATGATTTCTGCAATTAAAGATAAAACTCTGAACTAATAAGCATGGGCTAAGAGCTGTCAATTTTCAAACTGAAACCTGCAAAAGCTGAAAGCTTCAGAGCAGGTTATGTCACCTCTTCTCCTTGGCCTCTGGGTCTCAAGACCCCTGCATGTGAGAAGCCTTCGTTTTGTTTCATCTATTTTACTCCAAATAACTTCAGTGCCCTACCAACAGCAGACCAGGTAACTCCTGAGCAGCTGATCTCCTGGCAACAAGCACATACTACTAAATAAACATTCAAAACCACATAAACTGAGATTTTATTTTGCATTTCTAGCAAATTAACAAGTTATCCATCTAGTGTATGGCTGTAATAAAGGACGTATCAAACAATTTATTGCATGGAATAATACCTACTAGTCATTATAAAAAATGTTCCATGCACAAAACCCCAAACTTCTACATATGGCAATTTAAAATTCTATGTTTTCTACTGAAATACATTCAAATACAATAGTCTATGGAGTTATCCTGCTTTCTCATTTGGCAGTTTTAAAGTGGTATCACTAGATTTTCTCTCTTGCAAACAGCAGCTCTCCACACAATACACAAAATTGCATTGTAATTATTTTCAAAGGGCAGATTTTCTTACAGGACAAAGATTTGACCTATGTTGCCATTCAACATATGCTCTTTGTTGTCTTTATAAGTCACCCTACTTCAAGCAGCTTAACTGGACCACTACAAAGTTAAATAAGAACTTAAAGTTACTACTTTATCACCGTGCCCTCCCAGCAAGCTTTTACCACCCCCTGATCTTAATAAAATGAAAACGTTGCAAATAAATAAATAAATAAATAAATATCCCTCTTCTCAATTCTCCTAACATTTATGGATTCTGTTCCATCTGATCTACAAGGTACCAGCAACCGATCAGTTTCTGAAATGCCTGCTGTGGCATCTCCGTGCTTATTGTATCTGAATTTTAAACTTTGATAAAACCCTTTAAAAAAATAATGCTGAAGTATCTACCATAGTGTATGTTTCCAAGGAAAATAAATGGATACTCGACCTACAGATGATGCGTTATTTATTCTTGCTAAATCAGAGCAGTATTCTGCCAAATACTTCATTTGGTAAGATCCTGCATGGAAATAACTTCAAAAAAGCAAATGTATAAAATATATATAAGCCAAAACTCACTGCAAGTCAGGGAAAAAAAAAAAGGACCTTAGGGAGAAAGAGCTATATTTAACTGCTAAGAAGCAATGGGACAACTATATTTCACTTGAACTGATAACACCAGAAACATCTTTTTTTGACAACTAACATTTAGAAACTGTCAGTTCGTGTGTCGAGCAATCTTTCATCTCTGTAACAATTCTTTGTAGCCACATTTTCAATCCTTTAAAGAAGGAAGCAACTTAACTTTTAAGAATGTTTTTCTTCACTGGAAATAGTTTCTGTCAGCGTTTCTTCACTGTGATTAAAGACTCATGAAAATTTTCAAGTCTACATTCCCAAATCACTGCAGTTAGGTATTAAATATACTGGCTTCCACATTCAACACTACTAGGTAACTCCAACTTCTACTGATAATTGATTAGAGATAAAATCCATTAGAGATAATTGATTAGAGACTGAATGTCTACTGTGAAAGCAAGGTGCTTAGTGGCTCTCAGTTTTATTATGTGAACATTTAACCAGAAGAGAACGCGAAATATTTCATTTGAAGCTACCATTCTCATATATGGAAGAACCAATGCTATTCTCTGGCACAGCTGAAATTGGCTACACCAATCTCCCATTTGCCAGCAGGACAGAGGATTTAAAGAACTGGGATCTTGAAATTTGATTCTCATTTAAACAGATTCAGGTTCTTCCAGCTTCAGTGTTAAGGAGCTGGGTTACAAGAGCACACAAGAACCATTTTATACCCAAAACACATCTAAAATTCTAAATACAACTTCAGATGTTTCCTGAGATCTACAGAGACCTCAGTTCAGAAGACAGTGGTCAAAAGCGAAGAGAGGAAGAAGGGTTAAATGGCAGAAATCCCCTTGTTCACTGGTGTAGATGCTTAAAAGAACCTACCAAACAAATAAAAAGCCCCAGATATGCGGGAATGCTACTTCAGCCAGAATCTGGGAAAACCAAGAGAAGAGACAAGGGAAGCCAGAGAAGCTCAGATACCTCCTGTGTGGAAACAAGCAGCTCCACGACTCCTCAGGCCTCTTCCTACACACATCTGCAGTGGAATCTAGTAAACATGTCCAACAGGAGGATTTCTGGGGTATGCCACCCAATTTTATTCTTTTAAATTATAATAATCACTGTATCTCCAAAACAATTGATCAGTATTCATTGTAAAAATCACTAAAGTACTCAAAAAAGTTCCCAAGTAAATCTAAATTCCTTTTTACATAGTCAAAGAATGGAAATCAGCAAGCCAAGTAAAACTGTATTTTAATATTTTTCTGTAACTACAAGCAGAATTAATATTGAAAAACCATTCCTTAAGAATCTTCAGAGTTAGCTCCTATTCTGGCAAACATACAGCATTAAAACCACAGCATCTCTTTTAGTAGCCCTGTGGGCTCCCTGCTCTTCACATTTTCATGTTCAGTGTGAAGTTAAGAGACATATGATCCTGGGCTCACTTGAGTTCCCTCTGCACTACAAGTACATGAATAAGCTACTTCTTATCATCCATTCTCTGCACTTCTAATCTTTAAGACAAAGCAGTTAAAAGCAAAATGAAGATGTTAAATATAATGCACTTAATAACTTTAATCTGTAATATGGCCCTCCTAGAAGAGAGAAAATTAGACAGCTTTCCTATAGCATGAACAGATATACCAATATTTTTTTTTAATTGGGACATGAAAAGAATTGGTTTGGGGAAAATGGAAGAAATAAGATTTATCCTGACCTGGATGCAAAGCTCACAAATAATATGCAGTTCTATTGCTTTTGAAAATGTTAGTTAAGAAACAAAATTGATAAAAAGCAAGTAAAAACTGCACGCCACTGTCAGTTTTTTTACTGAATTACCAGTAACACACACATACTGAGAAAGATTGGTGTTGAAAAATTACTGCCTGCTAAAATGGATTTAGTACAAACCAGAACGCAGGGTATAAAAGAAAATTGATCACTACTTACAGAGCGCTATAAATGAACACAGTGCTTTACAGATAAACATTAACAGGGTTCCTTCCCCTTAAGAGCGTATAATTGAACTCAAATGGGATACTCTGAATGACAATTAAGGTTTGTGAAAATGAGCAGAGGCATTGTTATTGCAAAGATGAATATAGAAAGAAACAGAGACTTGCATACTCCCTGCCTGAATTTCTGCAAAAGCTGTAATTCCCACACTGCTATTGTTCTCATGGCTGTATGGATTTGTTCAAAGGAAAGATTACATACCTGTAATTTAAAAGGTGGCAATTGACTATTAGAACTATCAGATTTGATATTCCTTTTATTAATAGGGAACTCTTACAGAAAAGATAAGAATTCTATAATTGATGTGGTTCGCTGCTTAGAGTATGACTATTTTTTATCTCAGGACAAATGAACATAGCTCTAGTGTGCATTTTGTTCAGCTTCTGGTTGTGGTGGAACAGACTGAAAGCTTTTTGACAGAGAGGAGGAGATCAATATAGATGAGATGACAAATGACCACCAGCTGTGTAGGGTACAACACAAATGCAATATACAAAAACCAGAAGAGAAACAGTCAGAAATAAATTACATGAAGTAGGAAACTGAAAAAGTCTGTGTCAAAAGAGAAATTTAGTACAGTTCTCTCAATGGGCCCGAGACAGTTTACAGATTAATTCACAGAATGGAACTATGTATGAAAGTTTAAAAGTTACCCTATAATAGAACAGCTGGGGATATTCCTCTGTCGCTGGCAGCATCATAAAATTAACAAAATCAAGAGCCAGGTGAGTGAGGTGATAGGCACACCAGAAGACAAGCTAAAAACATTTTGATGCAGATGCTCCAGTTGAGAAAAATCACTCCGCATACTTTTTAGAAATTTAAAGCTCCTCCCTGTTCCAGCATCTCTTCAGAAAGAGTCTGAGAAGGGATAAATTCAAAAGTTACTTGTAGAGTTAGATACCAGGCTGGGAAGAAAACTTTGAGGGAGCAAATGGGTTGTTGATCTGTATGATCAGACCTAAAGAAAGTCTGCAGAATACTGTAAGATACGAGAGCAGATACGTGAAGCATCAGTGAATGTAGAACCATCAAACCAACAAAGCAGGCCTGAGTGATGGAGGTCGTCAAGCTCTTTGAGAAATATTTGAATAAAAGCTGCTTTTGGGTTTGAGTTTGTTTTGACAAATGGGAAAACTACTTGAAATAATTAAGCAAAAGAAATATTGAAAAAGCAACAGAAGATACTTGTTTTCTGGTCAAATCAACTTAATTTACGATCAAATGTTTAGGTATAGAGACAAAAGAGATGTAAGAGTATCTGAAAATGTTTCAATTAATAAATAAGTAGTATTCTTAACCATACATTAAGACATTGAGTTTCAATGTTATTCTTTGACACAAGGGGAAACCCCCCTATTTTTAAATGTCCTCATTTCTCATCTACGAGATCTGAGGAAAGGTGTCCATCCACATCTAACAATGTCAGACCACTGAAAAGGAAACAGAACTCTTCTGTGGGATCATCCAAAACCTGAAGTGTTGTCACTTATGACAAAGAAGGCAAAAATTAAGGTGAAAATTATGTATTCTGTTACAGAATTTAGTTAATATGCCCCTTGTTAATTGTTCATAGAACTTCACAAGACAAACTTTTTACCCTAGTATCGAAAAGCACTGCAAATTTTTGGGCCAGAAATGGAAAATACGCACCTATGAAGGGAAATGACAGAAATTTCCCACTAGTTATCTGAGAGAGAAATTAAAACACAAATAGTATTCCATATTTCATCTGTCAGAACAAAGGAACATCTGAGAGGGCTGGCAAGGGACAAGTACAAACCCCTAAGATTAGGGAGCTCCTGTTTTTACAGTGCACCTTCATAAGCATTTATTCTGTTAGTGACAGCTCATCTGTTTCTGTTAAGAGCTTATGGTTTTGCAACTAGGAATTCCACACCCCGAGATGCAGAGTTAACGATACAGATGGGCAAAATAGAGCTGTAAAGCAGGAGCAAGTCTGCATTATGGAAACATGAGACTCAAAGTAGCGCTCTCAACTTCTGCAACATCGTAACGTGTAGTACGGCATCTACACATCAAACCTCATTAGAGCTCTTGCTTTAAGCCTTTTCAACCAAAGTAGATCCTGAAATAAGACAGAACTTGAATACAAGTTGAACTAGAGTGCTATTGTAATAGAATTTTCAGTTACCCGGATTATAAGTAATAGAAAGTAGACATTACAAGAAGAAAAGGCTTAGAGGTGCCACTACACTACTACTATTACTCATTTACTTGAGAAAGGAAAACACAATTTTTGGTCTGTGACTGCAGATTGTCTAATCTCACTAGAGTATTTCAAGCAGAACGGGAAAGAATTCCTTCAATGTACAACTGCAGTGTAACCCTTAAAAGAAAAGAAAAGGGAGGTATGAACAATTTGCTCTTTTGATAAAACGTGGTGGCAGGCTGGTAGGGATTTAACCATTTGGGAATTAAAAACTAGTTAATACACAAGAGTGATGAAAGCAATGCTGGAATTTGCAGTGTTTTTATAGACTATTGCTGTTTCTTTTTGAATAGAAAACTTGGAATGCGAGCAAGTTTTCACTGAGGTTTACATAGAATAATTGAACAGAACAACATACTTCTGCTAGAAGCAAATCACGGAGACAAAGAAGTGCACTGAAATTAATCACTGAGAAGTATATATGTATACATATTTAGAGGGATGTGCATTGAAAACGTCATTTCCTTATGCTATTTAAACGCATAATAAAAGTGGGCTCGAGTTTCAGCTTCATTCATAGGATCTGTTTTACAACACATTACATAAAGTGAATCTAAATCTCTCTCTTAATTGTAGCAGATGCCAAATTAGTGAGAGCTCATCCTTATTACAGGACTGTCCTCATGTTCATAAATACTGGCTGCAAGTGACGGTTATATTATGCAAAATTCTCAGTTGTAAGAATCCTGATAGAAGCCTCACTGTTTTTATTGGGTAATAAAAATGCAAGTCACTCTAGTGGAACCTTGAGAGGAAATTTCTTTAATATGTCATTAACACTACCCCATAAACTAGATTGTTGATTTGAAAAGGGTACGAGGAAAGCTCCACACATTTCCTGCTGGACAATTTACACCTAAGAGTGCAGAAATAAAGCTGACAACAATAAATTCATCAACCTTTTTTAACCCAAGGTATTTTAGAAAATAATATTCCAAATTGAAAGACAAAATGGTTATTTTCTCCCACAAACACATCAGTCATACTTTTATCTGTATGATGCCTGATTAATATTGGCAACAAACACGAAGCTTCAGATTTAAACAATTTTTCACTTATGTGCTACAAGGAAGACACTGGAAATATATATTTTTTCTTAAAAAACCCCAAACTTTTTAATAGCATGACTTTGCTGTTGTTCCAATACCAAAACCACCGCATTAGAAAGACTTCTCGAGAAATTTAAAGTCTAGAACTAATGTCACATTCAGCTTTGGTTGAATGCTGAATTTTCCTATACCAGATGGGTTATTGATTATAATATTTTCTATAGGGCTATATATTTTCCACCTCTACGGTGTCTTTTTCTATCTGAAGCTTAACACCCTGCCGTTGTAATAAGATCTGTTGTCAACATACCTGCACATTGTATCATTATCTTATACGTGGTTATAATACTTCTAAGACCTGAAAATACACTTGTTTCCCACACTGACTATAATTATTTTCCCCTTTTTGTTCTTTTTAACTCTTTGCCAACAATTTTTAAAGTTAACTTTAAAACTGTTCAAATAAAATGGGAAATGTATTTTTGTGAAACTTTAAATGTTTTAAATAAAAACAAAGCAAACTCTCAATGACTTGCATAGCCTAATCAAAAAAACAAAACCACAACAGAACAAAACAACAAAAAACACTTAAAGAAGTTATTTGTATCATTTTCATACACAGAGATAAAACATTCTCCCCCATGCTTGCATGTACACACAAGGAAGGCCAGAAGCTCCATTTGACCTTCCAACTTCCAATTTCTGAAGAGCCTCCAATGCTTCTCAAACAATTTGCTGAATGTTAGAATCCAGTCAATATATTGAGTTTGATACACCATTTACTATATGTATTTACTTGTTTTATGCTGGTTGTGACTCATTAAAAGAGAGCCTGTATTCCTGTTAACGTGCTGCTTTTAGTTTGTACTGTGGCCACTTTAGTAGTTACTATGTCATGGCCATGAGAGCTTAATGATTTTAAATCATTTTCCCAGCTGGATACCACAGACTTTCCACTTTCCTCATAAAAAAGTGTATTGCCTACCCATTTAATGCACACTGGTAAACATGCATTAAATCAGGAAGTCTCCCTCTATTTGTCAATATTAATATTGAATGGAAAAAATATCCTTTGAGTAACTACATGATTCCTGAAAACAAACAAACCCAACACAGCTTCAAGGTGACGGAGACAGTGTTCCACTGAAAATACATATTACCATTTTTATGGCCCAGATCCCACCATTTTGCAATTCTTACCACTAATACAGCTGGTTATGGTAACTTAACATATTTTTTCCAGCTCACAATTAAGAAACTATTAAATACTGGGACATGTTAATAACTCTCTCTCATTACCACATTAGAAATCATTATTGTCACCACACAGTATAATGTAATGCTGGATTAATATAGTGGAAAATTGCTAATCATATAATAACATTTCAATGTTTTTACTACATTAGCAAAACTGATTAAGAATAAAGTGCAAATAATAAATAAGACACAATTTTACAAGCAAGGAGAAAATTACAAGCAAAATGACAGCACTGAGAATACTGCTGTACCCGATAATATAAATATCAATTATGTTATGCTTCTGGCTAGAATTTAAAATACTTCAGAGTTGCTGATACACAGCACTTTTGGAAATCAGATCTCTTCTTCTATGCCTTAAATAAACCTAAAAATTGTTACGGCCTTTTCTAATTGCAATGGAATCTGCAACCAAATGGGAATTATTTTAAAGGTTGGAAACCATCTACAATTTTAACTTCTGTTAAATCGTACACAATTTTAAGCACTACATTACAGTAAGAAAGCTAGGAGATAATTTCAAGTTTCAGCTAGAAAATAACTGTATAATTTTAATAATCCCCTGTAGCATATTTAGATATTACACTTTTGACTTAGCATGCATGAAATGGAAAATACCAACGGGATCCAATTTCTGTTAGCATCCAAGTAGTTTTTTCTGAGGACTTTCAGGCATCCATAAAGAGTCCTTTTAATTTAAAACATCCTTTTTGTAGCATGTAAGTTCCAAAAAGCATGATGAAATGTGAGATTGCAAATACAAAAGCCTATCCCTTTTATCAGGCTTCATTTTGCATACACTTAGCAAAAAATGAAAGAATTATTATAAATGGATTCATTACTTATTTAAATATTCTAATCAGTGCCTATCACTTCAAAAACAGTTAACAGCATATATTCAGATGCTTCTGTAATTTCTTTTGATATAAAGAATGCAAAACAGGATCGTAACACTCATTCTAGCAAGTCTATTGCAATTCATTTACAGACTTGCAAAATGAGCTTAGACTAATCTGAATTAAGTATAACTAATGTGACAAATATAAACATAACTTTAAAAAATATTTAAAGATAATTACAGAATGCCACTTTAGACCTTTAAGATGCTTGTAAAATATTGAAAGGAACAAAACATTTCAAAATGTTTTCTAACTCACAGTCAATGATACAAAATTACCGAAAGTGAAATTTTGATATCCCCTTCTTACAGAGTCTTTCTGCTGGATTTATATTCAATTCCAGTACTAATTAGGCATGTTTCCACTTACAGTACTACACCATACTTCACTATGCACCTCAGTCTTGCAGTCCAGACAAGGTTTTGGCACTCGGTTACAGTTAAAAGTTAACTCAAGTTCTACAGAACGCCAAAATCCATTGCACTTTGCTCCCCGCTGTTAAGGACCCCCTTCTTCTCACTTGCTTTTAAATTAAAGAAAGTGGATCATGAATGCATTAGATCAGGAATTTCACTTAAGTCCATTTAAGATTTCTCATTAAAAAAATACCACCTCCTTGAAACCAAGGCATAGTGCAGAAAGGTATCTTTATTTGACAAAACTTTTGTCAGGGAAGATTGCTCATGATGAACTGTCTGAAAACAGGTTTTCTGTATCCCAGTGACTGCATGGACTACTTGGAATTGCTTATACTCCCATCAATGTCTTTCTTACCCTGGCAAATTTGGCTCAGTTGGTAAAAGCTCTTGAAATCTTTAAGCGGTTCATAGGAAGGAAAGAATATTTGCTGACAAAAGCATAGCTGAGAGCATGAAGAGTCACAAAATACCAGTGAAACTTCATTTTATGACAAGACTAAAGGAAAAAGCTTCCTCTCTATATTTTGGTCCTCAGATCCGTAGAGGTAACAGTCTTCCTCTAGTAAATAGCAATGCAAGATACTTCAAAGCCTGAATACACTTATGATTCTTATACCCATGTTGGGAAGTACTGTGTTTTACACTGATAGAAAACTCTGAGAAATACAGAGCGAGGAGTAACAGGAAAACAATTCTTTGAAGAATCAAACCCTGTATTTTTCAGTTCCTAGTTCCCAACTTTGAAGTTCCATTCCTGTAATGCCTAGATTAGAAAGATTGAAATACATAAAAAGCTACCTAAAACCGCTTTAAAAGGGCTTTTGAAGTAAACCTAAATTTCTTTGTTATTAGGAGATGATATTTAAAATTTTACGTTCCAGTTCATTTTCAGAATGAGATATTTAAATACTCATCTATCATGCATTTCAGTTTTATCACCGTGCTGGTTCAACTCTTATTTAAGATTAAAAAAAATCAACCCTAAAGCTACCAAACTGAAAAAAGTTGCCCTGAAATTCATCACATTAAGTTACCTTGCTAGTAGAAGCGTAATATCTGCTGACTAGGACTCATTACTGCCTTCATGAAAGACTGGAATAATGAAATTAAATCAGCACCTGAACAGTATGGCACATATTTTGGCATGGGGTTTGTGGATATTTATCTTAAGTACAATCTCAAAACAATGTTTTTGTGAAGAATGAGGTGATACTTCCTGAAAATCACAGGAACGAAGGAAGACTTAATAGCAGGTGCGTAACAACCCATTTATTCTTAAAACACATATTGGTAAACAAATCATTTTCTAGTTATGCAGATAAAAACAACCACTTGAAGTACTGACATAACAGAATTCTTTGTATGCTGGAGAATTATTTTCCTTTTTTTATTATACTGGTCCCAGTGGAAATTTAAGAGTTTCTGCAGATGCTGACTTGCTGTAGTTCAAAAGTATTGCCTCAAATCCAGCTTACCTATATAATCTGCAAAATATCACTGCTTTTACATTAGAGGCTTAATAGATCCCTAAATATTTTTGTCATACAGAAGACTGAGTTTTTAAATTACTTGCACAAATAAAATAAAATACACCAAAAAAAAGAAAATAAAATACAAAATACCCAACTCAGAATAGGCATTAAAGTTCTGAATTTACCAACAAAAGCAAGTTATTATCCCTGGAAGCCTCACCTTAATTACCTGGTGTCTAGGTAATGTGCCACATCCCATGTGCAAGATCAATGACAGATGGGAAACCCTCACAACACCCAGACAGAATGCACTAGACTGAGGACGGCAAGAAGGTCCACACTGAAAATCTGTTACAGGTGTCCTCAAGAAGTTTTGTTGCATTTCCCATTAAAGCGACACCAACAGTTTGGAAAGTGAAGATAGCAATAGATTTGAATAAAGACATGCAACTCTTTTGTTCCATTACCTAAGAAACCTTAACCTATGAGTACACGCAAGTTAAGCTGCTACTATGATTAAATAATCGTAAAATGGTTTGGGTTGGAAAGGACCTTAACGATCATCCAGTTCCAACCCCCTGCCCTGGGCAGGGACACCTCCCACCAGAGCAGGTTTCTCCAAGCCCCATCCAGCCTGGCCTTGAGGCATAATTATGCTCTAGTATCAGGAATGATGTCAGTCAATGGCGTTAAGCCTACTTAAGTGAGGAGAATGCAAGGCTCAGGCACATTTTGAGAAATTTTGCAGTGTTCTGGACCAATAAAAACTGTAAATCTTTTTATCTCTCTCAAACTTATTATTGGAAGTGTTTGAAATAAAGGCTTTGGGTTGTTTGGGTTTTTTTGTTGTTGTTGTTGTTTGGGTTTTTTTTGTTGTTTTTGTTTTGTTTGGTTTTTTTTTATACAGTAAAAGCTCACTTTTCTCATCTACTATATCCCCCTACCACCACCACCACCTTGAGCAGAAATCAATGTGTGCACACACAACTTGATTTACTGAGAGACAGGTATAGAGTGAGACTAAAAAAGGTCAAAGAGAAAGCAGATAAAATATAACTGCCTGATGGCATTCTACCAAAGACACTCCACTTCCCCAGGAACAAATATTTTTACCTTCTAGCCAATGGCAGAGCTAAATATTTCTAACGGTACCAAAATAAATAAATAAATATTTATTTATTTTCCCCTCAGTTATCTTTTACAGTCTTGTCTGAACTCTTTACTGTGTTTATCTTGCTTCATGCTTAAATCTGTAGTTATTTTACTCCATAGAAAGCAAGAAATGAAATGGGCATTATCATAAATAGTTACTGAAAAGGCATCAACATTCATGAAAATGGAAGAGTAAAGAAAGATCATAAAAGCCTGGAATTCAAAACAGCATGATAAAGAGAGTCGAAGCAAATAAACAGAAAGGTATAATAATGGGTTATCATTTTTGCATACTGCTGCCTCCTATTGTGCCACGAATGGCGAAAGCAAAAGAGCACACTGCTATTTTCATCTCTCAATACTTTTTAATATATTTCCATCCTGCAAATTAAAACCTGAGCATAACTAGTAGCAGTAATTACACTAGCAGTTACATGCCCTTCAGTACAACTTGAAGTTGGTTCAAGTCACCACCACTGAAGGTTCTGCACTAACAGTTTCTAACGCGTAGCTTCTGGTTATCTCCTCCTTTTAGATACCCATAGACCTTCACAGAAATCTATTTTATTGAAATGAAGTTAAAATGTTTGAATTAACAATTAAGGCAGTCACTAACTGTTTCACATAATACACTTTAATCTACGAATTCATTGACTGATGTAGAAAAGAAAGATTCTAAAATGTTCTTTTATCTGTGAAGACCCTCCATGCACTGCCACTCAGTGCTCTTAGGAGCAGCAATTTCCATCAGATACTGATACACTGCGACGGGGTAGGAAAAGAGAGGGAATCAGAAAATATTTGCCTCAGTCTTATTTCTAACACAGTTTTGAAATAAGGCCACAAGCCAAAGCAAGGCAGACAGCTGCTTTAGACCCTGAAGACTTGTGCCAACTTGGTACCTCAGAGTTCCCTTCTGGTAGAATGGCGTAGGTGAAAATAACCTCTCCTCCCGATTCCGGTATTTATGGCCACAGGTGAATATGGTATATCCACACAAACTCAAGAGGGTAATGCAAATCACACATTTTTTGATCCATCCTAGATTTACTGTCACCATTGAAAGTTTACAGGTGATTCAGAAGGCAGTAAGATCTGAGGTCACTGATTTCCCTTGGACGAAAATTTCTGTGGGCTGATCATCAGGAAAAATCTAGGCCATGTCCAGAAGTGATATAAAATATTCATAAAATATATTGCTTTACATTTACTCGACACACTTGTCCTCTGTTAGGATGTGTGAGTTAAGAGTTCATACCTATAAATTACTTTCTTCTGTCTCCAAATTTGACTATTTCTTTCTGGATTTTGCAGCTGTTATTTTTAACAGCTCCCCTGGTTCCGAAGACGACAGCCGTTGTGAGAGAGATCTTTATTGCTAACGGAGACACAGTCCCCTGGGTCCCCCACTCAGCTTCGCTATTTAGTGCCATGCTCTGGAGCCAGTTTCAGGAGGTAATGGAGAGCAACTGGAGTTTAGAACCGAAGCTTTCAGCTCAACTTTAAGTTGCTGAAGTTTGGACCAGACAGCATTATTTTAAGCCTTAGGTATTTTCCAGGTACACGACTGATAAAGTAAACAAGCATGCAAGTCTCAAAGGTAAGATCTGTATCTGTCAGAATAACAGCGCAGACTTGTAGTCAATAAAAAGCAACTTTTAAAAGCTCTCTCCCAGATTGAAGATCATAAGCCTCACGTCATTTTTAACAAAGTGCAATATTTTAAGCACTAGCTTCTAGCAAAGGTTTCATCTTTCCATTGGTATCACTTCTACGCTGACTAACTTCAGTCCCAATATATTGCTTTTCATTTACGTTCAGGTTTCTCAGAAGCTTTTAGATGATGCTCCCTGCACTGACTTAAAGGAAACATGCAATTACTTGATGTCTGGTTACCGGCAACATCTGATAATCCCCTGGGGTTCCATGTGAATTCTAACTACCATGGAGAAGAAAACAGAGGCCTGAAAGACTCCATAAAGGACAGCTCATGCAACAAAGATGTCAATTCCCATAATATGCAGTTACCAAACTTGGTTTGGTATCACTGCTATTGACAGCAGCAACAACAGTTGGATCCCTGAGCTGTGAGCCAGACAAATGACCGTGACTGTGGAAAGGCTGTCTTCATCTCTTCTTTCATTACTCCTCTAATATTAGCTCTGTTAAAATGAACGCGCGTCCAAAGGCCATCTAATGGAAGGGGCATCCACAACAATGACAAAAGATGGGCTTTCCTTTACATTTAAATTATATTTTGTAATCATACATTGTCAAAAAAAAAAGGGTGCTGCTGGTGTCCTTAAAAGAGATGTGGGTATCTACAATTCAAGCATGATCCTATAGGACAGGCTGGACCCTAGGTTCTGCCACATCACTCCAAAACACACTCCAAAAACAAAGCAGTAAAGCAACAGTTTGGGAATTAATTATAGGGAATGCCTTCCGTAAGGACAGAAGGTCCTGATACTTGGCAGAGCAAACAGCAACTGACAAATTCTGTATTAATGAAATACCAAGTACTATTCAAAGAGCCATCAGCTCTTCCCTAAGCAGACTGTCAAAATAAAGAGGAAAGCTTCTAGTAGATGACATCCTGCCATTGCACTCTGGGCCCCTCTGTTAGAAGAGGAGGGGTATTTCTACTTCCCTGACAAGAACCTGGAGCAGCTCCCTTGAAAAGGGGGATGTTCCCTTCTTAAGTTCAGAAGGGGGAAATCAGAAAGGAAAAGCAACGAGAAAGCTGGAGAACCAGGGAAGACCACAGTGGGGTACACTGAGTTTGTATTAGAGAACAAATCCAAAGCAAACACTTGCAGAGACCTGGGGGTGATGAGGAAATTGCAGGGAGTTTGTCTAGTGGCAGGAGCCATTTTAAGTTCCCAAACTAGCAAGGAAAACCATTAAATAAGCCTTATAAAAGAACGGAACAGGGTGGGATTTGATTTTAAACTTTATTTAATCTGCCTCACCCATATAATTTCAAATCATAGCTTCAGAACTGGGAACATTTGGCATCTTTCACCTGGTCACAAAAAAAAAGGCAAGGAAAGGGATTGTTGAAAGTGGAAGAAGTTGTTTCTTGTTAAGCCAAGCCAGGCACACCATAAAAGAGAAGTTCAGCTTCAGTGGTAAGAGAGCAGTTCAGAGCATGAGCTAGAAACAAAGTTTTTGTCTCTTTGACTTCTTGGTTGAAGATTTATTTTTTGGTAGTCAAACCCCTACTTCCAGCTGTCTAAAAGCATCCTAAAGACTAGACACTTCCCATGATGTCAGCAAAATGAGAAAATCTGACAAGAACACAGGTCAGGTGATGGTCAAATTCTGCCCTTCCTTCTACACCTTCTAGAAGAGATGAAAGAATAATTAAAACTCACCTTGACAGAACTAACAGAACAGTTTATCACTATGTTTCAAAGAATGGATGGGAAAAATGAGAAGATCTAAAAGAAAAACCGAGAACCCAACATGCCAGCTCACTCTACCATGTCAAAATTAGAAAATTATTATGTGATACATGGTTCTTGCTTGCTTGACTTGGAACATACTAAATGACCATACCGCGTGTGCCATGCCATTCTCCATTTTGTAAGTGAAGCTGCTTAGGAAATTAATTATTAACATTGAAATTGATGTTAAAATTAAAATTGCCCACAATGTTTAACAAGAGGAAACGCGGACATCAAGATTGTGCTGCCTCACCAATTGCTGCATCCAGCTTCTTTAATTTGTAAAAAAAATTTTAGAGGTATTGACATAGAGGTCTCTTGAACGGGTAGCTCTATATGACCAGGACACAGTTACCTTTTAAGTACTTTAGTTCTCAGGGTCTTTAAACCTTTGAACTGCGTACCAGAGTTTAATAAAATACCATCAGAAATCTGTCATGCACAGAAGCTCGCTTTTTTTTATTTGCATATATATTCTGTATGTGTACTGCTCAGACTTTAAAACAGAAACCTGCTTTATTTTTAGCAGGGCAGCTTTGAGTCATCCAGTGCAAAATTCTAGCACAGTTAGATTGTCACAGAAAATCACACTTGGTCTACTTCCCAGCAGCATTCCCAGCATAAAGCTCAAATTTACATTATGTATGTAAATTTAAAAACTGTCATTGCTACAGTTTCTAAAATCACGTTAGTTCTTCTGAAAAAAAATTATATTTGTCATATCTAAAGCCATTATCCATCCATACCAGAAATAGGGTAGCAGAAAGGGAAAATTTCCCTTTTTTTCCTGCCAACTTCTCCTTATTTTGTGATCCACCACTCCTGGCTCCCACTGGATCATGCTGTGGATCCTAGAGCATGCTTAGTGGAAAAAAAAAAAAAAAAGGCACATGGTTTCTTACAGGGCTACTGCAAAGCATTTAAAAATTAGATATATCTTCATCAATAGTGATGGCAAAACCTGATAAATTGCCCAGTTTAGAGGGTCATGCACTAGATTGTAATGAAATAAGAAATTAAGTAGTTTTGCTTATTAAAAATGGTTCTGAATAAACAACGTAACTACATGTGCAAATATTCAGATAAATGTTTATTTGACACTAATAATTTCAGAATAGTCCTTTGCCTTTAGTAGCCGTACTTGTCCTCACTTTTATGTATTAAGACTCACTAAAAAGAATGAGTCCCACTTCCTTTTGCTCTCTGTAACTGTTTTTTTCTAAAAAGGGAGCAGAATGCAAAGTTGCCATTTCTGAGATGTGAGCTTTCAGTTCCATGACTCCAAAACATCACAAAGACCTGTCTCCTATGGGCAACTAATATTAGACAAGAAAAAAAGCAATAAAATTTCCAATAATTTTGAAAAACAGACTTTTAATGTATTGTAAAGCACTTAACTGTTTAAAAAATTGCAATTAATGATATAATAATTCTGTTTAGTGTAAAAATATAATTATAGCCCAAGTGTATTTTTGTGCTATAATTATATGTTAACTTCTTTGCATTTTGAATATTTCAATTCAATCACATTTTGAAAATAGCATTTGAAAAAACTTCACAGTGACTTAACTAGGCAAATCCCTATACTTCTAGATTTGGTTAATCGGATGCCTTTCCATTTTATCTCATTTATAAAAAGGGTGGGAGATCGTTATAAGCAGCAGTATTTAGCAACTTTTTGCAGCAGTTTTAAAAGGTAATACCTATCAGCAGGTACCAAAATATCTGCATTTCACATATGACAACTGTTACTAAAATTAATTTGGGGATTGAAATTCTTCAGTTACTGTAATTAGACTAATGCTGAATTTTGGACTACCTTGCAATCACCATTAGCTCCATTCATAAACTGAAGATGTAATGATGTGAGATCAAACTCCCTCTGGCAATAGGGCAGGAGCCCTTACACACACAGCTGGACATCCCCTGAGGATGATCCGGACAGGTTTCTGTAACATGCATTCTCTAGAAAGGAAGAGCTGATTTTCCAGGCTCCCATCCAGGCAGGACCAGGCTTCCAGAGGAGAGCTTAGTGGTGTTTAACCAGCAAACTACCCCAGGAACCCTTCCCCTCACTGCAGGAACGATTCAGTTGCTGGTGACAGATCTACCGAGCTACCGCAGGTGACAGCCTGGTAAATTAAAATAAACCAGCACCTATTTTCTCTTTGTATTTTGGCCTCCAGGTTGCAGCAATTCAGCAGCTGTTACAGAATAAGCTGACCCGTCTTGAGATCACAGGTGATAACTGCTGAAGCCACACAAAAGTTGGCTTTTTTTGATCAATCACACCCGCTGTAGGCTTGACTTGTATAAAAAGTATTTTAAACCCTTGAACAATGAATAATAACAATATTAAAAATTTATGTCAACAAGTTTCCTTCTTTACTAAATAATAATCTGCTGTAGACTACTGAATTAATCTACAGTCAAGCAGAATTTCTTCCACATAAATGCATGAAAAAGGCAGGAAATCCCAGCTCCTTCCAGAGTCCAAGTCCAGACCACTTCCAGAGTCCAAGTGAGCTCTGGAAAGTCGTTTTTTAAAAAAAATCCTTTTATTTATTTTACGAACTAAGAATGAGATCATAGTGATTTTGGGTTGTATTTTTAAAAGACAAACTAAGCAGCTTAATTTATCCTACAGCACATTTGTACCACTATTATGACAGAGAAAGAAAGGCTCATGTTCTTAGGGTTTCCAAATATATCTCAATGCATTAATGCTACTGTTGACAGAACAAGAGTAAATAATTTTCTTGAATTAATTTGTTTATTTGTCAGACTTTAACATCCTGAAGAAACTCAGTATAATTGGGTGTAGTCATTTCACTTTACTAGGATATCTAAACTTAACTCTTCTTACACAGACAAGCATGTAATAGAAAGTATATCTTTTCTTAGTAAATACTATTCAATTTTAAAGTGTCCGCATCTAACTCCTAAAGACATCTTAATAAATCACAGTAGTCTTCTCATTAGAAAAATAGAAAATATAAAGATGTGTGTATAGAAGCAAAAAAGTTAACTTGTTTCCTAGGCCATGTCTATAGTGATTTTGGGAAAAGAAATGCAAAAATCTTTGAAACTTTGTTCAGTTAGTTCCGATACTGCGGTGTGTGTGAAGATGGAAGAGTCTAAGGAAGCCACTGTGAATCGCTAGGGAAAACATGCAGAATGTAGTTATTATGCATATAGGAGCTTCCTTCACTTGAAAAATATCTCAAAAGTTAAAAGCAGAAGACCAGCACAGCATTTGAAGCGAATATAAATCTGTCAACTTTCAGTGCTTTGCTTTACTTGTTACAACATAACAAGAAATTAAGTGGAGCTGATGCATAAGTGGTTGTGCTTTAACAAATTCAGAGTAAACAAGAGGCTTATTTTTCCTTTGAGATCTTGTGACTGTTTCAAACAAAACCCCAGCAACAGGGGGTAAATATTCTCCTACAGTTGTTGAAGATTACAGGCCAAATTCACCTAAAGATTATTTTGCAGATGTGAGGTCCCAGTCCGATTAGTCTGTTCTCACATCCAGTTTCTCACAGCAGCAAGAATAATTAAACAGTAAAACTCAACACAGATCAATGAAGTGAAATTTTAGAAAGTTCTCTTTTAAAAGAGACCAGATACATGTTCCAATAATAAGAGTAGCTACAGGCCAATTCTATTAGTCAGGGTGCTGATGGAGTAGTGCTAGGATAAGACTTGCCTACATTGGGAGCTCACTGCGTCACCCCACATCCTTTCTTCAAACAGAATGGCCCATAACACCAGTCACCTGCTGATGTGATTGGGAAGGCAAATCCTACACTTTTCTTTAAAATCACGCTTCGTACCTCCCGATGAACCACTCAAATTATCAGTCCTTATCCCCTTGCATTCTGAAAGAGACTAGGTAAATTCCTATATTAAATTTCTATCCTGATAAACCACTATTACCCCCATGATATACATAAGAAAGTGAAAGGTACATTAACTGACTATATGACTTTGATGCAAGTTAGCAGGAAAGTCAGATACAGAACTCCAAAGTACAGAATCAGACACACGTGCACTTGGATTGAGCACAAGTTACCAAAAGAGGAGAAAGAATGGTTTTAGGTAACAAACCTGTGACCCTACCTAATAAATGTGCAAGGAGGTTATAATAATATATTTAAACTTTGAGGAAAGCACTAGGTCTCCAAAAACAGTATATTATAAAATCAGTACAGAGTTCTTTGCTAACAGCAAGATTTCCACTGTCCTTGTTAAGGAAAAAAAATTTTTTTTAAAAAAGTACACTTTCAACAGGAAGTATTCTAGAAATGTGCAAGAAACCCCTGTAACTTAGCATTTCAGATTTCCAGGGCAATTAACTCCCCACTGTATCACATCACTTAACATTAATTAATTGCTAAAGATGTAGTTATGTAACTTACCGAGCTGCTAAGGATAAAACAGCTCCCGAGCTCCCAAAACCTGAGTGGCACGCCAAATTAATCAGTGAAGCACAGGGATTTACCCTCTCTTCTGAGATTGCCAAATCAAGCAAGTCTCCTTCCGGCGTCAACTAATGGGAACGAGTCAAGTAAAAGTCAGTCAGTGATGAGAGTGCCATCAGGCCAGCGCTGCACAGACAGCATCATGGAGAAAAAGGCTCCGAGAAAGTCCCATCGTGACTCTGTGTATGAAAAGGTTCATAGAATCATAGAATGGTTCGGGTTGGAAGGGACCTTAAACAGCATCCAGTTCCAACCCCTTGCCATGGGCAGGGACATCTCCCACCAGGTTGCTCAAAGTCCCATCCAGTCTGGCCTTGAACACCTCCAGGGATGGGGCAGCCACAGCTTCTCTGGGCAACCTCTTCCAGGGTCTCACCACCCTCTCAGGAAAGAATTTCTTCCTAGTATCTAGTCTGCATCTCACCGCTTTCAGTTTAAAACCATTACCCCTCTTCATATCACTCCACTCCCTGACAAAGAGTCCCTCCCCACCTCTCCTGGAGCCCCCTTCAGGGACTGGAAGGGGCTCTAAGGTCTCCCTGGAGCCTTCTCTTCTCCAGGCTGAACAACCCCAACTCTCTCAGCCTGTCAGGTCATAGGGTTCATAAGAAGGTACCCTTGCAACCAGGTCCCCTAAATGTGGCTCACCAATATTTATTTCTTCAGAATAAATCCCAGCTTACAACAATTATTGTGTCACCCAGAAACATCTTTTTTTTCAGGATAAGTATAACTTAGGGAATGTACCAATTAGTCTCGCTCTCATCCGTAGCCTGGCTTCAGGTTAGAGGTGGGACTGGCTCAGGGGCAAACAAAACCAGAAATCAATGACATTTGAGTCCCCTCACGCAGCTGGACATTAGCTCAGGGACAGAGCCCAAGTTCTTTTGGTGCTTTTGAAAAAACTAACAAATTTTTACAGCTTCAAAACATGGTGCTAACACAGCTAAACAGGCATAGAAGCCGAGTCAAGCAGCAGGCAGTTGAATTGCATTCCCAGGAAGAGCCAACTGCTACCATTTATGTAGTGCCTTCTGATTCCATGTGGGTGACTGATGTTTGATGACTCTGGAATATGGCAACAGTTTTTAATCATTTAAATAAATGACAATTTTGGATGGATGAACAGAGGCTGCATATGCACTCTGAAGATGACTCGAACACATCGAGGAGAGAACTTCAAGGTTCTGTCTGAATGGATTTAGGGGGAATGTGATTGTACAACTCTTTTTACTGTTCTTAAGCGATTTGTGATGTGATGTATTTCAAAGATATTCCGCCCACAGTCTTACCGATGTTGCTGGCCAGGGACAAGACCTGAAGAAATGAGTGGCTGTGGTTCAGGTGCATCAAACAGTGCAGTCCGTGTGACCAGGAGCCAGCCACTCAACTCCATGCCGAAGTGATGTACATACAGACGTTTGTCTTGCAATGTTTAACAGTTCCCATCTGTTCATAACAAAGTCTGTTGTAGAGCGACGGTAGTGTGACTGGACCTGCCTCATTTTCAGGAAGACAAATTTAGGGACCTGGCATTGTGGAATCAAAAAAAACAAAAAAAATGCCACGGGCTCTTTGGAGCTTAATTTTCTGACCATCCTGGTATTTTCTGAAACTACATTCCCAGGACTATGTATATACACAGAGCTGTATACAGTTATTCCCAGTATGCAACCAGTACTGGTGTGCAGGAAAAAGCCTA
Source organism: Gallinago jamesoni (assembly GCA_025769975.1). Taxonomy (NCBI): domain Eukaryota; kingdom Metazoa; phylum Chordata; class Aves; order Charadriiformes; family Scolopacidae; genus Gallinago; species Gallinago jamesoni. Next base: position 16,243,645 of record JAOQGH010000002.1, read on the forward strand.
TCACTAATCTTGAGAAGTTAGGTCCTCCATCACAATGCTGCACCATTTACTGTCAATATCAGATCCATAACCAGAACAATAAAGGGGTTTTGTTGCTTTTTTGAACTGTTTTAAGTAGCTCTGAATAAGGATTTGAAATTGATCTTGGGTACAGTGGAGTAAAATGCCTGGCAACCTCTAAGGCTTTCCTAAATATCTAAACAGCTCTAAAATATTACAGAATTTCTCTGATATCTGCACAATCAGCTTCGGCATTACACCAGTTTCCCAAGCTACGGGCTATAATTCCAAAGAGGAAAGGCCGTCTGTTCTGTCAGAAGCACGGACACATCACTGTGGTGTTTGACACAGGCTAATTTGGAAACGCACATGAATGAGAGAGTGCCCTTGAGAGAATAAATAACTTGGGAAATGGATATCACTGCCATGTGACACTGTCCACCGTGACACTATCAATGGGACATCGTCTTTGCAATAGTGAGACCAGTGCCTTTGTTGTGTTTCCAGAGACACAAACTTAAACAACTATTTTTGTCAGTGCTGAGGCACGTTTGGTTATTCCTTTGCCAGGTACAAGCCATTAGGACTGGGCACAGCACTGGGGAGAGACACTCAAGGGATTCAATTTACTGACTAGCAGCACATAAACTTTAGCAAGCTATAGATAAGAAAGAATTAGCTGTAAGTCCTAACTTTTTCTCTGTTTTATCTTCTTTTACATTGAATAAGGTTGAAAAGCAGGTCATGCACTTGCAGCACAGCAGAAACACACAGAAGCTGGCATAGGAGGGAACACATGCCACGGGATCGTTTTCCAGCAGAGAAGGTGAGCCCGTACCCTCAAGTTTATCGAACGATACCAGACACAAAACAGTTTCATATTTTTTCATACTTTTTTCTTGAAAGCTGGATTGAACTATTGAAAATATTGGAAACACATGTTTGCTGGGGCCACCGAGCCCCAGCTGAGGAGGGGGATGCAATGAAGCTGCTTAAGGAATATGGAGCATAAGGCCAAAACTAACTCTGAGGAATTTAAGATTCCGATCCAACCAGCTCAGAGAGTTCAGAGCCTACCTCTCTTGGAAAAATATAACTTAGTTTCTTATGGTCAACAGAAGGACACAGAGCTGGACATTGCCTGCTTCACTAAGTAGGTGGGGACTTGCTTACACTTTCTGGGAGCACTACTCCAGAAACTGGTTTTGGAGAAAGGTGGCATAAGTGAATTTAAGTACACAATAAGCAGAACTGAGAACATTTCTAGTTGATGGCATGATGGATTCCATAAAACAATGACAGGTCCTGCAAAGCTGCATCAACATCAAAAAATTGAGAGCGTGCTTGAGATGACCTCCCTGATAACTTTGTCATCACCTCTCTCGTCATTATTCATATTCAGTACATTTTGAGGCCTAATCCCAAACCAAACCTTTCTTCCTGCTAAAATCAATCTAATCAATTGTAGAAAACTAATCCAGAAGTTTTCACAAGCGAGGAAAAGATTAAATTCATTACAGTTACATGCCCGTTTATACACAATGATAGGAAAGCGACAAGAAATCACTAAGTGACTGAACACCATAGAGCTGATGTGCGATGGGCTTTGGAGATTATATACATTCAGTAACATTTAGCCAAGGGTACTACTTTGCAAATATGTAGAAACCTAATTTTAAAAACATGGAAGCAGTTCCAATGAGCCAGTTATGTGTTTACAAGATTACAGCTTATCTTCTTTCAAAAATGCAGTTCTGCCTGTAAGTATTTTTCATAGATAAATCTGTAATTTTACAGACTATTTTTGGATTAAGCATGACATGACCCTGTGGACACATATGGTTAATATAAAGCTAAGGTTTGGCTAATTACATAACAAATAGTAAAAATGTAAGAGACATCTAAGCCTTCAGCACGTATTGCTTTTTATAAGCAAGCATGAATCTGTTCATTTTTCAAATTTGATTCTCAAACTTGTCAGTTTATTAGAATGCTAAAAAGCACAATTGCTTTAGATTAACAGATCAAGTTAATCATCATTGAAGAATAAGAACTGGGATGAAGACACAAGCCCTTGAAATATAGGCTGATAATGGGAAAGTGTCAGACTTCCCTGATATACAGAAGATGGTAGAACACAAATGCTCAACATAATTTAGCATCATATTGTTCTTAGTGTTATCCCTCTTAAAAGTCATTCCAATCAGCACATTATTAAGAGGAAATAAACACATACTCTAGTTTAAAACCAAGTTCTTTACAGTACCTAACAACAGTATGTAGGCTTTACCAAAAATGTTGCACAACCACAATAAACGATTACAAAGTAAGATTAGAACGTAAGAAGTAGGATCGAAAAACAAAAGAAAAAAAAAAGAGTAATTATGATTTTAAGGTGTGTATTCTAAAAACATTATTGTTGCATCCCAAGAGTATCTATCTGAAAGCTTCCCAAGAATTCTAACTCACGTTTTTCCCATATCTGACTTCACATGATTCCATGTGAAATGTGTCAAGCAACATTCTTCCAAGTTCACATGGCATCACCAGTAATAAAACTTGCATAATGAGAATTTCCCAATTCTTCTGAGGAAGAATAGGCAATAGAATAAAGCACTCTAACTGCTAAGTTAGATACACAGCAATAGCAGTACTGTTAGAATGAAAATAAGCTATTAAGAAATTGAACATAAACCGAGAGCACCCATTCTGAGGATGAAAAATGTGGTATTTTTTATATGCGCTTCCAGAAATCCAAGAACCAAAGTGAGCTCTTTGTTGCCAAGGTTGTGTTGTTTAAAATCCAAGTTATAAAATTCTAACAAGACTTGAAATCCAGCACTTGAGTTAGAAAGATAAAACTTCAAAGGCTACTTCTTGCAGTTCTAACCTCAGCACTCCCAAGTCAAAATAAACACTGATAAAAATCATGCAAATATGGCCTGGTCAGCAACAGTTGCCCTGTCTGCGAGCTATCTGCTTTAGATACTTTAAAGTCACGAGCCCTATTAAAAGATTCGGTCTTTTTTTTTTTCCCTCCCAGATCAATGTCTGCTGCTAGACAGGCACAGTCTTAATTAAAATTACAGAAGGAAGCTGAGAAGTAGTAAAATACTGTCTTCACAAATCTGAATTTAGTTTGTTGGCAGAACTCTAAAACAATACATTATTTATGAACTGCATGCAGTTACATGTATGCATATTTTATAGATTTAATATAACGGATCCAATCATTTGGAGGGATTGTAAGAGCTCAGATTAAAGCAAGATGTCACATATCATATTAGATGTAAAGCCAAAATTTAATGAGACAAGTAAAGGTCAGAGCAGCACACTGCAGTTTCCATTTGATATCCCCGCTCTCCTCCCTGTTCTTAAGCAAGCACCATAACTTCAACCTTAAACACAAAACAAAAGTTAGTATAAAAGGATAAACCCAACGCAAAGATCACTAAAGCAAACAGGACAGTTACAACTTTACTTTCATGATTGCAATTCAGTCCATCTTTAGACCTCGTTTTCCAAAGTATGATGACGCAATTTTCAGTGATTGATGCCTGATTAATTACTGCTTGATCTAGCAAAGTTTGAAGTTACTAACACTCCCTACTGGTTAAAAAATATAAATAAATCCCAACAACTGCATCTAATAGTAACATAGCACCTCCAGAAGTATATTACCTGCACTTTTACCGATTCCAACTGTTTTCTGTATTGTTCAGGAAACCCTACTATCACTATTCCTTTTCCCTGCTTTTCATTCTTTGTGGTCTCTCTCTATTTTTCCACTCAGTACTGAAGTTTTAAATTAAAATGCATTTATTTCAATAAGATTTTCCTTAAGGCCTCAGAGGTACTCAATCCGCACTAGTTAGCTATCTTTTCTCTTCCAGGGGAACAAATTCACACCCAAGAAAGATGACAGTGGACATGGCAAATCAAACTGGGATGGAAGAAACAAGGATGGGACAGTGAGGGACTCAGAGCAAAATTAGAATTTTTATACTGTTTGTCTCTTTCCAGATTACTTGTTTCCTATCCTCTCAAACAGTTTGCCTTTTCCCCTCATAAATTTTTCTGTCTCCGCTTTCTTTACATTTCTGATACTGTTCCTCTCGTAATATGAATTTGTATTTCCAAGACATAATTTGCTCTTAATTTCAACTCATTAAGGAATGACTAAACTGTAATCTCATTTATTTTATCTTTTCCATTTTTGTGCCTGTCACTGTCATTTCTGGAATACATCAATCACTTTCCTCCCCCTCCACATTCATAACATTAGTTAGGTCAAGTCAAAATAATTTTGACTTCCTCACTCTTCTCAAGATCAATACACTTTCAAAGAACATTAATATCCCAGAGAACAAACATAAACATCCTTTCTCACCAGCTTCAGTACTGCTCTTAATTACTTTTATATTGCTCTTGGTACTCCCTTTCACCATTTTGAGGCATTTTAAAGAAATATTGCACTTACAAAACCAATTATATAGTTCAGTTTTGAAAAGTAAGTGTGATATTTCTGAGTTTCTGCCTCTTTCTCATTTATCTTCCACACTCTCAATTTTTAAGCCAACAGATTTCTCTATTTCTTTTCCAAAAGAATAGTTTTTCATTTGGTTCTTCCTTTCCTTTTACAGACCTTTCCCGCTGATGTATGTCTTGACTCTGCTTCTGCATTTCATTTTGCAAAAATCTACCTTCTCTGTCATACATTAGAAGCATTTCTTCCAAAAAAAAAATAAAAAAAAAAAATCCTTTCTGTTGGCCCAGACCATTTTCTTTTTCTGACCCTGCTGAGATACCCTGTCCACACAGTGTCAAAACTTTGGGCAGTCAACATTTGATGCTCACGATGCTCTCCAACCACCACACCCTCCTGCAGTGTCCCACACACTCTACTTCTGCTCTGCTGCAAGACGACACTGAAAAATTACCAACATTCCCTTTAGTACCTTACCTGCCAAATTTCTCCTTCAAGGCTACACTTCAGATCTTTCCTTACCGTTAACATGCTAGAAAAAACCCAAACATCTAATTCTACTCTTCACAGCTTGACTACAATTCTGGTTAATTCTTTGTAAACTTCCAAAATCTTCATTTCCATTATAGTTGATGCTGCTTTAAATTTTAGTTCCAAACCCCATGATTTAAGCTTCATTTACTTCCCAGTTTTCTTCATAATTCAGAGACTCTTCCTATTGCCTCTTTCTGTGATTAGCATCTCAAATTTCTCACACACGATAAATACAGTATTCCTAAGACTTTCTTGTTTTTTCTTCTCTGTATTTTTTTTTTCTGCTAAAGAAGTTGGCTTACTCTTTTCAGTCTTTGTTGAGTAGCTCTCACTATCTTTACAGATACAAAAGAAACATCCAAAATATATGAGCAGGTATCACAGAAGTGATGATCACCATACACCATGTAAGCAAGCACCTGATAGTTGCATTTTTCCTTTTCAAACACATTAGATACTGTGAGTTTCCCCTCCCACTTTGCCTCTGGGTATTTTTGTTTGAGCAGTGTTGCTTTTCTGACCCTCAGAGCAGCAGACTGTTTGAAAAAAAACGATTCAATGATCCTATTCATAAGTTGTTTCTTAAATTCTTCATTTTTTATTCCAATCGTTTTACTAATTGCTCTCCAATTTTCCTACTATATTCCTTAATAATACATTCTTCCCACTCAGAAACTAACTTTTCAAAAAGCAACTACCAGACTTCAGAGGCTGTTTCTTCCTTTCCAGCCATTCTGCTCAGAGAGTTTTACTCCATCAGTCAGGCTTCCAGGGATGCTTTTCTTTATTTAACGCACTGTTATTTCTCACCAACTTTTAAACAACTGAAACAAACAACTTTTTAGTTTATTTTACTCAGTTTTTAACATACTTTTTTAAGCTTTTCCCATAAAGTAACACAAGTTGAAAAATGAACAAGAGGTGTATTCTTAGGATTTCTTCCCTACATCTTCACACAGAGAATCCACGTTCGTTTAGAGTGTGACTGCCTCAGAGCTCGGAACTTATTTATTGGTCCTTCACTTCTCAACCACCAGTCAGGCTTCCTGAATCAGTCTTTGCTTTCCACTGCTATGTTCAAATAAATATATGTCTAAGTTACTCAAATCTAAGATTCCTTACACACTTATTTCTCCGATATGCCAATGAGTATTGCTGCAAAAAATTCTTCCAGATTTTCTAGTTTAATTTTTGGTTTGCATTTAAACTATTTTTTCTACCCTCACATGTTTTTCTTCTGCTAAAGCTTACAGAATAACAGATAACATAATCTTCTTTCAAGATTTCCAGAATTTTCTTTTCTCTCTCTCACACCCTCCCATCCCGCTTTTTAAAGCCTCTCAGTGATGTTATGTTATTCATGCACAACTGTTTGAAGTTTCAGTCTTATTTGAAATAAAAACTAGGAGATGACAACCCTTCTGGAGACAAATACAATTCCAGATGGCAACTGGAGCCAAATGAAGGTCCCAACTCAGAGCCAAGGTAACAGGAAAAGTTCACTGACAAAACCCGATCAGTGTAAGAAAGGAGCATTGACATAGAAAGCCCTACCATTCATTTTTTCACTGACTCTATATAATTTCTGTGTACTTCACAGTATAATTGTTGAACCCCACCCGGACCAATAGATTAAGAAGCAGTTAAGTATGAGACATAGTTTACTAATAAATTAGCTGATGTCAAAGAGGTCACTCCAAGGAGAGACGGAAATAAAATCCTGGGCTCTCTGAACACTTCAAAGTTTAGAACCCCTGAGTCTACCACATGCGTTTGTTTCTAAACGTCTTCAAACTAGATGTAGGAATGGAAGCAGAATTTCATGCCTCTGAAGTAATAAACCCTTGCAGAGCTCCCTCCGAAAAGTTGACCTCTGATCAGCTGTCATGGAAGAGACCAACAGGGTTCCACCTCTACACCATCCCCATCCGTCAAGCTTCAGTTGTACTGACACAGAATGAATTCAGTAACTTGAGCTCTCCTGATGAAAAGGATTTTTTTAAAGTATCAGAAGCAAAAAACTGGCTTCACCACATTGTGAAAAAAACCAAACATACCCAACAGCTCTGAAAGCTGCATGTAAAAAACATAACCATTTCAAAGTTATAATGTTATATGCTATAAAACACATGCAACTTAGATTTCTCTCTGTTGTGAAATATTTGTAATAAAAATATTTTCAAGACATCTGGGGTCTCAGAAAATGAAAAACTTAGTAAAGAATCAGTAACTATTTTGCACAAAGGCATAGCGATTATTACTATAATGAATTTTTCTTTTTTATTGGCAGAGCAACCTTTGTTAAATTATAATTTCATTTCCTCCAAATGTGCATTTAATGCTATCTGGCAGTAAGTTTTAATTATATAAGAAGTCGGGAAATTAATAAGCCAGGATCATTAACAAATTGGTTATAACTATGGTTTGCATATTTTTATTTATAGGATCTGTACATTTATCACAACCTAAAAATATACACACATATATTGTGACAAAAGGCATATTTTAGTTACTGAAAAGCTAGTATACCTAAACCCCAAATTATCATTATTGTTCTTCATCATACTCATAGCCAGAAAAATTACCTTTGTATAAAAAAAGGTTTACATTTCAATCTTTTATGGACAAACTTTCAAGTTCTTACAGGATAGATGTGGTTAGGATCACAGAACAACGCAGGCTAGGAGGGACCTCTGCAGGTCTCCAGTCCACACCACTCAAAGCAGGGCTACCCTCAAATTTAGATCTGTTTGCCCACAGATTCATCTAGGCAAGTTATAAGAATCTCCAAGCACAGAGATTCTCTCTTTATCTGTTCTCTTCTTTTCCCCCTTCATTCGAAGATTCTTAACTAAAGCTACCGACCTTGTCCTTGTTTCTTGTCCTTTCATCATACACCTTCAACAAGAACATGACTAAATCCTCCTGACATCCCTCCCTTTTACTTCTAGGTACATTGCTGTTGTAACTCTAACCTTAACAGAAAGTGTGGAAAAAGAATAAAGAGCACTACTTCCAAATAAATCATATAAAAAAAATACAAACACAGTCTGAGCGACAGAATCACAAGCACCTACTCAGCAACGCTCATGATGAACGCAGATGATATGGAGCATCAAGCTGATTCAAATTCAACACTTAAATTATCTATAATTCTTTAAAGAAGAACAAACCTGGGCCACTTTAACGGAATTTTGAGTAGAACCACCAGCATGATATTCTACTTTGAACTTCTTCACAAGTTCTTCAAATCTGTTAAAAAAAAAAAAAAGTGGAGAAGATTAAAGTTGAACTCTACACTTTTTTTGTTTGTTTGCTTTCAAAAGAAAACATGAATATTAGAAGTAGATGACACCATGTTACTTGAAAACAAGGAATTCACACACACGTGGTGCAAGCTGGAAACATCTATTGGGATTTTGTCCAAATTATAAAGCGAAGCATGACATCAACTTGAATCCTTTACCTTAAATTTGCAAGTGGAATAAATAACTCAAAAAAACCATTATCTGAAGCATAAGGTTGATTGTAATGAACTGTTAGATTGGTAAAATAGATATTTGAAGAAAAATTATATAAATGTAGACATTCAGATACTTATTCCACCTCATTAAAGCTAGAAATAGAATGTAAAATAAAGATTGAGGAGATCTGGTGCCTGTTTCAAAACTAACTTGAGCAAAACAAGAGCACTACATTTTAAGTTTTCACATGGAATAGTACATGCTGACAGGTGAAGCGCTTTTATGAACTAATCTACTAATATGTGAGAAAATCTGATAACGGAAAAGCCAAGTGTCTCCAGATGAGCTTTCAAATCCTTGAAGTCATGCTACTATGAAAACACAGCATTCTCTGGTAACACTGGGTAGTTTATCAGGTTTGAACGTTAGAACAAATATTTAAACTTTTAACAGAAATATCAACCCTCGTATTTCAGATCAAACTTTAGGGCTAAAACCCAAATAGAGTTCTGTTAGACGCTTTGCCTTGTCCAGGGCACATTTTGCATCCCTGATGGCCACAGCTTAAGCCCCAGCCTTCCCCCTAGTGCCGGGCTGTAGAGGAGGGATGTAATGTGTCCCAGAAAAGGAAAGGAGAAGGATGGACCTGTGGAGGCTCCAGGGAGGCTGTGCACAAATTGTATCATGCCTTTAAGTTCTAAGCATGCTTCAGAATGAAAGGATTAGACAGCAGGATTAACAACCTCAGAAGACATTAGACTCGGAAGGAAGTACTCCTACGGGCAAGTTAAAATGTTTACTGTAAAATTTGTTCACACATTTGAGGTTCAAAATGACCTTCAGGTCAACTCTAATTAATAGCATAGATTTGCCCTTAAAGTCTATTAACTTTAGATGTTTACCTTTAACAAATGAAGCGTGTCCAGTGAGATGCATTTCAACATATTTTATTGTATTCACTTTTAACATCTTTTGTAAAGTGACACATCTTTATTTCAGACCCAGTGAAAAATGAATGCTATCTGCGAACCCTACCCTTCCTCTCCCCCTCACAACCCTGATCTCCTTACAGTATGTGAACAATGGCTTTGGGGATAGATTTTGCAAATAATGACTTGTTTGTTTAAAAGGTTTTGATTTTCAATACTGTGTTACTAATAAGAGCATTTTGATTTCTACAGTACTTTTTGTTTAAAATGTTTGAATAATGAGCTACTCACCCTATCAAACTACCAACGGGCAGACAATTAGAAAGAGCCACGAACTAAATTACTGCATATGCTTTTCAGTTATCCACACTACTAATTATCCATCAATTGTATGTCAAGTAATTGAAACCTCAACTGATAGCAAGTAACTGAGAGTAAGAAAAAAAAACACACAACAAAAAACAACAGGTATCCCAACAATTGCTTCTCAAGCAAAGATGTACAAACTGTCATGAACCAATTAAGTATTTTGGCAATAATTTTCCTTTAATTGATATTTTAACTTTTCAATCAATTTGAGTGTGTACTGCCCAAACCACATGGTTATTTTTCTATTCCTGTTTATTTTATTTCCTGTATATTTTAATTCCTTTACCTAAAGACATCTAATGTGTTTCAATGTTTGTATTACTTAATGCATGTTAAACCTTATCATCCTAATAAAACTTATCATCCTAAGTTAAAACTTAGCATCCTGTAGTTGATCACCCAGGTTACCAGCTCTACATCTAGATGAGTATGTATTTAAATACTTACCTTGCCGTATGAATGAATATAAGAGGTTGCATTTGAATTTGGGAAAAAAAATTGGAAACCTCCTTAAAATACTGTCTGTATTATGAAGATTTCAAGATGACAGCTATGTAATCTAAGAAATAGTCTGAACAAATTATTTTACAATTACTTAATAGAATAAGACAAGCAATCTTTCACTATTTCAGATCAAACATTTAAAGACCTAACTCCATTTCTTCGAATTAAGATAGCAAACTCAACACCTCTAAAGGTCTGTTATGTAAAATAGAACATGAGCCCATACAAATGCAAGAAAAGTATTTTTTTGCTGGTCGTTTTCAATAACACGTCAAAAGGATGATATAAATTGTGTTGCTTTAATCCACAAGAGCCCGATAACCAAGTTGTACCAAGAACGACCTCAAAATTAAGAACGCCAATAGCTTTTTGTCTTAAGAAAATGAACAGTTCCATGGACATTTTTCAAAATGTCAGCAGATGGCACAGGCAGCGTGGGAACACTGACTTTGTCACTCTCTGCTATGTGTCTGACCTGCAAAGAGAGGACTATCATTCCAGCATGCCTCACAAACAGGTATTTGCTTTTATAAAGCTCTCCATTTTAAGGAAGTAAGTTCAACTGTAGCAACTGCTCTGAGGCCTGGGAGTGCTCAACAGAGCTTCTGTGTGTGCTCCAGGACTAAGCTGTTATCACACTTAGGATAATTCAAGAAAATTAGAACCTTATGAGCAAGACTGAATAATATTTTTGTTTCACATTCTGCAATTGTTGGTTTTTCTGAGTATTTCTTAAGGCTCTGCTCTATCTGAGAACTGTGACCCTTCTCCTGACCTAGCAACATACCATTACCTTAAAAAATAGAATAATAAATCCCGCAATCAGCACCATATAGAGGGCCCCCTATTTTCGGTACCATGAATTTGTTCACCACATTACAGCGTATTTTAACAAAAACAAGTTTGCATTTGCAGCAGGATATGTTTTCCGCTGATCAACTCTAGCACTGACCAAAGAGGATATGTTAATGTTTTGCTCAATTATACTAAAGGCAATAGCACTTTTGTCAGTTGCTTTTTTTTTCCCTCCTCCCCTTTTTTATAAAGGATTGACTCCTAATTGAACTTGATACTGAGAGGTGAGCTTTTTCAGTAGGTTCACTTTTTACAGAGTTAATGGCTATTTTAAAAAGAAAAAAAAAAAGCGTGTAAGAAGGTTATGGAATAAGCTATTTTAGAAGAGAATACAAATAAGAATGAGAATAAAATTTTTTTAAACTTTTTTTAAAGAAAAAGCAAAATACACCTCCTTACATCACAGGAGGTGGAAGCTTATTTTTAAAAAGCGCACACTCCTCTTACGTATGCCATACCATTACCTCAATCTGGAGCCAGCTAGCAGGATCTCCCCCCAGTAAGTATCACAGCTGACACTTTCACCAACCTGTCTGTCACTCAAACCATTCATAACCTGAGCATCACTCTGTGCCCTCTTCCCAAACTTTGTTTAAACCTTAAATTATTCCTTCCTAGCACCTCTTAAAAAGCACAATGTCCTGCACTACACAGACAAATGCACTCATGTTAGTAATCGATCCCTTCAGAGAGCTGCAGAGATCCCTGGTGCGGGCTCTCCCTCTCTCCCCATCCCTCCCCCAGCTCCTTCGCACACCTTTCAAGCAGAAGCCACTTCTCCACATTTTCAAGGCCCTGCAAAGCATCAGGGCAGTGAACACACCACCCTTCGGTCAGTATCTCCAGATTTACAAGGACCTCCGGGCACAAAGCAGTCAAAAAAACACCTTTTTTTCCTCCTTTGCTAACCCATGATATCATTCAATGTCCAGTTACCAGCGTTTTCTATGAATATTAGCAAATCTATTTTAAATCTTCCTTCGGACTATCTTTCACCATAATGTCTAAAAAGCGAGTCATCAGCAAGGCTGTGCGATTTCCCAAGGCTATTCTCCAGCCTAACGACTGGCAGTGCTCTCCTGGATCAATACCCATCTTCCATAACTCACCCTATACACAGAATTTGAGGCATTTTTTGAGCTGGAACTATCTTCTCATTCGATGTTACACAGCAACAAATACAGTCATATTTGGCTCACCATGGTTTCAAAACCAAACTGACAACAAAAATAAGCACATAAACCAGCTGAAGGCAGACAACATAAGGCGATGGAGCCACAGTAAGGAAAATTAAAGCAAATCAAGCAATGCTGTTAAGTTTTTGGACACAGCTTATAACAGACCACAAAGAAACTCTTTTTGAAGAGCAAAACGGCCATAGAATACCAGCATTCAACGGCCTTACATAGAGAGAGTACCAGGAAAAAATCACTTCTGATGCCTATGTCAGAAGCTACTTATCTGCAAGAAGTAGAGAAACGTAATTTTGTTTTTCAGCAGGGTGTGTTGCCCTGGATCTCTTTTGATATATCTGCTTATTACCTAAGATGTACTCAATAGCATACATCAGCAGGGAGCTACACTTAAAAAAAAAAAAATCAGCTGCCAAAAACAGCTAGAGAGGAGAGAAAAATAATTTTTGCCCTTTTTGCTTTGTATGCCAGATAATGACAGCCTGAATGTAAGACAAAAATCTGGTTATTTTGTATAATAATAATACAATATTTCCAGCGGATTTTCCATTTTTGTTTGGTATTATAAGAACCTTCAAAACCATGAGGATGGAAACCTCTTAAATAATCAAGAAGAGGTTGCAAGTTGCACATAAATCTGTAACTTCTGGGAGGTAAGTTGGGGCCGGGGAGGCAGCCTTTGTTGATCCCTCTAGAGGGGAAGATAGAGTAGGATTTGGTAAGTTTTCAAGCTATTGGATGAATTTTAATTAGATTTTAATTAAAAATCATAATTAATGGTGATTCTGACACCTTTCCCAGATATTTATTTTTAGTTGCAAGACGAAGTCATATTAAGACATGGCAAAAGCTTAAATGTTCAGCTGTGAGGAGAACCAGACCAATACACTGACAGTTAGATGTTTGATCCTTTTAATTGCGTTTTTAGAAATCTGCTTAAATCTTCAAATTAAGTAACCTGTGTCAGAATGCCTATGAAATCACTCCATAAATTAAAGAAAAAAAATATATGTGACAGAGTAAGCGTCGTATTATACAGCCTGTTTTAATAATACTGAAGCTCAGTAAAACTACAAAAAATGTCGTATTTTGTTTATTTCCATTTTTAAAGAAATATTATTTCTTTTTTTTTTTTTTTGTTAAAGCAAACCCTCAAGGAATAAATCGACACAAACAACTAACCAAAGCCAAACCTGCATCCTGATTGCTTTGCGTGGCAGAAGTAGTTAAGTGTACATCTGGACAAGGCTGTCGTCTGTCACATTCTCAGTTTCATCACAGCCTGGGCCAGTGCCAGCGCGATGCAGGCAGCCACGCCGCCAGGCAGATGGGGCACACGGTATAGAAAGACAACCTTCCCTGGGCAGTGTTAGCAGGCAATCTGAAGCTTCATCTTAAGTAAAAAAAAAAAAAACAACACAACTCTAATCCAGATTTAAGGAAAAGGTCTAGTCTCGAGATTCAAATATTATAATTAAACCAAAAGGCATTATTTTTAAACAGAAGTAAAAGGGAGAATACTTCAGGACAAATACCGTGGGTAAAAAGAAAAGTAATTCATATTTTTATCTCTAAAGAGTGTACCTAATATCTCCAAATCGTAAAACTTGGTGTTCAAAGTTCAAACCCTCGACGGGATAGTTAAATATATGAACTACTTCATCCCTAGCCTTTGACATATAACCAATTAAGACTGAGATGCAGATATACTTGGTTGTTCTTACTTAAAATTGGACCTGAAAGAGCAAAAATATTGCCTTTTAGAAAAAAGGTACAATCACAGAGGTACATGAGAAAACTGTATAACAGCTGCTTGGCAATGACGGACTTTACCCAGAGCTAGTTCTTCTCCTTATTAGCTTGGCACAGAATTAAAGAGCTTGGGAACGGGTAGGGGAGTAGAGGGGAAGAATGAAACATGCTAAAAAGGAAGTATTGGAGACAGGTTAGCACCACGAACATTTAACACAACAGAAAGCTAAATGTGTTAGGAATATGATTGCTACAATTGAATATAGCAGATTATGATATTTTTCTCCCTTAATTTACTAAAGCTCAAAAAACAGTGACTCTTCATGGAAGTATTTACTGTTGCAAACTTGAATTTCACAAAGTATTTTCCTAATCACCTCATCCAAACAAACAGCAAATGAAAAAAGCCAGTAATTCCAACCAGGTTAGGATTATGAGTACCAAATGTTAATATATGAAAGAAGAAAAAAAAAATGCATAGGCAAATTGCAAGATTCATAGCTTTGAAATATTTTACCACAAATGTTAGCGAGGTTGAAAAAAATGCACTTAAATGTCAGTTTGATAAAAGCCAAAAGCACATTTTCCACATGTGTTTGCATTTAGGCATATTGAAACAAGATGGAAAAAGTAACAGTCATTCAAATGTAAGGTTAAAACATCAGCTCTTAAGAATCATGATTTAAAGACATTTCTCAAAGTAATTTTTTTTTCTTTTCTCAGCAAAGTCAGGCAAATTTATGTGAGTGTTCTTGAAAAGCCCCCCTTATTCCAGATTATCTAGATATGATATCTTCTTCCTAAACATTATTGCGAAAATGCACGTGAGTACACTCAGAAGCATCAGCCACCACAAGCCAAGTTTGACTGTCAATATTCTGAAATGCTATAGGGAAATAAAAGGAAGAACTATACCACTAGATTATTAAAAGATTACATTTCTGATTCTAACTGTCGCTAAGCACTACAAATACATACACACATTATATATACACAGAGTACTTTCATGAACTTTAAAATACGTATATTATATATATGATTACTATATTATATGTCAAGAAGACTAGAAATTCTCTCCCTCCATTGAATTTCTAATGAAAATATTTTAAAAAGTTTCACCTGAGGACAGGCAATCAAAAATACTATTAGATAATTTCTATCACTTTGGTAACTCACTACAAGTTTATGCTTTACCCCCCGACACTGTCTTTTTGGAAGATATTCCAAATGATCAGCCAAGACTCAAAAAAATCTTGTGGATACATCCAGGGATTTGCACCATAGTATCTGTAGCCAGAAATAGCTCCCTGCCCTTATGCACAGCCAATAAGGGTCAAAAGACATTGCAGGCAGGGAAAAATACGTAGCATTTACCTTCTTCATCCTTGGATGCGCCAAAATATGTTCTGGAGCACTAAGGAACGAGGTCATTTCCTTTGTTATTTCTCAGCAGTATTACAAAAACATTTACACTTGCTCCTGATGTTCCCAGTATATATTTGGCAGCCTGTATACAAGAATACTACTTCCAAAAAAACTGTGTCATTTTCTCTTTGCTTCTCATAAGCAGTATGCGAAGAATACTGAGACCTATCAGTAAATTCTCCATGTCCAAATTTCCTTGTTACCTAACCAGGGAAAGGGCAAGGTTTTTTTCATATTAGAAAGTACTGTATTTCTTGATCCTTTTAACATCAATAACTTTGCCTGTCCTACAATAAAAATGCAGGAAAACAAGTGACACTGACTGGTTCTGAAAATAAGACTAGATTTACAAAATTAAAAGCAAATTAGAGATGATAATCCTAATTATGCAACGATCACAGGAGACTGCAATAGATGCTTCCCACTTGGCACAGTAGAGACCAGGTGTTAACTGTCAATAAACCTTTAGTGAACGCTAATTGAAACTGCTGTTTCACAAGCAGCAACTTACTCCAGCTCACATTAAAGTGAAAATTTGTTTAACTTAATACAATATTTGTCAAGAATATTTTAATATTAAAAGTATGCAGTCATCAAGAGATCTTAGACCTTATCTTTGCTACAGTTTAGATTATCTAAAGCTGTAGTACAAATCATATTAAGATGCCTATAAAGAGCTGACACACAAAAAAAAAAGAAGTATGCATACACACACCTGGCAGAGAGAAATATTTTACTATAGTAACTTGTACTTTTATCTATAAATACATCAAAACAATAAAAAATAAGTTAACCAGGTTGCAAAGTTCGGGTTCTAATTCAGAGTCAGTATCTGAAAGTTTTGCAGACAGAGTTGTTCCAAACCCAAATTATAAACTAATTGTTTCCATACATCACTCAGACTAAGAAGTATTTTATCTGAGTAATACTCTCTATTAACACAAAGTCCAAAACAATGGTGACAGTTGCTAACCACAATCTAAATAACTTCTTTTGTTCTTTACAATAATATAAATGGTTCACGTTAACTCAACTACACTGCTAAAACAGCTATTTTTCCTCACCCCTGATGCTTTTTAAAATTATTTAAAATCAGTAACCAGTCATAGAATGGCAGAATCGCCTAGGTTGGAAGGGACCTTTCAAATCATTTAGTCCAACCTAACATTGACAAAAACCATCAGCAAACCACGTCCCTCAGGACTCTGTCTACCCATCTTTTAAATACCTCCAGGGATGGTGACTCAACCACTTCCCTGGGCAGCCCATTCCAACGCTGGATAACCCCTTTGGTACAGAACGTTTTCCTAATATCTAATCTAAACCTCCCCGGTGCAATTAGAGGCTGTTTCCTGTTGTCCTGTCACCTGTGACTTGGGAGAAGAGACCAAACTCACCTCATTACACCCTCCTTTTGGGCAGTTGTAGAGAGCGAGAAGGTCTCCCCTCAGTCTCCTTTTCTCCAGGCTGAACACCCCCAGCTCCCTCAGCCGCTCCTCACAAGACTTGTGCTCCAGACCCCTCACCAGCTCCGTTGCCCTTCTCTGGACCTGCTCCAGCCCCTCAAGGTCTTTCTTGGCTTGAGGGGTCCAAAACTGGACACAGTACTCGAGGTTGGGCCTCACCAGTGCCGAGTACAGGGGGACAATCACTTCCCTAGTTCTGTTCCTGATACAAGCCAGGATGCCATTGGCCTTCTTGCCCATCTGGACACAGTGCTGGCTCATGTTCAGCCGTCAGTCGACCAACACCCCCAGGTCCTTTTCTGCCAGGCAGCTCCAGCCACTCTGCTCCCAGCCTGGAGCGCTGCAGGGGGTTGGTGTGACCCAAGGGCAGGACCTGGCACTTGGCCTTGTTGAACCTCACACCTTTGGCCTCAGGCCCATGGATCCAGCCTGTCCAGATCCCTCTGTAGAGCCTTCCTACCCTCAAGCAGGTCAACACTCCCACCCAACTTGGTGTCATCTGCGAACTTACTGAGGGTATACTTGATCCCCTCGTCCAGATCATTGAAAAAGATGTTAAAGAGAACCAGCCCATATATCAGGCCCTGAGGGACACCACTTGTGACCGGCCGCCAACTGGATTTAAGTTCATTCACCACCACTCTCTGGGCCCGGCCCTCCAGCCAGTTTTTAACCCAGAGAAGAACACTCCCACCCAAACCACGGGCAGCCAGTTTCTCCAGGAGAATGCTGTGGGAAACTGTCAAATGCTTCACTGAAGTCCAGAAAAACAACATCCACAGCCTTTACCTCATCCACCAAGTGGGTCACCTTGTCACAGAAGGAGATCATGTTTGTCAAGCAGGACTTGCCACAGCAATTCCTGCTGACTGGGCCCGATCTCCTGGTTGTCCTTCATGTGCCACATAATGGCACTCAGGATGATCTGCTCCATGACCTTCCCAGGCACCAAGGTCAGACTGACAGGCCAGTAGTTCCCTGGATACTCCTTCCAGCCCTTTTTGTGGATGAGCATCACATTTATAATAGTAAACTTAAACCAAGAAAACATTAAAAATACAGCAGGATATTTAAGTAGACCAAGACGACAGTATATGTCCACTCTAAGCTCCTATTAACATACAGTGAACTACAGTAATTTTCCTCATGAACAAATAATGAGGGCAGAAAAACTTGCTTTGAGCACAACCAACAGTAAACACCAAGATTTCTATTTTAGTTCTCTTGTTCTCTTTAACTTCCCTGTTTCTCAACACAGCTCTATCTAGTCACCTGTTGATAAGGGGTAATAACATGAATTTCTGTAACTCAAGAACACAGCCAATATTTACTACCACAACCACACATGCATACTCCCAAATCTATTTCCTCTTATAAAGTTTTCAATAAGTACATAATCATGTGTCTACATGTTTAATTTTCATTAGGTGGCACTGGAAAGTACAGAAGGAATCATCTCTTTATTATCAACATCTTAGGATATCTGGGGGGAGGAAGACTTAAGAAAGAAGGAATCAGAACTGTTCAGAAGGAAGTATTTTCCTTTCACTTTTGGAAAAGACAAAAGCCTGGTTCTCCTACAAGCGGGATAAATTATGCCAGTAGGATGACATCCAAATAACAGATAGATACAATAGCCTACTACCTGAGGAATTGCATCAACTGCCTACTAGGGAGACAATTACAGGACAATCTATAGAGCCAGCGCAGTGTACTTAAACTAGCCATAAACAAATGAGAACAGAATTTGGAAGCAGGCTAACCACAGCAGCCTGATGTTTAAGAAGAGTTCTTTCTGCTAAAACATGGGGTAAGTTTTCCCATGCAAACTTCTACACTACTGCAGTTACACTGATTCCAATACTTACACCAGCTTGTTTGTAGGTTTCACAAGTCTCGTGACCACAACTCTATTGTCTGCAATGTAGACATAGGCCAAATTTCTAAAATGGAAAATATTAATCTTGACTAACTAAGCCCTGTGAGCTATTTAGGAGTAGCACATGCTGGTAATATCAGAATCATTAAACTTGATTGTTTTCAAGCATTTTGTACAGTGGTCATAGCCATATGAAAAGAGGGGTTAAAAAAGTACAGGTTGAAGGGTCAAAAATATTAATCTGAATGACTTAGATAAAAATGATCTTTTATCTCAATATTCCATCGATAATTGAAAAAAGCAAACCCAAATGGCTAAATAATCAACAGAGAGTATAAATTGTTAGCTCTAAAGGGAGCACCCTCTTGCCACCAAAACAGAAAGGTCTCTTCGTATTTGTAATATGCTTCACAAGGGGAAGATGTGTAAACAAAAGAAGGTAAACATAAAGATTGTAAGTAGCATTAAAAGTACCACAGGTTACAAAGACACTGATGCTATTCCTTAAATCATTTCCTTTATGGAATAGGGTTTGGGGGTCTTTCTCTCTCCACCCCCCCTTCTTTCATATAGTTCTACCTAAATATAGTTCTACCATAGTGTTCTTATAAACTAATCGTTTGCACTACTGAATTCTGGAATTTCAGTAATAGAAAAATGAAGCAACCGGATCAACTATTTTGATTAATGACTCTTCCAATAATTGTTTTTCCTTGAGTGGTGACTGCTTTGTATCAGCACAAAACCTTCAAACATTGAAGAAAGAGGTTAAAGGCGACACTATGAACTGCACACAGAAAGGAAAGAAATATTTAAAATATATTCTTCAGTAGGGACCAAAACAAAGATACTGGATAATCCTTAAAAATAACAAAGTGGATGTTGATGAATTGGGAGGTTTCTCAAGGATGCAAGCCTTACACAGGGCTTATCTAGTTAGGAATCTTTCCAGAAGATTCTTAGAACTAGATAACATCTTCAGATTTCAGGAAGTGAACGATGTTCTGAATTAAGAAGCAACTGCCTATTCTTCTCTATTTGTAAAAGCTGGCTGTCTCTTCAATTAACCTTCTTTCTCAAAAATGTTGCACTATTATGCCATTACTGGGCTCTTCATCAGTTTTCCAGATTTTGAGATTTTCATATACATCATAATACAATAATAACAATAGTGAGCACATGCTTATTCTTACAAGGAGATGATAAGTCTCCATTTCAACATATTTTCTAGTTGAAGCTTTAGTTACTTGACAGAATATCTCCTGCAGAGATTAGCCTATTATTATTTGCTACAAACCCTCTCTGAAAGCAAGAAGCCCATTTTCTCCAGATGACTCATTAACAAGCACGACAGAATGAAGTGTTCCAGCCTGAAATGCCAACAGCTAAAAATAACTCATCCCACAGCCTATGACAATTCAGTCCATCTCTTCGCTCCATAGGCACAATCTCAGAGGGTCACCTTTTGGGGAAAAAATTAGCATATGCAATGAACAGGGAGGGGGGAGAACCACCCAAAAATCACAAGGTACAGAAAAGCTGCAAGGGAATAGTATTGCATAAATCATTTCAAAAAAGCTCTATTCTAAGCAGTGCTAAAAGGCTAATTCCACAACAGAATAACAATTCATAGATTTAAAGGAAAAATCCAAACATTTGACCCAAATATGACAATACTGAAAGGCTCCCTCTGATAAACTACTCATTTTGACTTCCCCTGTCTGATACACCCAGCCACTACAACACTAACAGGGCATAGTCACTGATACCCTCTCTTAGTTTTCATGCTGTTATTAAGAAATTTAGGGTCAGCTGTTAAGTTTCACAGAATCACACCAGCTCTTTAGCTGAACAATACTTCTAAAAAGCAGCATTTCATCACAGGAGTTGCTCATGAAATAATTTATCTCCCCTCCCAAGAAGGCTGGAATGAAGGAGGAAGAAAATCACCTTCTCACTCTCAGCCCTGGAAAAAGTAGGATTAAAAAAAAAACACCTAACAACGACAAAACACAAACCCCACGACTAGTCTTTATGAAGTACAGAAATACATTATTGACCAGAAAACATGAGAACTCAGCAGCTACAGACCACTGAAGGTTAATCTCTATGTCTGGAAAGCTGCTGGAACAAAACAGCAGTGCATAAGCACCTGGTAGTTAACTGTCACACAGTGACCATTAATTGGATATCAACATTTTCTTTACAAATCAATATGCATTTCCTTCTTCTACAAGATCACTGGCCTACTATGGAACAGAAGAAAAGTAGACATAATAAATCTCAACTTAAAAAAATGTTCCTGGCATTTTCTTGTGTAACATTCTCGAAAGCAAACTGTGGAACTACAAAATAAAGCCAAATATTCTTAAGTTGTTACAACAGTAACTGAAAAGCATCAACTAAATCTGTAATTTTCTATATAATCAAATTACAGCTCAGGCTTGGTGCAGATGTGATTATTCTGTTCTGTTTTTCTGTCAGTATTTATTAGATAAACAGGGACCTAAACTTAGCAAAATCTCAACAGATGCAGAAGGAAATAAGTAAAAAAATTACTTTGCTCACTGTTCCAAATACAATTAAGGAAAAAAAAAAAAATCTTTTCAAATGAAAACTAGTGAGGATTAGCACAGACGAAACAGAAGTTTAAGGAACAAGGACCAAAGAGGAACTGGGATTAGGCATCAGAATCACAGGGGCAGGGAAAGGTGTCTGAAGGTAACAGAGGATCAAAAATACAAAAACCAGGCAGCAACATAAGCCCACTGCAGCAGCGGGGGGAGCTGTGGGAACAGGAGGACGTGTGTTATTCTAGACTGTAGTAGTAAGGATGACAACTATTAGATGGAAGGAAAATGTACTCTTTTCTTCTCAATAGTAATGAAGACCTCAGCCGTCAAGTCCAATTTTGTTAGCGTACTTTGAGACAAAAAGCAGTTTAGAGAATTAATTGGAAGGCAAGTAGAATAAGAGGTATTAAAACATGATGTATAAGAAAAGATTGAATAAATTGAGTTTAGTCAAGAAAATAAATGTCTAGAAACAAGATGGACAGTTGAATAATGACTCTTACAAAGAAATCAAACAACATCTCTTCACGACTCTTGCAGGCAGGCAGAAATGAGCTTAACTGAGACTTTGCCTATACCTTACAGAAAGCAAACCACAGATAGGGAGACACGCTACACAGAGAAGAGATAACCTCATTCACCTATATTTTGAGAAAAGTTAGACTAACTTTTAGATATTCTAACTACATATGTTTAGCTTGGTGCTATACAATGGACTAGAGGCTCATACCAACCCTCTGTGTCTATAATTAAATGTGCAGGAGAGAAAACCAAATGACATTTCCTCAGTCTTCTTATCTCTAGGTTGAACATTCCTTTAGTATCCTACATGTAACAACCCAAAAGCTCCCACAGGAGAGAAACCAACACACAAGGAGACTGCAAAGGAGCTCACTGAACACTTAAGTTTTAAAGAAAACAAAAAGTCAACAACTCATTTTGTTTCAAATATAATCTTTCACATGAAGGTCAGAGAAGATAAAGAATACGCAGCTATTCAAGAAATCAGGCAACTGTAATGAAGTTCTAGAAAAACTCACAGCAATTGCAAACACTTCTCCAAGTGGTAGAAACATTCTTTTAACTTTCTTTTTCACAAATAAAAATATTACCAAAAAAAACCAAAACAAAATAACAATCCCAAACCTCAAAACTCAACCTAAATCTCTTGTTGGTAAGAGGTAAAAAGGAAAACACATGTAAGAATATAAAAAAACCCCACAGCAAACAACCCCAACCTAAATATGTTTTTATAGGTCTATAGGCATTCCAGCATTAAGCTGGATAAGAAAAATGCAAGAGCGCACAAAGACTAGAAAATTAGCTCAAGGAGCAGTCTTGAATAGCTACAGA
Organism: Gallinago jamesoni; assembly: GCA_025769975.1. Lineage (NCBI taxonomy): Eukaryota > Metazoa > Chordata > Aves > Charadriiformes > Scolopacidae > Gallinago > Gallinago jamesoni. The sequence goes on from JAOQGH010000002.1 coordinate 16,266,427, forward strand.
AGACCAGAATGAGAGAATTTCCCTGGGCAAACATGAAGGTTCTGAGGTTGATATAAGAGAACAATTTAAGAAAACATTTATTAAGAGTATGTCAAGACTCCACTTTGAGTGATGCATTGGATCTGCACGAAGTAAAAATAGTCCTAAACAATGAAGGATCCTGACCCAAATACTACCACTCCTGCATAAAATAGGTGAGGTTGAAATATCTCAATGCTATGATTGTTTTCTGCTCCTCCCAATAAAAAAATGGAGAATATCACCAAGCCAGAGTGAAAATCAATGGTATGAACACCATAAGCAACTTGGGTCCTCGTCACCTTAAAAGAGAAACAGTGAGAGACTGCAATGAGTACAGAGAAGAGCAACAGACACAATGAAAGTTGGGGAAATGCTTTCACATTAATGAAGACTACCAGGACACAGGCTAGAAGAGTCAAGTATGGAGAGAAACAATCAGAATCTAGAAATTCATCAGTGGAATAGGTTGTGATTATTCATATCATCTGATGATACAAGAGATAAATGCATAAATGAGCCAAGCTGGTGACAGACTCCAAAGATGGAAAAAAAATTACTTTTACAAAACGGCACTCTTTCTTTCACAGACCATGAATGTCAGAAGCATAATGGACTCAAGAAATTAATGGACAAAAGAACTGGAGAACTGGAATTGGAAAAATTAATGGACAAAATTTATTTGATAAGAAAGAAAAACCTATCCCCACCCCCAAAATCTCAGCCATCTCCATTTCACAAACTGCCGAAATGTTATTTGTCAGAAGCTGGGAGAATATTCAACGCAAATATAGAAATCCAGCAATGCTTCCTATATTTCACAGTCCTTCCTTCCAGGCTCAAATACTAGTCATTGAGTCTTGGAACTGACTGGAAGTGCCCATACCTACAACAACACCAAGCAGAGGTAAATGAGCCATTTCAGCTGCTCTGAGTAGCCTTGGTCCTCACGTCACACTTTGTTTTTGAGAGGACTTGGGCAGAGTGTTACATTTATGTTATTGCAGCTGAACCACTTGCAGAGAAACATGTGGCCCTTATGCCAAAGACTGGCCAGTGACGTTCTCCACCTTACAGCAACGCTACCCTATTCAAACACATTACAAATATGTATTCTGTGATTTTCTGCTCATGTGATGATCCACAGAGACCATTACTGAGTTGAGAGCTCAAAGTAAGCATCTCTACCCGACAGGAGATGGTGGGTGACTCCCCTCTAACTTTGGATACACCACTCTCTAGGAGAACACCTCTGCAAGAGCTTGACTTGTTTCACAAAGCCTATCTTCTAGCAGAAGCTCCTGACTCAGTCTCACCATATGAAGAATGCCTCAAATTGTGTAAGACTATTTCCCTCTCCAATTTTTACTCACTAATCATACTGTAGAAATAGTAGAAGGATAAAAAAGGCCTCCCTCCAAACCCTTTCTGAGATGAGAACACAAAAACGGAGACTGAAAATAAACCTATTCATTCCAACTCTCTCTAGCTAAGAATGAACACCAGTAGTGAGAAAATTATACTTTATACATGAAACACGCCTGAAAGTTTTCTGTTAAAGAGCTGTTATTTGTAGCAAGATCACATACAAGCCAGTAGGAATGGAAATGCATCTAATCAAAGGACAAGTCGAACTGAAACAACTTGCAAGGTTTTCCTCTTGTTTTTAATATCACTTAATTCTTTCAGAACAAAATCCTGATCAAGGTGGATTAATACCAACATTTAAACTGATTTTGTATCTTTTATTTCAATTCCTAAAGGTTTAGGCTTTTAAAAATACGTTCTAAATAAGTTATTATAAAAGTCACAGTGAAATAACAAATTCAAAATTAGAGTTTTCAGTTTTAATAAATAGTTTGATATCATGGTGAACTCTTTAATTTGTTTGCTTGAACAGGGTCTTTTCCTAGTGGGTAGGAACAAAGCAGCTTTGAATTACAAACAATGCCCTGCAGTCAGTAAAACTCATGAGGTATTAATTTACAGTTTCATCTGTGATCAGTTAAACTGTATGTGAAATCTTAAACATCTTTTAAAAAAACACCGCAAATAGCTCAATAAGATATTTTTTCAACAGAACTTTAACAAAAACCATACAAGATTAACTTCTATTGTCAAAACAGCCAAATGCAAGTTGTGCTTTAAGTATTCTAGTAACTAAACAATGCTGAGAGATGCTGTCCTGCAATAATATTTGAGGAGCTGATACAGAAGTAACAAATATGGTCTCCTTTACTCTGATTTTCAACTCATACAAGAATAATAATAAGAACAAAAGTAATATTAAAAACAAAAAAAAAGTATCATGAAAAAATGTGTACATATATAAAAAGTATATGATATATAGAAAAATAAATACAGGGACTTGCTACAGTGTGTATGTATCTATCTATAACAAGAGATGGCAGTTTAACTGGTCTAGAAGCAGTGTATGGCCAGTTGACGTTCCTATGCCCCTGATCTCTTCTTGCCCTGGTTTAGCAGTGACTCTGTTGCAGCTTCGTGCCATACTCAAAGGCAAAACTGTATTTGCAGAACTTGCTTTTGGAGCAGGCAATTCTGCAGTGATATGTAATTGTGGTCAATTGTGAATACTGGGAACATCTGGAACGTTTATACTCCTCTTAAAACATATTTATATTGCTAATATGCATTTATTTCTAAAATGTAACTTTCCATAACTGTTGAATTAACTTCTCATAACTGTTGAGGACTGTATCCTTTTCACAAAACTTTTTCCTTAACAAAGATTCTCATTAATAAGTTCTCATTCATTATGGAGGGAAATTATAATGTTAAGCTTTAAATAGAATTCCATTATGAACAATGTACATGAATATATAATATTTGAAAACATAAGGCAACTTTTGCAGCAGTCGTCATAACTTAAAAGGAGCTAACGTTCTTCAGACATGTAGAAAAACTTGTTTTGAAAATAACCAAGACTTGAAGCCATCAGTCGCGAAGGCAACTGAAAACTGTAAAACAGTTTTCACAAAAGTTTTTTACTTCTGTATAGAACTAGAGACATAAGCACACGTGCTCTTTCACTGCGTACACATAGATGTTGGAAGTTCACGAAGATCACGACTTCACTATTGCCTTTATAAGACACAAGTCTAAGCTCCTACTGGGAAAACGACACATGGCTTGCTACTTCTCAATGACTTGCCATAAGAGCTACTGGAAGGCCATACAGAATGTTGCCATGCACAGTGGCACACACCTAAGAGCATCAGTGCAAGTTATGCGTGTATGCATGCTTTTTAAAAAAAAAAAATAAAAAATGAACTACTGAAACAACTACATACACTGTTAGCATAATTATACCATTACAAATTACTATCACCTCTTTAATAAAACACAGTAATTTGATTTTCATACATAAGGTTCTTTTCCTCCACTTGTAACTCTGTTCTCCTTTACTAACCAGTAGCAGAGTTAAAATCATTCATTAAAAATATATTATGTAACATATTTTGACGCAACAGGTAATATTACACAATTATGACGTCTCAATTCAAACATTACATATCTGTAGGTACAAAAAGGAAAAAATGAATCTCCAACACATTTCAGTTGATTTCTGTTTTCTGGATTTAAGAGAGGATTTCTCAGTTGACTGATCACATTGTTATTGGAGCTGACACTTGACTGCACATTTGTTAGTTTAACTAGTAGAAAGGACAAATATTTCCCCAAAATGTAAATACAAGATATCACCGGACAATGACACATCCTGAAGAAATGAAGTACACAATATCCAGAGAAGTTTCAAAGACCTTTTTTTCCTTCCCCAGATCAGCTTCTGATCCTACAACAGAGAAGTTAGACTTGGCTGACAATGATTATTAAGCTAAATAAAGCCTTTACAAATTGAAGAGCTCTAAAAAGCTGCCTTGCAAATCTCCTGGAAAAGTGAATTGAAGCTGCTGTTGATCTTCTGATCGTGTGATTTTTTTTCTAACGTGCTTTGTAGGTTTAGGACAGGAGTATGGCAGCAACGGCAGATAATCATCAGCGCATTCCATACAAGCCTCAAATTAAGATTCTGGAAGACAAATAAGTGCATTTGCCTTTATTGCAAACCACCAGTATTTAAGAATTTTTAAATAAGTATTTTGTCAGAAGACATCTTTTAACATGGATAGACCAAGAGCATACATAGCAAAAGAAAATAACTCCTGGTCATGTCTTTTTTGTACCTGGACAGAATCACCTTCTTTTCCAGTTCCCTTCATTTCTAAAGATGTATTTTATCCAAAACAGCAGGCCTGAGGACAATGACCATTTTCCATGTGTTCTCTTATTTGTATTTTCCCAGTAATGGTTTCCAAAATTTTTTTCCACAAGCTAATTGTCCTGCATTTTCTCTGGCAAAGATACCTGAAAACTTATCATACTTCCTCTGAGTAATGAAATTTAACTTCATTTATTATTCAGTTTAGTTCCAGTTATTTTATGAAATAGCTGTTGAAGTCCCTTATTCCCCTTCAACCCTTTTTTAATTATACTAAATCATTTTTGAGAGGAACAGGAGGTTTAAGTGACCTCATCTGCAGATCATCTCCTATTTTTTGCTGGATTGTCTCTTTTTTTTGTGTGTGGTTCATGTCTTGATTTGTGAGTACTTTTGGAAACCATATTAGTTTGTGTAGTACTAGAAGAGCCCATGAAAGCCACAGCCACATGGTTAGAGCAGCAGCAGTTAAACTTCTACAAAGATTTATATATGGGTAAAGCTTTTAGAAGTCTGAATAGGATGACATCTACTTGGACACTAGCTTTTACTGCTCCGCCACCAAGGGCATTGCAAACTTTGGCAAATTTAATTTACAACTAATCACTTAAATAACATTAGAAGTGAGACAATTGCCTGTATTAGATAATTAGGTATAGCATTCAGAGCTACCACCATGATCTGCTTAAATGCATTATATTATCAGCGGTTTCAGCTCGTAACAATAATCTGCTCACAAAGAAAGAACTAGTTTCAGTTATACTTCCCCAAGGAAAAATGAAATCTTTTGTAACGCGTTATTGATAAGAAAGTATTTAGGTACACTGTTTGGCATTGTGATTTCCTTTATTTCCCCCTATTTGAATGCACCAATTTTTTTGTTAATACAGTAAATCTGTTGTATTAAACCTGAACCTGATTAATGATGCACTGTATCAGGCTAAGTAGAATTAAATTAGTGTATAATTGATTAGTGTGTAATTGGAGCAGAGCTGTAGATTTACCAACTTTAATTAGGATGGCTTATTACAGACAATTTTCGTTATCATAATATAAAACAGAAAATAGAAGTACTTGGTTCATCAAAAAGCTTAAGATCAGGTGGACAGCCTCAGAGATTAGAGGCACGTACAAACTAATGCCTTGCAAAGTTCTTCAAGACAAGTAAACCATAACAAGCTAAGTCCTTTAAAGAAAGGCAAATTGCTGATTAACCTTTTACCCTGGATTTCCTAAGCAATTAGACTGTTTATACTAATTTACTATAATAGACCATTCTAATAGAAGAGGATAAATCTACAACGCTGCTACAATTAAACATCAAATCCTTTTAGTCAGTAGGCAATATTGCCAGCCTGAGACCAGAAAGATGATTACTACTCCCAAAAATGAAAGCAAAAACCAAAACAAACTCCCCTCTCCATCGCCCCCCCCACCCTCACCAAACCTTTAAGATTAAAGTGTACAAAGCGTATGCATTTACTAAAGCAGCAGAAGGGAATAAGCAGCAGCAGCTCAGCTACCAGCCCTCATCCATATTTTCTCTATACTCCTTTAGACGCTAACTCCAGTCTAGACAGAGGGAAGAACTGCACATTCCCCTGAGTATGCTGCCACAGTAATTATGTTCATTATCTTGCATGCTAACAACAAAGATATAATAATCTACCAGTGAATAATTCATACATTGTCAGGTCCCTCTATGATGTTTGTTACTAATAGTACTACTTGCAGTGCAAGTTAGAATGCATTTTTTTTAAAGATGCATTTACTACATAAACAAAATCTTTGAGTCAAGTTGTTTTTACCTTCTTAACCATTAATGAATTTAGCAACCAACAGGAACTTTTTTTTTAAAAATAACTCTCTTATATATTTAAATGAATACCAAGCAGGGAAAGTTAAAGAGCCAGTGGGCAACTTCACAGAAAAACATAAATCATGATTTTCAGACATTAAACCTTCAATTTTTTTATTATAAATTAACAACAAAAGAAGAGCGAAAAAGTTTTAATAAAAACCATTGGTCCTTCCCACTTCCCAGCCCCCAATGCTTGCTTTATTCGCCTCAAAGATCAAAGCATCTTTCCACTGGTTTTATCTAAATAATTGCCATCTTTCTCACTGAATCTAAACAAACATCAAATTTAAGCAAACACTGACCTACTTAGCTACTAGATCGATAATTATAGTATTCTTCTATTACTGGAACTAAATTCAATATATCTAAGATTTTGCCTCCCATATATACTCGCATTTATAATTTTCTTTCATTACATTTGCTGAGTTTCACTTGAAAAAGTTAAAATTAATGCATCTTAATCCATTTCAAAAATTGTTTCAGGTGTAGAACTGCCATAACTTCTCTAACAGCCCACACATGTTACTCAATTCTCTGAATCAATCCACTTAGCTTCAATAACTTCAAAACAATAAGGTACAACCACCCGTTCATCATAATATCTTTTTCCTCCCCCTGTTCCCCTCAAGCTCTCTACTGGTGCCTCCTAAATATTTTTCTAGACTAACAGTTGATCTAGTTTAGGCACGTTTTTTACTCACGTGGGTTAGCACCAGCACTGCTCTCTGCATACACAAGATCTTAAGACTATGATGAAATTCAATAGTAACGATCACAATTGATCATATAGTCTGATTTACCTTTTGTATAGTAATTATGAGCACTTTCAGCAAATACATTCACATTAATAAACACAAGATCAGCTTTCTGTTTAAGATAATCATGAATAACTATCCACTTTCATTAGATATGTAACAAACACAGATTTGACAAAATGAAGAACCAAAACAGTGAGATGGATGAGATGGATAAGAAGTTAATTCAAAGCACATAGGTCACCAGTACTCTTCAGCATCAAGAAAATATTTAGCAGAATTAATTGGTTTCCAGATTCCCCTCATGCATTTCCTTCCCCATTAACAGAGGATGCTGTTCTGTGTCCCACCAGGCGGCTCAGTCCCATGAAACCCCCAGTGCCAGCAGGCACAGGAGTAACATCAGCATCAGTCCCCTGTGAGAAATGGGACATTCACAAATCCAGGGCTATTACAGAATCATAGAATGGTCCGGGTTGGAAGGGACCTTAAACATCATCCAGTTCCAACCCCCTGCCATGGGCAGGGACACCTCCCACCAGACCAGGTTGCTCAAAGCCCCATCCAGCCT
>JAOQGH010000002.1:16273974-16322614 GCA_025769975.1 Gallinago jamesoni
GGCCTTGGCCCAATGATCCAACCTGTCTAGATCCCTCTGTAAAGCCTTCCGACCCTCAAGCAGATCAACGCTCCCACAATTGTTCCTCATAAGTAAACTACATACGCCTTCGATAGGTCCAATTTGAAAACGGCGGCAAAGTGCCTTCAACTCATGGTCTTCTATTCACCAGGAGTCAAAGAACGTAAATAACCACCTACTTTTTAGTTCTAAGGCATACCAAACAGCATCTCCAAAGTGACAGGAAAATTTAAATTTAAAGATAAATATTTATGATTCCAATACTGCTATTCAGAATACTGTACTCCATCAGCTCTGAGTTTAATGTTTTTTAATTTGATGCCTTAAGAATTCCACACAGATGAAAGATTGCACCCCATTTTTGGCAACGCACTTCATGAAGCACCTAAAATAACTCGGGGGAGGCCAGAGGAAAGCAGTGAAACTGGGAAAAAGTTGAAACCATGTGAGCTGCAGGGAGAGACATACCCTGCATTCCCCAGTCTACAGATGAGAAGAAAAGGACAGACTTGAGAACAGAAAAATAAAAAAACAACAGGAAGGGAATGATCTGCTCTCTGTGTCAGAGGAGAATAGGACAGGTCTCAATTGCATTCAGAGCAGATTAAAACTTGGGTTAAGCTTGGGGAGGGAGAACTTTTGAATGGGAAGGAAGCGAGATACCAATACAGATTATGCAGTAAGATTGCACTGTCTCCACATGACATCTTATTACTTCCAAAGCTCTTTAGAGGAGGGTAGACAAATATCTGCCAGGAATGACAAAGATGCATCTCTAGCTGGATTAGGGGAATGAAACTAAATGATCTCTTGAGGTCTCTTTCTACAGTTCTATGAAAGGAAGGGCAATTAATGGACAGCTACTAAATTATTTTCACACAAGCCATTTAATCTGCTCTGATAGATGATCACCTCCTTCAAAAGAGCAGGACCCACTACACTAAGCGCTAATTGGTACTCTTGCGGTTAAGCTTAACCCAGAAAGACTGAATGGACAACAGACTTACCTACTCTTTCAGCTTCTGATAAACTATGCACCTTATTATATTTTTCTATATGGGGCGCTTACATCTGTAAATGAGGATACTTTTAAAGCTAAATTAGTCAAGAGAGTGATTGTCACATTAGCAGCTTTGGAAATGGAATACCTGATGTAATCATGCCTCTTTTACAATAGTATAACGAGCGGGACATCAGTTGAATTTCTCTGACAATTCAGTTCTAAACAGTATCACTGAAAAAGATTCCGAATGAGAAAATTCAAGTCCCAGCATAGGAAAAATATATACCTTGTTATTCACTGAAAAGCACACAAACGTCTGAGAACAACAGGATTACACAACAATACATCTCATTATCGCATTATTTAGGAAAAATGATGGCATTATATCACAGAACCACAAAATCACAGAATCTTATCCTGAATCTTATCACAGAATCTTATCCTGACTATGTCTTATGGAATTATGAAGAAACAATAAATTACTTACTTTGTGCATTTAAACAGAACATGCATACACAGGTGGAATGAAGCAGTAAGTTCTATATTCAGAATTCTAGTAGTTCACAAAACTTGAAGCTAAGTCAAATGAAAGATTTCTTCATTTTAAAATTCAGTTATAGCATATCTTCTGTTACAGTAGACTTTTTCATTGAAATGCAAAAATACCGAGGCCTTACATTCTCCATCTACTCTTAGGATTACCCCAAAAACGGAGTATAAGCTAAATGATATTTGTATTTTCTTTTGCATTGGTCAGTTTTTAGATAATCATACCAGCAACACGTGTAAATGTTTTTAAAGTACATTACCTCAACCATATCGTGCTAGTAACAAAAGAAAAAACACAACCCACAGAACAAAACTGAGTTTAGAGAAAGTAATTAAAGTATAATTCTGGGGTTCGCAACTTTGTCTATTACAGCATAATCTTTTAACACAGTAATCTGAATTTTTTTTCTTTTTTTTTTTTTTATAACACAGACCACAACCAACCACATAATTTGTTTTCTTTACTCAGGTGCATCGTATCTCCAGCTCAAACTGTGAATGCACATCATACATTTTCCATCTTTTACTGTAGTTTTCCATTAATTCCATACAGCGAGCACCTAGATAAAGCACCACCTTGTGGCACAACCAGCACTGACTGCACATCCCTTTTCTAAGGCTTTCAAACACTGCCACAGTTTCAACAGCTTTGTTGAGTATTTCATTAAAATCTGAACAAAAGCAGAATTAAAAGAGGATCTGGCAAGAAAAGATTTTCTGAAGACTCTTCTCCGCATACAGATTTATGAAATTAATGAAATCAATGTTATTTCATAAAATGTTAATGCAGGTATTAATTTTTTCCTACATCTAGTGGTCTCCAGAGGACTATGAACAAAATACAATAGGTAAGAAGTACAGTAAGCAAATGGCATAAAAGTCCCATGTTAACTCTTATGCCATCTCTCAGAATACTTCAAGCTGTGAGATACATTGCAAGAGCTGCACAAATCAATTACTCTGATGTTTCAAAACAATGCCATAGCAATACCTTTATTTATATTCTCTTTCCAAGGGACACTGAGACAGATGGTATATCTTCCTAGTGACTAAAACAACCAAATAGTGATTTCTAAATTTTAGAAAATCTCAAAAGTTCAGTGATACACTGCATAACACGTAAAAATACTTTAAAGGTAGATTTTGTCCAATTCTAAATTGCACATTTTGGTGCAACAAAGATGTAGAAAACTACTTTAACTAAGAAATAGCATTCCCAGGAGGTTTTGCATGCTCTGCAGCTTAGGACTGCTTCTTACTATAGGTATGCACCCCATTCTCTATCTGAAAGAAATCAGTAATGTGAAGAAACTTTGCAGCACCACGGAAAAATTAGTCTGCCTATTCAAAACTCAGCCTTCAAATACATCAGTGGTTGCACACACTCATGTCACTACTGTGTTAGCACCACACTCTGTGCACACCTGGAGTCAAAAATACCGTTAACACCATTTTTCACACCATTGTTTAATTTTTCATCTGCCCAACCTTGCGTTTATTGAGACATGAACCCCGGGGGGACAAGAGGGTGTAACCACTTTGTGCTGTTGGTGAAGCCTTTGCTGTGAACACTCAGTCGGTGAGCTGCAACCTGAAACCCTGCACAGGAGTTCAGAATACTTGCACTTTCTAAGTCTGGGCATTCAATTCAGTGCTGAGGGCTACCTGCTGAGCCTGCACTTGAAGGTGATACCAGGAATAGGCAGCAAAAGCAAAAATGTACATACTTTGTTTAAAACAAGGAAATAAAGTACATACTAAGTAACAGTAATTACTATCAGAAAGAGCAGTAGAGTACTAACTCATCTCATTAGCTCACTACATCAAAGACCCAGGCAAATCGATGTCAATCCATCTATTGGTTCATAATTTTTCATAACCATTTCTTACACTTTGAAAGATCAATTTAACTCGATAACCAGCACTGTAAGAGCTCCTGAAAGTTGTCAGACTTCAGGTGGTATTACAGCTTGGAATGTTCCAAACCATTTTTCCATTGAAGGACCTTTTGGTATCTCTGATGTACTACTTAAAAGATGGTAGTGATAGTAATCACTAAAGTAGTAATCAAAACAGGTACTTGAAAAACATCTTTTGAAGGTAAGAGAAGAAAAATTAATATACAAGATTAAGTCACATGAGAGCAAGACTACAGAAGAACAAGAAATCTGACACTAGGAACTTCTATAACTTCAGCAAATAAAGTTTCAATCCTTTAGAAGCTGTTTTTAAACCTTTTGGGTTCTCATATGTCACACACACAAAATATTTTGAGTTCTCCATTGGCTTTCACATCCATCTTCTTTTCCCCTCCAAACTTTTCCTTTGTCCACTACCATGGAAGTGTTGTACCACAGGATGGTCTCATACAAGCAGGTCAGGCTCTAAAACAAAGTTCCCCAGAAGAACATAAGCCTTGTTCTTATCTGCCAACCATAGCCATCAGAAGTTTTCTTCTATTTTATATCAAGTAAATACTGTTATATAAGAATGAGCCAACACTCATTTCCAAGTGCTGCTTAACAATAAAGAATATTTTAACAGACCCCATAAAGCTACATTGCAGTGTTTTGCTTTAATATATTGTATACACAAAGGAACATAGAGGCAGAAGGTTGAACTACAAAACTGCACTGATACATAAGCATAATTTAAAAATATTGATCCAGTATGTTTACTGCCCTGTATAAGTAACCTGCAGATTACTTCATATTATCAACAGCAGGAAGCAAAATGAAATTATACAATGTAATTAACACTTGCAATTTTTCATTTTTAATTTAAGTAGATGTAAAGGCTGCCTCCATTAAAGAAAGAAAAAGCATTTCTGCTATAATTTAGATTCTTAATTTTGGAAATTTTATGCAGGACTCTCTATTATCAAGCATTTCATGATCTGGTTTGTGTAACACTAATTTGCATTGGTGCTGCACTCAAAAGAATTGAGCTGGGGGTGGGCAAGCAGAGATCTGAAGAGAAAAACAGAGGGAGGAATCTGTAATAGAAATTCTATAGCTAACTACAAATCATTCTTTTTATACATGTGAGTCAAGCCTTTACATCTACGGCAGAGGTGATAAAACAATTCTAGAGAAATCAAACTGCAATTTAAAGTAATTTCTACAGAGGGAGCCAACAACCTAAAGAACAGGATTAACAACATGTATTCCAGATCAACACAGCTCGTCCCAACTATCAATCTCTTGCATTACGTGTTTTTCAAATATCCACAGCACATTGTCCAGAATCTTATTCCACAGAATTCCCAATCATTTGAGAAAAGTTTAGAATCGTAGAATAGTTTGGGTTGTAAGGGATCTTTAAAGGTCATCCAGTACCACCTTCCCTGCAATGAGCAGGGACACCTTCAACTAGATGAGGTTGCTCACAGCCCCATCCAACTTGGTCTTGAATGATTCCAGGGATGGGGCACCTACCACCTCTCTAGTCAATCTGGGCCAGTGTACCACACTCAGTGTAAAAAATTTCTTCCTTCTATTAAGTCTAAATCTTCCTTCTCTCAGTTTAAAGCCATTACCCTTTATCCTATTGCAACAGGTCCTGCTAAGAAGTTTGTCCCCATCTTTCCTGCAGGCCCCCTTTAAGTACAAAAGGCCACAATAAGGTCTCCCTGGAGCCTTCTCTTCTCCAGGCTGAACAACTCAACTCTCTCAGCCTGTCCTCACAGGAGAGGTTCTCCAGCCCTCTCATCCTCTTCATGGCCCTCCTCTGGATCCACTCCAACAGGTCCATGTCCTTCTTATGCTGGGGACTCCAGAGCTGGACGCAGTACTCCAGGTGGGGTCTTACCACAGCAGAGTAGAGAGGCAGAATCCCCTCCCTCAACCTGATGGCCACGCTGCTTTTGATGCAGCCCAGGGTACCATTGACTTTCTGGGCTGCACAAGAGCACATGAAAAGCTCGTGTCCAGCTTTTCATCCACCCATAGCCTCAAGTCTCTCTCAGCAGGGCTGCTCTCCACCCCTTCATCCCCCCAGTCCGTATTGATACTGGGGCTTGCCCCAACCCACACACAGGACTCTGTACTCGGTCTTGTTGAACCTCATGAGGTTCACATGGGCCCACTTCTCGAGCCTGTCTAAGCCCCTCTGGAGGGCATCTCGTCCCTCAGGCGCATCCACTGCACCACTCAGTGTGGTGTTGTCTGCAAACTTGCTGAGGGTGTGCTCGGTCCCACTGTGTATCATTGATGAAGACATTAAACAGCAGTGGTCCCAGTACACAGGGAAAGGGTACTCGAAGTGCTTGACTGAATGTCACAGAACAGTGTCAATACACAACAGAGTTTGTATTTGGTTTCGGAGAAGATGGCAATTCAAGAGACTGATCATTTGAGACTACTGCTTATGCATTAAAAATGGTAGTTTACAAGTTTCAATTTGTAGTAATTTTAAAGATATTAGATTTTGTAAAAGCGAGTATCAGTTCCACAGTAGACATTTTTATTAAAGTCTTTATACAAACCTCTACAGCAGGAAACAGGTCAGTATAACAGCTTGAGCTAAAAAAAATGAGGAGGAAATCTAAAATACAGTTTTGTAAAGATGAGAGTTGGTAAGCTTTTTCATAAAGCTGGGCACTTTGTTATTGCCATAACAGCTTTCCACATTGCTTCATCACCAAATCACACTTCATATTATATTCTAATCCACTCAAATATAATTACAAGTGAGGCATTTTATATAAAGTAACTCAACAGCTTTGACAGACATCTGTGACAGGTTCATGCATCACCCTAACTATACAAATCATCTATGTTGTCAGCATATGTTGAGTAGGACAACAAAAGATTTAAAGCTTAGTATTTCTGGTATTTTAGTATTTCTTTCCCTAGAACAATTTCCTTCCCTCTTTTTAAAGTTTTGAGGGCAACAGAGCGGATAAAACACAAAGGTATGTTAGAGAGACAACACACCAACAGGACACTGAATGCAAAAAGGATTTTTGAAAGTGTAACTGAAGATAAGCTACACCCTCTAGTGGCACAAAATTCTGTAGCTTGGTTGTTTCCAACATTAGACAGACAGTTGAACCCCTTTATGTCCCCAGCATTCATGCCTTTCTCACTGCATGTTGAACCATCAGGGAGGTTCAGCTACATAGTAAGTGGATTTGGGGTTGAGTCCCTTAGCTTTTACACTTCACTCTTGTGATAGTGATTTACACATGGTAACCCCTCCAAATACAAGGAAACTCCATGACAACATTCCCATGAAGAGGTTCAAATCTCATCCTTATCATATAGGTTTCTAACATACCCAGAATACTTCTAAACTCCTACTGTAAATTACTTGCTCAAGCATCATACACACCTCTGTAATCCCCAAACAGGCCTACTATGTCTATCCTTCCAAAACTCCCTTAGATAGATAGATGTGTATATATATACACACACACACTTGTATACATCTTGGTTAAGTAAAACCAGAACACACAAAACCCCCCCAGATGTTACGGATAATTCAAACTGCATCGCTCACCCAAATAGCTGTTCTCAAGCTTAAAAGCCCCTCTCTCCCTTATTCACTTTCACCGTGAAAAAAATATTCATATAGCAAGTATGCAGCTAAGAATGAAATAGCTAAATAAATTCTTCTCAGCAAACTTGCAGCAGAGCAACACGTCTGCCCTCCATTCTGCCTGCAACACGTCAAACAGCTGACTGAAGAGAAAGGAAGCTTGTATTTATCTTCTTTTTCTTTATCAATTCATGGCCTTTATCTCTGTAAAAAGATGTACTATGGAAAGCAGAGGTAGCTGCGGGGCACAAAATGGGTGCCACACTTCCTACTTTCCCCTTCAACTAACTTCCAAAAAAAAATGAAGTGTTCTGTTACGGCCAAAACTGCTTAAACAAAACAGTTTATAAAATTGTACAACCAACAGTCAAAGCTATATTAAACCAAGCGTCCTCAAGCATTGCTTACAGACTTGGTGGTACCACTAAGTCTGAATGCTTTTTAAGACTCACAATGAATATATTTTAGTTGCCTGTTCATACAAGCTAGTCAAGCTACCAAGATTTTGCTACAGCCCATATTTTAGCAAAAGAGACTATTACTAAAAAACCCCAACACCTCTCCTAACACTACTTCACACAGTGAAAATGGACTCTCTATCAGGAAAGCAAATTAACTGTTTCTACTTTAATATCAGTGCAACTTCGATCACATCCCATCACTTGCTGCAGCCAGCTTAAATTTATTCTCCTCAAAAGCTTTTGATGTGGAACCACGGCAAAAAGAAAAAAAAAATAGCCTAGGCAACCACACACGCACACGGGTACAGGCACACACGAATCTATACTTGGTTAATATGACCTTCAGTTAAAGTCACTTAGCCCTATTCTGAGAATTAAAAATAGGAGCAACTCTTGTAAAAGGACTATATAAATGGTCAGGAGAAATATTTCCATTTTTCCTCAGAGTTTATATTTACTTATTGTTCTGAGGGGGAAAAACATGCAACGTTAAGGCCTCACCAACCTTATTATGTCTGAGCTTCCCCCGCAGCCTTGCAGGATGGAATTCTTTTTTTCCCCTCCTCAAAGTCACAGGGGATGAGTTGGGTTGGAGGAGGCGGGACACATCTCCAGGATATCTCTTCAGCTACAAATGCACACTTACCTCATAAATCAACTGTGCAAAATGAAGATACTACTGTACCCCTTCTTTGTTATTCTTGCTGCAGAATAACAAACTCACCAGCAAAACCAAATATGATTGCTCATCTGATTCACTTTATCATCATTTCAGACAGTTTGAACTGATCTGCTAATTTTACATGGAAGCAGGCTAAGAAGCCTCCACACATCCCACTCCCTGGCTGAGCTGCAGGACAGTGATCTCCACTCTGTGTGTGTTCAAGAGTTGATTGGGGCAGGGGAAATAGATATTTCCATCTGAATTCTGAAAATAAACTATACATGCACTAACTTACAACTTTAGCACAATAAATTCTTTTAAGATAAAGAAGTAAACACTAAGAAAAAGACAATTCAAAGCATTGCTACAGTCCAAGTGAATTGGAAGCAGGAAAAAAACAAAAAAGGTGATCTTTCATACTTTAGCTCTTAAAATAGAAGTAAAGTATGATGCCACGCCTGTAAACCAACTCCAGTCTGTCTCAGTGGCTGCACTTCTCTCTCTAGATAACTGAGATTCAAGGACAACAGGATCAAGCCAAGTCAGGGCGTAGCTGGCCCAGTTACTTTTGGAGATAAAGCATTTGTTACTGAACAAATTTACATTTTTATGAAGAATAGCTACATAGAAGTGATCTCTGAGAAACCAAAGGACATCTGACAGTCAGAGAAATCATTGTGGTATTAGATGAAGAATGCCAACAGAAGTCTTCCTTACTAGGTAAGTCAATATAAAAGCTGCTGACATTCCAAGACTGGAAGACAAATTATTTCAAGCAGAGGGATTTTGGCACTGAACAGGAATATGTAGAGTATAACTTTATTTGTATTTGACTTTAAAACACCAGGACAGGTTCAGGAGAACACTTTAGTCAGAAGGGCACTGAGCCTAAGAATAAATTTATAACCAAATCAGCGACAATTACCCTAATGGTAAGTTGTCTTGCACCATTCCCTAGAATTGGCAATTCTTTTATATGAAAGCCTAAGTATCAGAAAATAATAGTTAAGTATCTAACAACTCGTCTGTAAGTTAAATCAGAGAATTTAGCTTGAAGGACTGAAAGTGCTCTCGGGTTCAACATTGTTTAATCTGTTCTGTACCGTACAGTTAGCATGGTCCCAGAAGAAGAGCACACAGTGTATTAGAAAAGTTCCAAAGGTCTGTCCCAAAACAACGTGACACTGGCCTACGGGAGTTTGTCCCTGCTCAAGTATCCAGCGACATTCAAGATGCCAAGGTCAATGGCAAAAGCATGTTCAAACTCATTCATTATAACCAACAGTAGATAAATCATCTCGGGAGCTACTGTAACGATAACAACAAAAAACCAAAAAAAGGTCTCTGTTGCAGCTGATTCATCTAAAACTTCAGTTTTTACTGAATTTAATTTATTTAATTAAAAGAGTACAACCCTCTATTTAAGAGGTGACTATGCTGTGAATGTACCTGTAACTGATATGCAATTAAGTAACATGCAACATACTTAAAATAAAAAGCTCAATCGGGATTTTGGTACGTATAAAGTACTTTAAATGAAATACCTCACATCAAAAGGTTCAGTTTAATCAGTATCTATTGTGCAAATAAAGCCTGTGTACACAGTACAACCTGTACTGTGCAAAATACAGACCTGTATGTCATTTAACTTGTGCTTAACCCCTCAACATGCTAGTACTTTTAATAGTTCCAGCTTGTTTATACCTTTTAAAATGGTCTAACACATTTAATAGGTTAATCATAATTATGCTATCCACAAGTGCTGTGTCATTAGAGAGAGTGCTCTACATAAAACCAGTCTCTTCTATCGATCAAAAGCAACTGCTCTTGCCTTTCTTTTACCTGCACCTCAAGCAGTTTTAATGTCACAGGTACATTACCATGATGTTCAAATGTAAGTTAAATGTCTTTTTCCATCCTCTAAAAGAACACGGAAATTTCATTTGGCTAGTAATTCAATCACTAAGGCTTTTAGCAAATAATTCTTTTTCCAAAGATATTAAATCTTCATTACCAGAATACATTTTTACTGTTTGAAATCTATGATCTTACTGAGAAATGTCCAAATGTTTAATGTGGGGAAATCTGACAGCTATAAATATCAATTCATCTGAAACAGTTACCTCATTTTATACACAGATAAACTACTTGGGGCTTTTGGGAGTACTATGAAATAATGCAAAATAATGGTAGTGTAAAAATGAAAACAGACAATTATGTGCAAGAGCTGAAGGTTTAAAATTTAAAAAAAAAAAGGTGTTTTTTTTATATCTAAGCATGCAGATGAACACAAAAGGGACCAGATTCCCCACCATCTCTATCCTGAAACGAAGAAATGTGAAAGTAATCCTAAAAATCCGTATCTTATTTGGAAATACAACTCTTATATAAATATTCCACTAGTCTTTATGGAGAAGACACTGAATGCAATTACGTAAGGGCTGACAAGTAAAGTATTTTCTAGAGTCTTTTAAACCAACTATCGTAAAATAAAAAAAGTAGTTAGATAATACAGATTTGAGGGATGGCAAAGATGAGATTCACACAGAACAGTTTTCAGGCTGCTCATGAAGACCTGTGAGTGAATGGAGCAAGAAGAAAACTGGAGTTCATGCACTGGGCATAGCTCTTCAGCAAGTGGTATTAATGTGCAGGAATTAAAAAGAGCAGTAATAAGAAATAAGTACTGCACATACTAAAGAGCTTTAAGAACAAGAGAAATTTTAAACTAAATTCTGAAATAAAAGGAATTATAGTATTGCCTATTATGATTACAGATACAAGTGAGCAGGAATGTTATAGTTGTGCCATCTTTTAGTAAGTACTTATCTCCCCCATTTAATATAATAACTCGATTGAACTAATTAGTCAAAGAGAACATACCAAGCTCTGGTAAGTCCCCTTCACTTTCAAAACATGTATACAGTTTGTAAGTTAGTACCTTGGAAAACCTGTTTTAAAAGCTACCATAATTGAAGAAAAAAAAATGAAATAAAACAAAAGAAAGGAACATTTCAAAACCAGGCATACCAACTCAGAATCTCCCTCCCCCATACGTAGATAATATCCAGGCAATACCTACCAGTCTTTTTACTTTGCATTTTCCAAATATACACGTTTATGCACAGTACCCGGTATTTGCTTTCAACTCAATTATAGAGCTTCTGTATTTTAGTACATAGTGTGCCAAAATAAAAAATAATTATTTTGCCCGAACATAGAATGCTATCTAAAAATCAGAATAAGTTTGAACTTTAAACTTCTTTGGTTTGGGCGTGTATTTAATGAAAGAGCAAAATAACTGAATATGCTGTTATTGCAATGTTTGATTAAGCTTCCTATGGCTACTTCTCCTGCAAGACAAAAGAATGATGGATCACATTTTTCCCCCAGGATAAACAGTTTTTAGGCTACAAAATCAGATTAGCCAAAACAAGCAAAATTTCAATATAACTGACAGGGCACTGATGGCTCTTAGCTACAATCCACACCACAGCCCAACTGTGTTACTGGGAATTTGTGAAGGTGGGCATGGCCATGATATCACAGGAGTAGACAAATTAAAATAATGAGTCAACACAGAACCTGGGGAAAAAATAATCTTCCTTTTTGTTTCTGCCAGATCTAAGCAAACATTTCACTGATACACAAACCCACTGCAGCAGGCAGTAGCTGTTGGTGTAACTACCGACATACATAAAACATCAACTAGGATGAATGAGACACTTAAATTGCATGTGTGCCAACTGCAGTTAAGAAATTAATGAACAAAAAAAATTACAATCTTTTTTATTGGAACAATTAAGTTTTCAGACAAGCTGCAGAATTTCCAGCAGACAATACTGAAGAGCAGAAGCTACTTATGAAAACACAAAATTTTTGCTTCAGGTCTTCAATAATAAGATATGTGTGTACATAGAAAAGCAAATACATAGAATATGCATTTATATCACCATAAAAGAGCTTACAGTTCTTTGTGCTTCTCCTCTGCCAAAATTTGGTCATTTGGCTTCAGCCCATACCTTGAAAAAAAGAAAAAGCAAAAGAAAAACAAAAAGCGGTTACTCCTTTAAGAATACAACCATAAAATGTATTTTTTTAGTTGGCAAATTATTATTATGTAGTATTTGGTGATTCAGGTACCTCAGGTATTTCAAAGACAGCAGCAAAGTTTTCTAAAAAATTTCTTCCATGTTCATTAAATAAACAACATCACAAAACTTTTGCTCTATATCACAGCTTCAAATTACATCAGATAGTTTGGCTTGCTATACATACAAAATCATTGCACTTCATACCATCAACTGTACATAAATACACATCTTATCATTTGGATCTGCAAAATATGGCAGTGAGGAACACAGACAATGTGAACCCTGAATCTGGCTGCAGTGTTTGGGCATTGGGTATTTGGGAAAATTTCTGCAGTCCATACGGACCACCTCTGATGGAAATGAGAGCTTGAGAGAAAGCAGTTTAACCTAATAGGCAATAGGTTGCTTGCAATGTCTGAAGAGGGAAAAGGAACCCAGTCTCCCCAGCCCAGGCTACTACTAGCCACACTGCAGCCTGCACTGTCACTCACTGCCACAAACCCTTAAGGAGTGACCTCTCTTTTGTCCAACCGCAGAGCGAGATCTTTTGCCATCTCAAAATATTCCACTAATCTAACTGCTGTGGCTCGCTATGGGGTTTGGGTTTTGAGGGTTTTTGACTGGTCTGCAAGAAAGTCATACATAATGTCAGCAGCTAAATGTCAAGTGTCCATTTGCTCGTTCTGCAAACAGCAGACTTGTGCTCACGCTGCAGAAGGCAGAGGGTTCCCACCGTCCCTTTGCCCTCTGGTTTTGTTCCTTACTCCAGTCAACTGCAGAACCATAAATTACTCCTCCCGAGGAAAGAGTCTGGTCACCAACCAACTACAAGCAAGCTATCTTGCAAACTGATTTTTATTTCCAACAGATAAAAATGTCTGTTCTCTCTTCCTTATAGCACTTTCTGATGATATTTCTCTGAAACTTGTTTTTCCTGCATCCATTTAAAATGCAAGCATCGACCCCAGACACATTCCCAAGCTGGCTAGTGCCGCATTCAAACATACAAGACACCCACGGACTGACCCATTTTTCTTGTTTACATACGCAGAGACTGCCTTGGGTTATTTGCCATAGTATCACGCCGACTTGCACCCAGATATGATTGCAGAATGATTCCTTTAGTGAACCTTAGTTTACCCCATCTTTTTTACCACCAACCTCTTCTTTCACCACAAAAATGGTATATTTCAAATAGTCTTTTCCTGACCCCTAAAAATACTGCTTTGATAGCAAGTTCTCAAAGAAAATTTCCCGCCAAGGGACACGCTTGTAGAATTCAAACTTTTATTAGTACTTTATGCATTAAGACAGGATGCATATTGTATTCCATACACAGCTGCTGAAGTATTTAATACATTTAAATGGGCCACTAGCACAGTGAATAGCTTACATAATATTTCCCACCATGTGTTTCGTAGGCAAGATTGATAAGCACCAGTTGGCTCTTCCTAACTGATGAAGGTTAGATTTCAGAGATTTTCTGTAAGAAAACAGTTTAGGAGCCAAGGATACTAAATGCAAGATTGACGCTAAAGACGTGCAGTAGAAAATTTTTAAATAAATTGGAAGATTTAAAACCATCTAAGCAGCCAGAACAGCATACTGTATATATATTACACATTTACATGTCTGGTACTAAACTAGTAAGTAGAAGAGAAGCGAATATGCTATGGAAGTGGGCAAAGGAACTAAAGGGACCACAGCTGCCTTTTTGTTCTGTTTTCCACCCTGTGAAATTCAAAGTTCAACACACCTCAGCACATGAAACAATGATTACTCTTTTCAACTGTCCAGTACCAAACTGTGATTTAGTTTCAAAATGTTGATAGTCTCGTCATCACTGCTCAAGGTCCTATTTATTTCAAAAAGGGAGCCTAGGAATAAAAACATGTAAGACAACATTTAAAAAATGATAAATTTAAACACTTGGCTATGTCCTTCACAGGCATTTAGCCCACTGGAAGAGCAGCCTGTGTTCCAGCCACCCCCTTCAGCATGGCAGCTGCACACAGCTCTGAAGGACAGATGAGGAGCCCCAACTGCAGCAGTCACCAATTTCCACCCGAAGCGCAGCTGCTGGCCTGCATCCCCCTCTCCAGCATCAGAGCATCAAGCCCAGGGCTTCAGCCCAACAGGCTGATTGTCCCTGGGGTAAAGCGTCCACTTTTGGAAGACTGCAGCTTTCTCCCCAAACTCAGCTCCTCCTGGAATTTCTTAAGCCACGTTCTTGGTCTAACCTCTAGATGTCATCGTATCATAGTCACTCCAACATCCCCTGTTCTGATCAAAGCCCAAGAGACCTAGCTGTAGATAGGAGCTAACAGGTATCATCACTATCACCTATTCCTTAATTGCAGTTTAAATGAGAACTTTCACACTCCTTTGCATTTTTAAAAAAAAAAAAAAAAAAATTATCTCAACACTGAAAAGAGTAAACAGTGTTCTTTCCACCCTGGTTACAAAAAGGCATATTTAGGCATTTAACTGACAAGGATAAACGAGCAAACTCAGAAACAAAGCCCCAGCTCCAGTTCACACTCTGGAAAAACATCTCTCTGTCCTTTGACTACAGTGATATATGTAAGATCACTGGATTAGCCAGCTGAGCAAGGTGACTTGAATGCCCCCCATTACTGCCTAACCCCGTAACTTCAGAACATTAAGAAAGTGGAGGCACATTTCAATGAAAAAAATCTTGAAACAACTGAATTGTAATTATCAAGGATATTTTCAACTTCCCAAGACAAAGCTTTCCTGAACCTCTCAATCTTTTTTCCTCATTTGTTTAATGTAACCAATAACGCTACCAGAGCTCAGAAATGCATTTCATGTTCTTTTCTTCCTTCCTAGTTGTTATGTTTCCAGAAGCAAGTTTTATGTACATGCAGATACATACGTATCAAACTTAGCCCCCTAAAGCACTAATTATAAATTCACAACTACATTAATCTTATATATTTTCCCTTTCCACAAGCCTGAAAATAAGCACAGATCCAGACTCCAGTATTAACGCAGTCATTCCAAGGACAGGTATTAGACACAGCCAGAATGGTGTTAGGTACATACAGCTAAATATACTCTGTCAAAAAAAAAAATAATGCCAAGGCCATTTGGAAGAGTTTTACTGTGTAACAGCTAGAGGTACAACTCCAGCCAATACGTTCTCTTTGGTTATGGTGCTATTAAAAAAAAAAAAAACCAAACACAATAAATCAAGGTGGCATACCCTCCACTTGCATATATATGACCTCCCTAGCATTCACCTACATCTTTAACATCTCAGTTTCAGATTTTGCAGAAATGTAACATTTTTATTAAATGTCTTCATTTCTTAAGCATACTAGAACCTGTAAGTTCAGCTCTGACTTGTGCAATGTATTTTGAAGATACTTCTGAAACAGTAGTCCTAACAATCAATGCTTTTTTACTTCCCAGCTTCTGAGAGAATATGAAAATTAATGTGCTTGGACTGCAGTCAGCATTTTTTACAATAATGCTCTTAATGTAACAACCAGCCGTAAGGCACAGCTCCCTCAGGCAGCATCCAATTTTACAAAGCCTTAACCAAATTAAAGAGAAAACACAGCCTACGCTAAGTATGTACTGGTGAAAAACTTCAAATGAATATCAAGTTCAGATCTGTTCTGCGAACAAGAGTTTCCCGAAAAGCTGGTAAAACTCACCTGTCCTAAGGCCCAAAATAAAAACTGGTGATGAGCAAACAGGTTTGAAAAATAGCAATAGATCTTCATAGCTTCAAAATTCATTCTCCTTTCAAAATTTCTGATTTGAATCCACCAACCTAAGCAAAAACCTACATCGAAACAATCGCTAAAAATTGCACAGATATCAAACTAAAAATCTGCAAAATCTGTGCAGACTTATACACTGCTGCTTGGGCCAGAAGAGCCGAGAGAAAATCTCTGCCACACAGACTACCCAGAAACAAAGAGGTACAGGAAACTCTCTGTGTGTGTATAAATATATGTATTAAATATATATCTCAGAGTAATATTTTCGTCAATATTTTCAAGAATACTTGTGAAGGAACAAGACACAAAAGATACAAGAATTTTTTTGCATTAACCATGAACGTGAGTAGTCAACATTTATAAAAAATTAAAACGATAAAAAAGATTAAAACAATTTTCAGTAACACAAAGTTGCCAAAGTAAAGCATCCTAGAAAGCTCCAAACATATCTGCACAGACGTTCTTCTGCCTTGTTTGATGTACAAATAAATACAAACTTTTTGCCACAGTGCATGGCTCTGACTAACCTTGCTCCCCTTTAAATGCACTTGGGCTTTGCTATTCCATTAGCTTATTGTATTTGACATGCTGGGCTGCAGTTACCTTTTAAGTATTTCCCAGATTGATTAAAAATTGAACGTATGGGAGGGTAGATGTTCAACACGTTCTTTGAACTTTGCAGAAAAGTCATCCAAAAAAAGGAACAGAATGCAATTTCTCTGTCAGAGACCTAGAGCAAGTGGGTAGTATTAACTGGACAAGACAAGCAGAATTTCTGCTATAGTAGGCTACACTTCATCAATAAAAGACAAGACCTTTTAAGACAGAGCTCTGCAGAAGCATTTCTTCATAGGTTTTCAACAAAACTATTAAGAAACCTCAAGAACTTCAGTACAGTCTTCTGGTACTTTAGATTAATCTGAAGAAATTTCCATACAAATGATTCAGCAATTATGTTGCTTCAACTTTCAAGTGATATTAAGGCTGCTTTCACTGTTCTAAAAAAAAAAAAAAAAAAAAAGAAAAAAAGAAATGCAGTCCTTTTTCTACTGGTTTATCTTAATTATTAGTCTTGTAAAAACTAGGACAACCAGCCTGCGGGACAGTGATGCTCACATGTCCTTTTCCAGACTGTATTGACCAAACTGCTTTCTACCAAACGCAGCTCACACATCCCACGAGATCTTTCAGGTCAGAAGCACGGCCATGTGAGAACCTGCTACAGCCAGGCACCCTCACAAGCAGCATTTACAGACCAACGCACATGGCAAGTCCAACACAGGCTCCCAAAATATTTCTCACACAACAGATTTAGGGGGGGTGGGTATAGAAGGTCACCCTGTTTCTCAGCTTCCATCCGCAATTTATCCAAGAGAACAAGCAATGCTGCCACAACTGCTAACTCCATTTCTTCTATCTTGATCTATGTGGAGATCAAAAGGCAGTAAGTGAACTGCTTTTCCTGCAGTAGTAAAACACTACTTAAAGCAAGGCAGTACTTCTGCATTTTTGACAAGGCTACAGTTGCTCAGAAATTAGTCAGGTCTAATGCAGTCTTACTCTTCTGATGAGCCTAATAATCTTTTTCATGTACAGAAATATGGAGGGTAAGTACCATGATTTGTATTTGTTTGGATCGTTACTCTAAGCTTGGCTAAGCCCAATTCTAGGAGACGTGCATTTTCTAAATCAAAGATGAAAACAAAAAACCACAACCCAGACCACACCTTATGTATAAATTCAGCAGCCAAATTCATCATGGACCACATGCAACCAGCTAAACCAAAATTAAAGTTCTGTGTAACTGACACACAGATACATCCTAGTCCAAATATTTGGTTTAAGGCATCATTTTCCCCCCCCCACTAAAAAAAAAAACAAACAGTAAAGGGCTTTGATTCATATCCTGAAAGTCTCAGTCTCCTGCCGGACTTACACTGGTTTTATTCCACCAGTGTGGAATAAAACATCTACTTTTTCATTTTTTCCACAAATTCCTCCATTGCTTTGCTACAGTCTCCCAGCTTCACCATCTAAAGGCCACTGCACTCCTCAGTCCCTCAACATCACATTCCCTTATTCCTCCAGAACAGGGTAGTTGGTCCCACCTACCTTTTCACATTCTTTCTTGGCCTCAAATTGACAGCAAAATGGGGACCCCTTCTAAATTGATTTCTTGTTTTAATACCAGCTGATCATTTGCTGTTACTCTAGGATGCCCTTGTACAGACTAGACAATTTTAGAAAAATTCTTTACTGAGTAGATACTGCTTTGGTGCCAAATACAAAAAGCAAGTTCAGAATCTCTTCCCTAAAAAAATGAAAGCTTAAAAAGAGATCGTATGGTTGCAGTAAAATCTCAAAGAAAACCCACTTCCAGAAAAACCTAAGTTTTGCGGTAGTCGACTTATACCAACAAAAGAAGGAAGTGCTTAAAAGACTTCTCCGTCAACCTCTAGGAAAGTAGTAGGGCTGTGAGAGAACGTACATCTCAGAAGGACTTCAACATGGATCAGCGCTAGACCCAACACTATGCCACGCATTCAGGAGTGATCTGGAGCTAAGTATAGCAGCCACTGATGGAATCCATAGATGACAGCAGATTGGCACGGGTATGTAGTGACAAAAGAACATTCCAGCAGACAGTACAATGAACCCATTCAAACACAGTAACCTCAAAACACAGACAGATGCAGAGCCGAGTAAATAAACAAAAAGAATAAAAATATTGGCAGGGTAAAAGCATCCCACAGAGTAGACACTTGGAGAGGAGGGAAACCAGGTGTCATGATCTGCAACTAACTCAGCCTGTCAAACACTGAACACATCAATGAACAACTTTTAATAGAAACAGCAAAGAGCAAACAAACAAAACAAACAAAAAAAAAGAGGAAAAAAAAACACCAAGTGAACAGTCAGAATCCCTAATTATTTTGTCCCCTTCCCTTTTTGAACAGAAAACCAGGTAGCTAAAACATTTAGCTTGGGAAGAAAAAAGGTCGGATGAAGTTGACAAGCAACTGACATATTTGACAAGTCATGGCAATCCAGGGAAGTTCCCACTCACTGGAAAAGGGGAAACATAACCACCATCTTTGAAATGGGAAAAAAAGGAAGACCCAAGGAACTACAGGCCAGCCAGTCTCACCTCTGTGCCAGGCAAGATCATGGAGCAGATCCTCCTAGAATCTCTGCTGAGGCACATGGAAAATGAGGAGGTGATCAATGACAGCCAACATGGCTTCACTAAAGGCAAGTCTGACAGATTTGATGGCCTTCTGTGATGGGGTGACAACATCAGGGGATAAGGGAAGAGCAACTGACATCATCTACCTGGAGTTGTACAAAGCATTTGACACTGACCCGCACGACTTCCTGGTCTCTAAAGTGGAGACACGTCGATTTGATGGATGGAACACTTGGTGAAAAATGAACTGGCTGGATGCCACGTTCAAAGTCAGTGACTCGATGTTCAAGTGGAGATCAGTGACAAGGGGTGTTACTCGGGGGTTGGGTAGGTACTCAGCACCCTAGCACTCAGGGCTGTTTAATATCTTTGTTGGAGACATGGACAGTGGGATAGAGTGCACTCTCAGCAAGTTTGCAGATGACATCATGCTCTGTAGCATGGTTGACATGCTGAAGGGAAGGGAAGGACCTAGACAGGCTCAAAAAGTGGGCCCATGTCAACCTCATGAGGTTCAACAAGACCAAGTGCAGGGTCCTGCAAGCGGGTCACAGCAATCCCAAGCACAAATACAGGCTGGGCAGAGAATGGATTTAGAGCAGCCCCAAGGAGAAGGACTTGGGGGCGTTTGTGGATGAGAAGCTCAACATGAGCAGGCAGTGTCTTTCTGGGCTGCGAGAACATAAACGCATCATAGGCTGCATCAGAAGTGTAGCCAGCAGCTCAAGAGAGATGATTCTGTCCCTCTGCTCTGTTCTTGTGAGACCCCACCTTAAGTCCTAAATCCAGCTTTGGAGTCCTCAGCACAGGAAAGTAATTGGCTTGTTCTAGCAAGTCCAGAGGAGGGCCAAGAAGATGATGAGAGGTCTGAAGCAACTCACGTCTGAAAACAGGCTGAGAGAGTTGGGATTGTTCAGCCTGGAGATGAGAAGACTCCAGGGAGACGTTAAAGCAGCCTTCCAGTACCTGAAGGAGGCTACAGGAGAGATGGGGAAGGACTTTTTATCGGGGAGTTAGACAACAAAGGTTAATAGCTTTAAACTGAAAGAGGGGAGATTTAGGTTAGATTTTAGGAAGAAATTCTTTACTGTGAGGGTGGTGAGACACTGGAACAGGTTGCCCAGAGAAGCTGTGGCTGCCCCATCCCTGGAGGGGTTCAAGGCGAGGTTGGATGGGGCTTTGAGCAGCCTGGTCTGGTGAGAGGTGTCCCTGCCCAGGGCAAGGGTTTTGGAACTCGGTGATCTTTCAGGTCCCTTCCAACCCAAACTATTTTATGACTTGTAAGCAGGAGTTAAGCACACACTAGTGGCAACAGGAAAGAGACATAAAAAAATAGCAATAGAACATCAAGATACTTCTGTCTTAAGACTGTTGAAAAGAAATAGCTCCATAGCTATCAATGACACAGAATTGAGTCCAGCTAGGAAAAGAGCACGTAGCATTGTCCTTGCAGAGAATTACACCACTTAAAACAAAAGCATCTGCTTAAGGAAAAGTTTAACTGTAACTCAAGCAACAGTTCTTGACCATTTCATTTATAAAAAAATCCAGACTTTAAACACTTCTACTGGAACAGAAATTTCAGGGCTGAAAGAATGGAAGACCACCTTGGAGAACACATGCAGTTATTTCAGGTGTTTTCATTTTTAGCCAGTTATTAGTACGCAGTTCCTGTGTACTAGTACGACTGGTGTCACACTTGGCTGCATCACATCATATACGAACCTCTGTTTTTCAGAAAAAAAACCTTGGAATGTCTGAATAACACAGGTCCCAAAAATATTAGCAGAAAAATATATTTTTTTAATCACATACTTATTATGGAAATGAAAGATGGATTTAAATTTCAACACAGAATTAACTTTAAATTACACTCTTAAAATACAGTTACTGATGTCAGAAGTTAGAAGAATTTTGTTTCCCCAATTTCTTGCATGAGTATGATCACTAATTTAAATGTAATCATTACTCGGCATAATTCTTCTGGCATTTTTTCTTTGGTTCTTTTTTTTTCCCCCTTGATCAACATTTTCCTAAGTAATTATTTCTAAATTATTCAGTGTTAAGACAGACTCACGACTGATAATATGGTTGGAAATCAGGACTTTAATCAGCTATTAATATTGTAAGAGATTTAAAGCGCTTTTGAAATGGAAGTCAAAACAATAATAGGTTTAAATGCTTAAAAGGGATTAAGAAAGCCAGGAAAGTTCAAAGCCTGTTAATCACCAGAGTGTGGAAAACTATGATCATTTAATAGGGTCAGGCCTATCACTCTGAACTTAAGCATATAGTAGCGGCCTTGTCAAAACAGTTTTCTTAACTATGAAGTAGTGAGCTAAAAATTTAAGACATGTAAATACTACCTGTATACAGCTAAAGAGAAATGGTTTTTCAGTAATATTTTTTTAAATAGCTGACTGCAAGCACCTTTTAAAAAGCTGTACACACTGTATGGTTTTTTGGAAATTTGAAAGCTCTGAATTCTAGCCTCATTACACTGGTAGCAATATACTTGGTTGACCTTTAGTAATTTCACGAAGGAATAAAATACTAATTCAACTTGTGCAGAACTATAGGCAATTCTGCTTATAGACTCAACTCTTTAACATGTTATTTTAATATTATTCCTTTGAGCCTTCAAGATTTAAATCTTTCGTCGTTTCTGCTCTGAACTCATAATCTAACCTTTATATATCTGTTTTCTTCAACCAGAGATAAACAGTGTTTGTAGTCAAATTCATTTTGATTATAAATACAAACCAGATTTCACAATCTTGCATTAAAGTTTCATTTGCATAAAACCTTACCAAAAACAACCCAAGGTAATGTGCATAACCTGAGCAGTAATAAACTGAAGGGTTCCTATTCTGTTCCTAATTATCCAAGATTACTTGAAAATTTATTGTTCGGACCAACTTGTTCCAGCTCTGTAACAGAACCTGTCACTCTAGCACTGAAAATACCAAAATACCTTCCTGCTGCTGCTTAAGGAGCTCTGGTTTGAGCAGGAAATCATAACAAAATATCCTTGTAGGAAGGCAGAGTAATGCGGTTGTTGACATGACCCTGAGATTCTCCTGCCCAGATTTATAGATTATTTTAATTATTTCTTCTAAATAGAGACTCTCAGTGTGTCACATAGGAATAGTACTGCCAGCTACTCCTTTAGGCTTGAAAATGGATCTTTTATCATTTCTTCTAAGGAGAAAGCAGACTTGTAAAGCAATGTGCTTTTTAGGTGTCATGGTGAAGTATAATAGGTTCTACTTCTACAATGAAATTCAGGTTAATACCTTGGGCAAACTAACAAAGGCAGTAACACTACGCCATTGCAAACATAAACCAGCAGTATTAGGCTCCATCAACATGCAACACAGTTCAGAACTGAATTACAACTTTGTCCCCATATTAGATCTGTTCTGTCTCTATCTCTAAAAGAAAAAAAAGGAAAGAAAATGTCTACAATGCAATTATTTTAGTATCTCTACCTAGAAAGAAATGCCACATCAATAAAAATCAATTAAGACCCAGCAAAAGACAATTATTCTCCAGTGAAGAACTCATAAACCACAAAGTCAGCCCAGAATATTACTCTCAAGCAATAAAATCCTCCCAAAGGAGGATACTGGAAGTACTGAGGCTATACTGAATCTTGATTGATGGTAAATACTTTATTGACTTAAAAATTCTAAGAATTGACCTTTTCGTCATTCACAGGGACACAGAGAAAAGACTGGTATATTATATTCGATGCACAATGCATTGCTCCATTTAGAAACCATAAGAAAAATAACAGGGAATCTTACATACCAGTTAAACTTCTTATTTATTTAAAAAAATATAGCTGAAGATGTATTCCCTTTTCCATTACACAGCTTTATGGATGTTTTTCTGTTTGTGATAGGCTAGGCAAAAGTATCAATGCCATACTGTTATTGCAACCTACATGAGTCTTTGTGCTGCCCTAAAATTCAATCTCTTCCATCATCCTCTCCGCATCTGAGCACTCGTTCCAGAACAGTTCAGTTTATAGAAACTTTGACAGAGAACTGTCAGGGTCATATGCCTTAATTTTCTCTAAAAATGATCTTAAACACTGACTAGAGCAAGCAGCAAGCTAAGCTACAGACAAGTGTTGCAGCTACTGCGAAATTCCAGCCATGCTAAAAGAACTTATCCAAGTCATTAAAGGCATTAGCTGCACTGGGGGAAAAAAACAGCAGATGAGAAATGTCAAAGAAGGTTTCTTTACTGCATTGAAAATCTTATTTTCATCCTAAAGAATGAAGGAACAACACCAAGATGGCGATTCAGGGAAGGGCTCTTAAGGGATAAACTCCTTGCTCTGCTACCGCTAAAGGATGAGACATACCAAGAACAGCAATTACAGCTTCTGAGAAGAGCTGTTCCTCCCTTTGCCTCTGGCCACAGCTGATGTTTTGTGTCTTAACCCTTCACCCACAGTGGGAGCTGCAGCATCAAGCCCAGACTTCCAAGGATCTGGCAGAGGAAAAAGGGACCGAGGCATTTGGACAGTTCCTGCCAGTTACAGCCCAAAAGAGCTTCCCACTTGGGCTGAATAACAGTTTTGTCTCAGGGCTGGCTGTAGAAAAAGGTGGGTTTGAGCAGTTTTAATTTTGTGAGTCAGCAAAAATTTGAAATTCAAAATACCCTCCCTATTTTGTAAAGTTGCCAATATTCTTTTAATACCTTTTAACCCTTATTTTTACATAAAACTTGAAATTCCCTGAAAACAAGTCAGCTACACCTCTGATGTTCTTAGCTGGTGCTTTCAAAACAATAAAAAGCTAGCAATTACTGAAACAACTTACTCATCTTAATTACTCTGTTATTTGAATGGTGGAGTCTGTTGATACAACGCTACAGTTTGCCCTAGCTCATATATGTTAGCCACATCCCTAGAACAAAAGGGGCTAAAGAAAGAAGCCAGGGATTTTGTACAGGCTAAATTTTACAAAGGTGGCTTTTTTTTGTTCCTCCTTAAGTAGAGGAGACAGCTAATTCCCAACCCACAGTCCTCTGAAATGTGATTTCCAATGACTCCGAGCACGTGGAATTGCAATCTAAATGAAAAATACTACAGACTATGAAATTGAAACCGTATCTAATCAAGAAGCACATCTTAACACTTTACCTAATGTAGACCAGATAACCAGCTGAATTCTGTTTAGTACTTCAGCTGTTGGTTAGTACTGCTGCAGGAATCATCACCCAGCACAACTCGATTCAAAACCAAAACAGCCTCAAAGAAATACACTGCAACACACTCTTGCAAAAAAAATGAAATTCTAGCAAACAGATTTGGGGTAAGGTCTTTGATGTGTTTTCCATGCAGCAACTCTACAAAAATGTTCCCGAGAGAGACGTGAGATTCTGGAACACTTTGCTTCTTCTACTGGAAGGTCAGGGAAATATAAATGTTAGAAATTAAAAGACTTCTCTTGTACCTACAGTTCTTGTCTCAAAAAAAGGACAGATAAGGCATGCTACTTGAAGCCACGTAAGAGGCACTGGGATTGAAACATCTGCATTGCCATGTACCATTTTTGCTTTTCTATTTTAGTATCCATAGTTGAGACTGTGTGCCACCTTGACTTGGAGGGTCAGGCACTGAGTTTGCTCCTGGTTTCACTTCTCATGAAGGAGGATGACTGTACGCTTCCTGATTACAGGGATAGCATCACTTTACAGCGATCTTTACTGCTTGTCTTCCTACCAGTGGGAAACTCCTGTCACTTAAAAAGAATAAGACCCAGCTCGAACACTAAATAAGTAGGCGAAATAATACAAAGATTGAAAAAACGTCCATGGTAATACTTGTATTTCTACAACTTCTTGCTACTGTTCACTTGTTACAGCTTGTCGTGTTAGGCAGTCGTACGCTCCCTTTTACGCTTTGTCATGCGTGTTTCAGATTCCCACACTGAAACTTCATCACTTCTGCTCTTACTTCATGAGGGAAAAATGCAAGGAAAAAAGCAATTTAAAAAATTAAAAAATTAAAAAAAAACATCACTGAAGAGCAAGCTGGAAAAACAATCACCCAAAATTTTTCAGCCATAGCTCCCCAGTCTTTATCTGATAAGACAAACCCACAAGTTTAAAGCAGAAGTACAAAACGAAGGTAATTTGTATGTTAAAATTAATTCAAGCAGCTTGCAAAGACACAGAGCTTGTCTGAGTTGTCCTAAAAGACACAGCATTGTTTTACAGGATTTGGCACAGGCTCAAAATAAGAATTTAATGGCATATCAGAACACACAGCACAAACATCTACACACTGACTGATGAGCTCATCATTGAATCTCATTACAATAACTTAAAAAACCACCAACAAACAGCCACACACATTTTCACTGAAATATTCTATTATCCTATTAAAGGGGGGAAACCAAGGGTTTGTGAAATGAAAGATCTTTGCTCCCAGCTCTGCATTTAACCTAAATTTATTAGGGAACTGCAAGCTTCATGGCATCCTGAAGTCTACAACACAGACCTCGTTCTCCAGTAACTTGGAGAACTGATGGTTCTGCCCTGACAAAAATAAAGTGAAATAGCACACAAACAGCTGCTTTACCCTTCTCCAGCCCTTGACTAAGGAAAAACAAGAACACTGGTAATTAAGAGGAAGACAGGCTGCCTCCGCCCTGTCCCTGTGGGCTACAGCAGAGACCACAGGTCTGACGCTGGAGAAAGGAAGACGACAAGAAGAGGCAAAGCACAGGGCAGGCTAGGACCTGGTTTTGGGAGGCAGAGCACAAGCACAGCATTGGGGATCAACAGCAGAGAAGTACCCCGTGGCTTAGGTTCCAGTTAATGGTAACACTGACGTGGTATTTGCACGTTGTTCAGGAATAGCCTTACAAGGTACTGAGAATAGATGTTAAAAATTCATATTTAATTTCAAGGGAAGGACAGAGTCCCTCTTATCCTGATACACATAACTTGGGAAGAAAAGCTTTTAAAACTGCAAATTTCCTGACCTGATCAAAGCAAAAACAGTTAAATAGTAATAAGCATTATAATTTACTTTAAAAATCTGATTTTAAAAAAACTGAAGTTTGTAAAAAGCTCAAGGTATTCCAACCTTCAAAAATGCAATTATTAAATGTTGTTTTTTCCGAGAGGTGACAAATCAATTTCACCTACAGTAAAAAAAAAACTTGAGAACGTGACAAGTAACTTAATTTTTGATTGGATTTTTCTATTCTTCTATTCATGAGTGATCAAACTGTTTCAGTGTATTACTATAGTAACTAGAAAAAAAACCATCTAGCCTTTCTTATGTGGTTGGAAATTTTGGGTTGGAGAAGCAGGATGGGAATGGAAAACGATATTAAAATCACATCTTATTATCCTGTAATTAAAACAACGCCTGCAACCATACCCAGAACATCAATCACAATTTTTATCTGCTGTATCCTAAGTGAAAATTCATATCATAGTTGTGCAATCAGGAACTTTAAGATGAAAAGTTTTTCAGTACAAACAGCAAGTACAACTTCCAAAGAGAAAGTTCCACTATCTGGTTTTGGATCAGTT
Source organism: Gallinago jamesoni (assembly GCA_025769975.1). Classification (NCBI taxonomy): domain Eukaryota; kingdom Metazoa; phylum Chordata; class Aves; order Charadriiformes; family Scolopacidae; genus Gallinago; species Gallinago jamesoni. The sequence continues at coordinate 16,300,816 of JAOQGH010000002.1, forward strand.
CCAGCGCTCTACTGAGAAATCCAGCTTTTTCCATCAAAGGCACCTTCAGCAAGGGTCTTTTTATTTAATGTCACTGCCTAGTTAAAAACAGAAACACTCAACTCATAGAGCTTTTTCACTTAAAGTTCCATGTTCACATTGAGGATGCGAATGGGACCCAGTATTTCATTATTTGCCTCGTAACACAAGTTCCAAAGTTTTGCTAAACAAATTTTTACTTTGGAGTGAAGGGAAAATGCTGATAAGCTCTATGTTTGTGTGTGCATGTCAGTCTGTCATGCGTCTCAAGGTTATTCTAAAGAAAAAAATTAATCCAAGAATTAGATACGTTCTATTGACGTATATATTAAATTATTAAGTTTTCTGAAGAAATGGAAATCTAAAAACACAAAGTTATGATTTGCAGTTCATTACTAAGCAAGTATTTAAGAAAGTGAAAACATACAATAAACAGAAGAGATAACAAAGAGTGCAATATTTCCTATTCATGAACACGTTGCATCCTATTTTACTGGTAAATTAGTACTTACAAGCTCTTCTGTAATCATTGCTTAAGGTCAGTATACCTTGAAAACATCACAGCTCCTCATGCAGAACTCTGTCCTTGCATAGAATAGATTTTTCATAAAGCCTTTTCCAAATTGAGCTTAACTAAAAGCTTTCACTCATTGAACTAGGAATTATTATCAGGCTTGTAGGAAGCTCTAAGTACATTTTCAGGAATGCTACCAAATTTACAGGCACATTAGTACCGAGAGGATCTTCTTAAGACAGCCATCACTACCCTAAGGTTCTGCAAGCAAACACTTAATATTATTTTTTTATATAATTTACCAGCAGTCAGATGATGCAATTTGGCTCAACAGTTTCAACAATGTTCTATGGTCAGACCCTGAGATAAGCTAAATTGACTTCTACAGCTACAATTCAAAACACAAGATAATAATAAAGAACCCTCAGCTGTTCAGCTTCTCTGCCAAATGAGCCAGGGCAACAGCTACTTTTAGTAGCCATCTTTCACAACGATTAGTGAAACAAAGGCACATTGTATAGCAAAACTATCTTCAAAAAAAAAAAGGGTAAATTTTCAGGGACAAGTTTTAAAGTTATTACTATGTACTCTGCATACATTCAGCGCTGTACAGACAGATAACACAATCCCCATCTCAAAGCAATACAAGAAACCATTAACCTGTCCCAGTGGGTTGATGAAGCACACAAAGACAAAGTAAACACAAAGCTTCACATTAGCGAAGCTAAAAAAAATAAATAAAACTGTAAGTCTGTGGTGGTTTTTTCTGCTGCTTAAATCTGGCAGCAAAGCCTGGTTTTACAGCTTGTGCATTCTTTGATCCTGCAACCTCCTAGTACAGGATGACCACTTGTCTTCCTCGGTCTTCGAGCTCACTCCACCATGTGTTGTTGAGGAAGGGCTTCTTTTGCATTAAAGCCTTAAGACTATGTTGAAACGTGAGTCAGGTGACAATCACTTCAGATTGTGTAAAAGCTATTTAGACCTTTAGCCACTTTCTGAGAGTTAACTGCATGAGCAGTGTTTGTATTTCTTTTGCTATGGGAAGTTACAAAGGTTTCTGTTAGATATAAGCAAAGGTAACAAACTGAAAACGTTGAAAATAATACATGGGAGAAAGGCTAAAGCCACAGTTGTACAGACCAAACTAAATTTAATGCAAGCAAGCACATACTTTTCATTTCAACTGCTTCTCAAACCTTTTCCTAATTTATAATCCAAATACCCAAAAGAGTGGAAAATTTGTACATCATCTTCACTTCCATTACAGCAAGCACTAAAACAGCCTCAAACAAAGAAATTTAATTTACTAGAGGTCATCATTGCTCTATTAGTAACATTTGTGCTTAATCCATCATCCTCCAACAGCACTCTGCAGTGAGGAAAGATAAGAGAATGACCAAGAATCTTGGGATCTCTGGTAATGACCCAACCACTCTCAATGCTGCAGACAAGTTGATAACACACTGGAGGAGATCCATATCCATACTTGTGAAATTACAGCTCAAAATTACAGCTCAAAATTACAGCAGTTCTTCCTTCAGTGTGATGATAGTCTCTTTTCACACATTAAACATCACATCCACTCCAAAATACAAACACACTTTGAAGGCCCCATTTATTCTCCACTCCAAAATATAAACACACTTTGAAGACCCCATTTATTCTCCCTCTCCCGTTTCTTCAAACCTGTTCTTCCAGTGAAGAGTAAACAGAATATAAACCCATCTCTTGTTTTACAGATAGCCTGTAATAAAAACAGCATCACAGAGAAGGCAAGCAAGAGAACTAAGGAGCAGATGATACAGGCATGTAAGCTATTAAAAACCACAGATCTCTACTGAGCACCTTCTATGAACTTGTGCAAAGATTGCCCTAGACCCTGATTTTAAGGAGAAAAAAAATAATAAACAAACCACACATAAGGAGAAAGAGAGTTGGCTGCTTTAACAACCAATAACTGAATCAAATAGCAGCTTGTAATCCTGGACAATGACAGTGATCAAATAATCAGTCTGGAGATTACAAGTGTAATGGAATTCGGCATCCAGACTAGTAAACATACCTTCATTTATGAGAAAGTTGCTCTGGTCAAAAGCCTAGAAATTACAGTGAACTAAAGCAATGATCACCCTTAACCTCGATGTGAGAAACAGAACATATAGTGTAGTTTTCATTACACATCCACTCCTATTTAAGAGCATGGGCTGAAAGATACTGACATGCTTATACAGGTGCTGGCAATTTCAAATATTTCTCTTGCCTTCCCACTGGCTATTTAGAAGAAGATACAAGGTTTCCATCTACTTAGAAGTTCTAAGACTGGCACAATAATTCTGTCAACATGAATTTGTCAACAGCAATTCTCTCCACCTCCTCAGTTCATGAAGTCATAGACCCAAATGCTGGACAACAGCAAGAGAAGATTTGCCCACTCTGTGAACACACACTTCTCAGCTCCTGAACGTACACTCAAGGTGACAAATAACGACCAGATCTCTACAGTCTAGAAGTTAACTATAGTTAGATAAATGGCAAAAACTAAATATTTGCAAGTCAGAGCGCTCCAGGGAAAGCACGGAAACAGATACTATCTCCTAACTTTTAACAGCAGGACACCAGAGTATTTACAGGAGTCAGCAGTACTGAGTTTCTATGGAGTCTTAAAACATCATTGCCATGTTAATTTCTTTGCCGGCTTAATTAGAGTTTAATATACAGTGTAGTTTAAATTATCCTTAAATGCCTGTTACAGATTCAGTAGGTAAAGGAATCATTCCTGTTAAATGTCGCAGGAAGAACCAAGTACCAAAAGCTTTAATGAATACCTGTTAGCAAAGTCACTTTCACAGATCAGTGCAGCTATAGTTAGCAATTCACCCACAAAGCATCAATCCTTTTTCTATTCTTTTCCCTCTCACCCACAAAAAGCTGCTCTTTGAGCAAATTAAATTAAATTAAATAAATAAATTTTAAAAAATAAAAATAAATACTGTTAGGTTATGGAGTTAATGCAAATTAAAAATTGACCACCCTCCTCCAAAAAAAGCATTTCTCATATTTCTTTCATGCAGATACTCAGAAAAGCCAAGGACGTACAATGGATTACATTTACTTTGCTCTCCAGCTCTGTGAACAGAAAGTGAAGTGGTCTGGAGTATCACCAGCTTTCAACTGCGCCACCAACATTGCTAGCACTTTTCCAGATTGTCTCCCTGAAGAGAGATAAGAATTGAGACCCAGAAAACATAACTACCTGATAGAGGCCAGAGCTCTTCTGGCTCAGATAATGCCAGACTGCCAGTGTGCTCCTAAAAGCTCAAGACGGGCATGGTGAAGCCCAGGATAGGCTTAAAGCTTTCCAAAACTTGTCAAAAGACCAGAAGACTTTGGGGCCCAGATTAAACCAAAATCCACCTTGAAAGAAAGGTGACAGGGCTTTGCTAACAACCCAAGACTAAAATAGCCACCCAACCCTCCAATACTGCTCCTTTTCCTTGAAGCAGTATTACAGGGCAGCAAGCCGTTTCAAATCTGCTGGGATAGGACTGCATTATGTATTTATTTTCAGGTTTATTTATAACATGAATTGTAGGTCATTTAAATTTCACTGAATTCAGTGAAATTCAGTAAATATTGTTAAAAGCACCACCTAAGACTTCCTACACAATCTTATGCTGGTTCCATTTGCATTTTCTTAATAGAAGTTAAAAAAATAATCTGCTTACAGGATTCATTTTAATACTCTCTCATTTCATTGACAGTATACATTGATCAGACTTGCAACATCAAGTCCTTGATTCTGAACAAAGGTATTTACTCTTAAAACTGGTTAAACAAGAGAAGAGGATAAGCTAACAGAAATAGTAGAAGAGTTAAATTTGTAAAATTCTTATAGGGGTTTCACTAAACTCTTTCCTCATTTTACTAAGATACCTTTTCTCAAGTCAGAGCCCAGATGGCCTGTTGGCCCCCTCCGGTTGAAGAGGTGAGACACAGATTTCAGAGCCACTTGATCACTGCCAAGACACCAAAAACTGATACTACATGGCTAGAGATGGATGCATGTCTTGACAATAAAAAAAAAACAGAGACGAAGCTGGTATGATTGACAATTTCTCTGTCAAATGCTTCACAGTCCTGAAATATCTATGTTCTTGCACCTCCCTGCAGCATTTGAATAGATAACTAGATTCTAGCAGTTGTTCTACAGCCAGGTTTGCTATTTTATCTCCCGTCACAAGCTGAGGAGGCGTGGGATTTGATTCTCATTTCAAGAAGTATTGCAAAAGGTAGTTGGGCTTTGAGTAGAAATGTGCTTGTCTGTTAAATGGAGTGTGCATACACCACAAACAGGGAGCTAGAAATAAAATCAGGAACGTGTGAAGAAGGTAGACAAGCTCCTCAGTTTTCAGGTTATTACCAGAGCTATCACACTATCAGCAGGTCCTCCGTGAAACCGTTGTTGGAGGGCAGGTTATTGCTTTAAATAATGCAATACTCCACAAAGGCATTTTGGCAGTAAAGAAATGCTCACAGAGCATATGCTGTTCCAGAAGATAACTCAACTTGTCTGACAGGACTCAAACTTGAGTACATAACACTTCTAATTTTTAAATTAAATTAAATTCTGCAGAGCTTATCAGGTCCAGTGAAAAGCACACCGTGCTCTTGTGGTGCTGCAATATAGATCCCACCACCTCTTTAATGAGAGCAATTTATAAGGATTAGTTGGGGTTATTTTTGGGTTGGGGGCAGGGGCATCACTTATGTTCAGAAACTGGTTTTTAAGTTATTTCAGTAGGAACATAAGGCAGAGAATTTAATCAGAATAATTTACTTTTTCAGAAATTGAGTCTATATCTTGAACGTTCAAAGTTCCAGATGTTTTTGAGATTGACACACTCCATTACATTCCTGTCTTTTGCCTCCAGCTTGTAATGTTCAGGCTCTCACTTAAAAACACCTTTAGATAAAACTTAAGTGATAAAATGTCTGTTGCAAAACAAATTATTGTTAATATTAAAAACTTTAGAACAAATGATTTGTGGCTGGCAGTATACATTCACAAATAAAAACTCTGCACATGTTCTTTATTTGGTAATGAAAAAATCTTTTCTTGATTCAGTATTCCCGTTAATAACTAAAAGAATGACCAAAGAAAAATATATTAACACTTAAAAATTAAACAAAACAAAGAATTGTGAGCACTGAGAGATGAAATCAACTTACTGATCGCTTGAAAACAAGATAAATAAAGTGGCAACAACTGGAAGAAAGTGAGCTCGTGCAGAAGGATTTAAAAGAGCAACTATATTTTACACTTCTTGAAAAGGCACATCTCTAAGCTGATCAGAGAGTAAGTTTTGCTGAATACCAACAGCAATACACAAACAGCAATTCAGCAATAGGGTTACACGCATGATAGTGTAACAACTAGGCTTAAGCACGATAACAGACCACATGATAAGAAGTGATCCTGTTCTTGACTGATAAATTGGACTATTATAAAAGGTAAACTTTTCTTGGTGTGTTACAGAAATGGTTTATCTGCCCCCAAGTCATCACTGAAGAGAGAAAAGAGTGCTGCAATAGGACATCAAAAGTAGCACACAAATATTCATACAAGAATGACCAAATCTTACTGACATTGATGACTGCTTTCAATTAAAGGCTAGCAAAGACAGCATGAAGAGACTAAAATAAGTAATTGATAAAAAACAATAAATACTAAAACCACATGAGAACACTGAGGTTTTCCATTGACACCACCACCACAGCTTCATAGAGCTAGAACTATCAAGACTGATTGTTGGCCAACATTGGCTTCTTTCAGCCTAAGGCCAGAATCCCACAGCAATCAGCACAAACTTAGCATTACACAAGCAGGTAGCCCTCCATTTATTTGTAGGCATCATTCTGGAAACAAAATTGACATTAAAAAAAAGAAATAAAGACTTACTTGTCAAGGAAGTCCTTGTCCACAACAGCACAGATATCAAGCAGAGGATTTCCCATTCCAAAGAGGACATTTTCACTGTAAGAGAACCAATTGTCTCAAGTTAGTTTAACATTAGTTTATTGTTCCTAGTATAATATGTTGAAAACTGTTTTTTATTACAGAGAAAAGTTTTTCTTGAATAGAGCTAAGGAACAAAAATTCACACATTTTGCCCAGTGCAGCACTCACAAGGAGACCTGGCATATGGACACAGAGAGTCAAATTTGAATGAAGCCTCATCCTACAATAGTCGTCTTTGATCAATATACAGACTGCAAGCAGTCTAGAATATATAAAGCTATATATTCTGTCAAGCTGTCATTCACTCAGATGAAGAATTAGAGCTGCATGCCACATTCCATCCTTTTAAAGAATTGCATTCAAGTTGTAATACCGGATTTTAGACAGGGGGAGCATCAGACCAGGTTATAAGAATTTCACTGAATAGATTTAGTTGCTGAGTATACTCTGATACTGACCAATAATTATCAATTTAAGTCTCATTAAGAGACTATGGATTCTGCATTGTCATCCATCTTACATAGCATAGCTGTTTACTGGTAAGCAAGTACATACTTTTACATCAATTTGAAATTCATTACCATGACTTCTGCCACACAAAAACAAGACACTGGAGATATCATAAACTGCTGAAAGAGCTGTCTTGAACATTTTTTTAGATTCATTCAGAAACCATGTGTTACACTCTCCTGAATAGCGTGTACTTGGGTGATAATGCAGTAATTCCAAAGGATTAGATGCGTGGCCTCGTGTCAAGTAGGAGTGAATGCAGCTGCTGACAAAGGCTGCTTAAAACTACATCCAAATCCAGAACATTCCTTGCTAAGCTAACAACACCTGCTGCCTCCAACTGGCACGGAAAGACCTGGCTCTACCCACCTTCAGGATAACCAAACACCTCCCTCTTTACTATGTCTCTATCAAGTATTTGCAGAGAAAGCATATTCCCCATCTCTCCATCCCCCCAAAAAGTGCTCCTGTAACGCTGCAGTTGGAACCAAAGTTTATCTCCAGTTTATCCAAAGCTGCAATAACAGTGTCAGCTGAATCTCAAAGAAAGGGAGTGAGTTTTCAGTTGTTCTGGTCCATTTAACGCAAGACAAGTGTTTCAAAGTCTTGATGTCTGCCTACTAAATGATAGATTGTGTTAATTTCTACTCAGCGGAATAAGAAAAAAAAGAATATAAAACAAGCAGAAAGGGGATGATATGAGACAACCTCATTAATTGTGTCCAAGAGAGGCTGGAAACTTCTCACCACTGCTATGAAAAGCCCTTAGCTGACAAGTATTTGTCAAATTCAAAGCTACTTGCCAGAAGTACACAGTCAAACTTCTTTTTCTTTACAATGCCACATAAGCTTCCATTAAACGCTAAATTTTGAAGTCTGGAAATGAAGTAGTAGAAAGCACGAATAATAACCTTGATATTGAGACAGAAAACCATGCTTTAAGTAACCTTGTTTTTTAAGACAGGCCAGGCCTTTACAGCCCATTCCACTGTAAAGTGCAATGTGGAAGATGCTGCTTTGTGAAGATGCAGCCAAGAAAGCCAGCTCACTCCTGAGACAGCCAACATCTGCTCAGCAAAAACCTGCAAGACTCACTAAATACATTTTTGTCAGTGTGAAAAGAAGTAGAGACAGATAATTAAGAAGAAATAAGGATAAAGGGGATTGCAGTTGGAGTCCCAAGACAGGATGTTTTCTCCATTACAAAAATTAAGTATTGCAGGACAATGAATGAATGAGTCAGAATTCTAAAAGTGCCAAATGCAGATTTGTCCCCAGCTGTTTAGCTGATCCTCACATTCTGTGAAATTCTACATATCAATAATTTCATACATACACTTATTTAAAAAAAAAAAGTGTATCATGGATAATTTCTGTTAGGCAAGATTCAGCACTTGTCCGGCATACCGATATGCTAGGAAACAAGAGCTGTGTTTCAAAACCCCTCTGAAATCCAGCTGACATGTTGAGGTCACTAACTATGAAGACGTTACTTTGTGCAACAGAAAAGCAAAACAGATGCTCCCAAACATTTAACAAGCTGTGGGCTGCAGATCGTACTCATCAGCACACTTGAAGCAGCACGAGAGCAATTTTGTACTGGTTTAACATCCACAGAAGCTCTATCAAGCCAGTACGTATATATACATGTATACAAACCTCTAATAAGTCAAGAGCAGTGGAAAACAGCACTTTCAGTGGCATTTAATGCAGGTAGCTCTTTAGATCACATACAAGTCCTGTTCCATCCCCAAGCCTTCCTTCTCCCACAGTACGTTATCATCCCTGGTCAAGTATTCCAGAGGCCATGTAGCTGGGTGTCATCTGGGATAGAAAGTTTTAAAAGCCAGAGTAGCTAGCCTAGTAAGTGTATGTTCAGCTGACTGGAACTGACCAAAGGGCTACTCCAGTGAATTAATTCCTTGCTTTGTTTTAACTATTAAACTATCTTTATCTCAACCCGTGGGTTTTCTCACTTTTACCCTTCTGATTCTCTCCCCCATCCCACCAGGGGCAGCGGGTCAGTGGCTGCGTGGTGCTTCGCTGGTGGATGGGGTTGAACCACGACACAAACACATAAAACTGAGTACGTTAATTGTTGTTGGTTTTTTTTTTTTCCATAGAAATCAGAGGTACACAGGTTATAACACTTAACTTATTTTAGTAAATAATCTAAATAAATGCACTAGTATATACTAACAGCTACCCTTGTGTTTTCAATTAATGTGTGTTTCTACAGTTTTGGTTGTTTCAGCTAGATGTTTGAATTGACGAAGTCCCAAGGTACTAGACCTTCTATGCTTACAACTAGATATTAACATTCCATTGGCAAAAAGGAGATAGATCCATACGCTCCATTTGTACTGGAGACTGTAGTCGTGTCATTCCTTAAATGACGCTGCACTTGGTAAAAATACCTTTCTCGGCAAAATGAGTAGAGTCTAAACGATCGCTTTCCAAGTCACAAATTTCAAAAATTCAACAAGTTTAGGCAGACATTTAAGATCACCACTGTCATCAGCATTTTTTAATACCAGCTTTGTGAATCACAAGCTGGAAAGTCCAGTGTTTCTACTCTTAAAGAGACAGACTTGGCTGTGTAAATCCTTGTGTTCAACCTGATTAACACAACACTGGCTTCATTTCAGTGCAAATCACCCTTCCCTTCTTGAGAAGTATCTGAAGTGTCACACTAGTGCATATTTTTTGTGCATGAAGCATAGCAGTTACATGGCTACAGTTTGCTCCTCTGAGAAAATAAAAATTTTTAAAAAAATTTTAAATCACATATATTCCGTAAAGCCACATATTGTAAAAGCATAATGTTAAACATACTATTTAGGATGCTGGAAAATGCTAAATTGTACCTCTTCAGAGCAAGAAACCAAGATGTTAAACTGCAGTACATGTAAACCGCTATACCCTTATGTTTGCTCTTCCATCACAATGGACACCTACATTGATTAAAATTTCACAGATTATTTCCAACCAACTAAACGTAAAACATAATGAGGAAGCTGCAATAGTTTGCTGAAATGTGAGATTTTAAAATACATCGGTCATTTGGGAAATACATCTCTGCAACAGAGACAGAGCAAACACCCATGTACTCCACAGCCTCCCCAACTCTCCCCAGTCCCTTCTCTTGCACAGGTGTACTGGTATCTAATCGTTCCAGAAGTATGTTCTTGCTTAATTCAGCTAACCTAATGCAAAAGAACATTTGGCCCAGCTCTTCAAGAAAAAAAGTGACAACTCCCCCACCTGTACACATTAAAGGCATATAACTGACTATACACAATAAGTATGTATGTGTGTATATATATGTGTACACACACAGAGTATATATATCAAGAGAATATATACTTTTTAAATTCTAAACCAAGATGTTCATACAAATATAAAATACATTTGGACATAGAAATTCGCTGTCCATCTGGCAGGGAGAACTACAGGAACAACAGTGACTTACTCTGCAGAAAGCTTGGACACACGCCACATTTGCACCCTAAACTTCCCACAACACAATCTATTTTACTAGTTTGCCATTTAACTTTGGATTAGATGAAGAGGGAGTTGTAATTATAAGATCAAGCAATGTAATCCATTAAATATAAATAAATCTTCACCTGCCAATTAAGGCATTTTGTTTGGAAATTGCCAAATAATTAATTTTTCACAAGTAGCCAGTGTTTCACGCATTACTCTTATCACAAGTTGCAGAAGTAATGAGGTGAAACCAAACTGGATAAAAACAAAGCAAAAAAAGCCCTACGAAACAAAAACGCTGCATCAGTACTGAGATACCTCTTCAATCGCTTTTTAAAAGTCAACAAAATTAACTGAATGATCTGGAAAGCTGTGTCCAACACCATGATTATGCATTACTAATGCTCTGCTGTTAAAGGCATTCTTTTAAAAAAATATGGTCCTGTTTCAAGTCAGCTGCTGAACATTAGCAGCGTTGTGTCTAACTATCACACAGTATTGTTATCATCCCGTGCTGCTGTGCACTTCAGTGGAAGAGCAACATCAAAATATCACTCAAAGCTTATTATTAGCTACTGGCACACAGACAGAGGAATATTTCAAGCCTTTGGATACTGGCACGTCTCACTTAAATAAAAAACACCCTTTTATTTCTTTCAAAAATGTTCTATTTTTTCTTGCTGCAGAATTTCCTCATGTACATAATAGTAATTAATAGTAAAGGAAGCCAAGTTGAAAATGTCACCTTTTTTATTGCTCCATAAGAGCCTCATACTGCTGTGCAGCTGTAGCGTACGCTTCATAATAAATTCCTGCGCTAAGACATTTTAGAGTCAGAAAGCCTTAATAAAACATGATTGGGACATTTGGGCGTCCCAATTTCCCAACAGCCTGCTGCCTGCCTAGCCTTCCATTTACAAATATTTTAGATCTCACAAAACCATAGCTTACATTAGTATTTCTATAGGGTTTGAGTACGCCCTCCGAAGTAAGGCCGAACAACGCACGTTCTAAGCCTATTCTCAGCACATCCATTTCAGTCACAAAGGAACATCGCTAAACCCCACGTAACGCGAGATTTGAATTTAACTACAATCATTTACACAGGTAGTTGGAAGCAAACAGCAGGAGTACCAGATTCACAGCACCTGAATAGCTCTAAGAACTACAGCTATGAGGACTAAGAACACCCTTCTCTCATCCCACTAACATACACAACAAATGTAAGGGAATAAGATGACATTTTCTGTTAAGCATAACTTGCCCGACACTAGAAGTTCCTCAGAACTATTATTGCACGATTCCAGAGTTCAGACGATTTCCCTTGCATCACTGCTTAGCAAATCACTTTAGCATATAGACCTTAAACATACACGCAGCCAGCAGGACCGCTCACATGCTTTCCTTACTTCAGTCTTAAGCAAAGGCAATATTTGGCTAAGGAGTCCCGTGCTCACACACCGACTGAGAGGAGCACCTCCAGTGAAGATTTCATTCCTTATGAAACTTTCATAGTCTTCCGGAGTGCCACATGAGCAAGCTCCAACTCAGAAGCCAAGCCTTAAAAGCCTCTGGCCTTATGTAAGCAAGGCTGCCGCAGAGGGGGAAAAAAAAAAAAAACACCGAAAAAAACCCACCCAAACCAAAAAACCCACCCTGTTCCACCACTACCCGGCTCCTTCGGATAAAACTCCGCACCAGCTCCAGAAGCAAGACATTTCAAAAGCGATTTCAAAGCCTTACCGCCTGTACTCCTGGGTCAGAAACAGCCTGAAAGGCGATACAGGGCGCAGCGAGGGCGGAGAGAGGAGACGGGCCAGTCGCCCGCAACGACCATTCAGCTCGGGAGTCCCTAATTTTAGGCGTTTCTTTACCAAGCGAAGGGCTGAGCGAAATAGCTCCGTGATGAAGGCTACCAGTCCGCGATGCCACCCCATCTTAAGAAGTAGTAAAACTGGTCATAGTAATTCTTTTCACTGAATTAAGTTAAGGGTTTGTCGCTCTTCGGTTACCGCTGACAAACTGACATCGCTCCCCGAGCCCCGCCGGTTATTATCACCCCTCTTCTCGTTATTTAGGATTCATTTAAGGTCAGGTTCCAGTCACGACAGGCGACAGCCATGCCACATGGTCCACCGGCGGCTGCTGAAGCCCCACCGCACCCGACCCCTCACCTTCAGCCGCCACTCTCCCACAGCGGCACCGCCGCAGAGCCCCGCCGTGCCCCGGCCGCCGCCCCGCCGTCCACCCCCGGGGGAGCCCGGCCCGACGCATCGCTCCTCGGGGCTCTCCCCTGAGGCTGGGGGCGGGCGGGCGCTCCGGCGCTGACAGGACGGGCGAGGACCGGCATCGGGGCGACCGTCGGGCGGCGGTTGGCGACGCCGGCGCGCGCCCACCTGCCCGCCAGAAATCAAGCGCGAGCCGCGGGGGCGGCCCGCCGCGCTGAGGGGCCGGCAGGACACCGGTACGGCTCCCCCCCACTTTCCCCCGAGGGGGTGGGGGGCACCGGGCTGGGCTGCGCTGAGGCGTCCGGTGTTACCTGAGGGTGGGCATGGCTGCCCGCGGCGGAGCCCCCGCTGTGAAGCACCAGCAGCACCGGCAGCGGCGGCGTCCGTTCCGCCCGCGCCGCCCGCCTCAGCCGCGACTGAGCCGCCGGCCGCCCCTCGGCCCACCCACCCGCGCGCCGCCCGGCCCGCCCCGCCCCGCCCGCGCCTCCCGCCATTGGCTGGAGGGCGGCCGGCGGGGGCGGGCCCGTGCACCTCGAGCGGTGGCGGCGGCAGCGGGGTCGGGGCGACGGCGGTCGGGCCCGCACCCCCGGTTCGGAAGCTTCACGGTACCCGGGCGGCGCCGCCCGCCCGAAGCCCCAGCCGCCATCTTTGGTAGGGGCAGGGAACACGCGCCTCCCCACACACCTCCTCCTGACACCTCCCTCCCCCGGGCCGAGGAGGCGATGGATGGTGGCCAGCGCTAATTAAGAAAAAAAAAAAAAAATTAATAAATAAAAGCGTTTAATCGAGGTGGCGAGGAGGTGCGGGGTTCCAGCCGCACTGCCCGCATTAAAGATGGCCAGCGGAGCCCCTCAGCTGTCACAGGGCGGTGGGAACTGCCGTGCTCCCTCGGGGACACCCCGTTTTTAGACACAAGAACCCGTTTTCGCTCTTTTTATTGGTGCGTTGGGTCAGGCCTTAACACTGCCTCAGGAGACCTTCTGTGAAGCCTTCCTCAGCGGCCGCCACTGCCAGGCACCAGCCTCCACGGCCATTGACGAGCGGGTGCCGGGCAGGACCCCGAGGACATGGGCTCCCAGTTTGGATCCAGAGAGGAGCTCGAATTTATCCCCGGGTTGCCAAATTGCCTGGCAGCCACCTGCAGCACCGGGCAGGAACCATTACTCCATCTTTCCAACCTGCCGGAGGGCAAGAGTGGAGATACCAAGGAGACACGGGCCTGTCTGCTGCCATTTGCAGGAAAAAAGGGTAAGCCCTTCTTGGCCTAAACTCATTCTTCTCTGACCAACATTCAAGCACAAGCCCTGTAGCTGAAAGGAAAAGTGTCGGTAAAGCCAGGTTCCTGTTCTCTGCTCATCCTACCCGCTAGCTCTTCATTTGTCTGTCAAAAATTACTGCCTCCCTGGGCAGATTTAGCACTTATTTTTGTTAACTTACCAGCACCAGAAACTCTGATTCATGAAACTAATGTCAGAAGAGGTTGTTTTTGCCAAGAAGCGAATCCCACATTCGTTCTGTCAGATACTGCTGTGTCACCTCTAATCAAATATTTGAACTTTACCACTTCCTAATCATGTGGTTATTAGCCTTAGTTTCCCTTCCTTCCCAGCTACAAAATAGGAATATTGTACTCAGAAAAATCAAAGCCAAACTTTCCAACTATTTGCTGATATTTGGGTATGTCGAAAGAGAAGATGCCAAAATTTGAGATGTTCACAATGTTCAAGGACTTATACATGAAGATATCAGGAATATTTACATTCAATACCTAATGTAGGAAAAATTTCCTAGGTTCTTGAAACTGGACACTTAGAAATTAATCACTACGTAGAAAATTCTCATTATTAAAATGTGTCAGGGGTATTGAAAAGTAGAACTTATTGGAAGGGAAAAGCATCCATCCCCTTACTGTTGTAACACACAGTACAACAGGTCCCCAAATCCTGGTGAAAGATTTAAAATTCTAATAAAATGTAAGTCCTACATTTGGATATACAATGGCTGTATCCTCTGATCCACACAGAACAACAGATTATGCCTAGTTTCTGTGCCTAATAGCCAATTCTCTGTTTTGTAACTGAAAGGGGGTAGGAGGAGGGAATCCCATCACAGGCAAGTATATCAATAGTAGTAACACAGCTTGGTCTTGTTGGTCTCACTGGTTTACCCCATGGGCAAAATCACATGCATTTTAAATAACAAATTGATTTAAAAAAAAAAAAATCAAATTGTAGATTTGCTCATAAAGGTATGCCTGGTTTTAACAAGCACATAAGAATATGTAAAGGAAAATAGATGTAATACATTAACATGATCTAAATAGTAATTTATAACACACAACTGCATATTATGAATATTGAACTACAGAGTCCAAATGAGGTACCATCAAATATTTCTATCTTTTTTACCAGTTCAGCAAGATAGGATCAAAAGGGTGTTTTTCTAGAAAATTGAACAGCGCTTCATGAAAGAGCATGTGTGACACCTCAACAGCGTTTGTCACTAGCACTTTATAAACTTCCAGCTAATCCCAAGCGTACAACCGTCTTCCTTGTACTATCTCACACTTGCAGGTTCTACTGCTACTGACGTCTTTGAGGCATCACCTCCCACTACAGGGTTTTTTGGTTATTTGCCAGGGAGCTTCTAGACATCATGACATGTACATGGAGCAATAACAACCAGGTTACCCCTGGGAAAATGGTCATTTACCCCCTGTGGTCCTCCATAGACTAACTTTATGATGCATGTGCCACAAGTCCGACTGGTAGTGGCAGCATGAATGTGCTAGGCAGCCAGTCTGAGTTTGCTCAGCCTCCCCCACAGCTTCCGAACTTTCTCTGCGTGGAACAAAGTGACCCATGCCTTCGCGTGCATTTTGGCTTCAGAAATCCCTGAGAAATGTAGAATTCACAGCTTTTGTATCTAAAAATGTATAATACCTGACAAAGTCTAGCCACAATTTCTCTTGACTGTTTCTGTTACGTTTATAGTAAAGGAGAGATCTTCATGACCATACGATTTCCTCTATGTATGATGAACAATTAGTCCTCAGGCGATTTCACTAACAGCCTTCCTTTCAAGCATGGTATGGATTTAAAGTGAACTGCACCCTTATCTGATATAACAACAGGTAAGCATGTGATAACTTTTAAAATTGCACTTTATTGAAGTAATCCACAAAACTACACATTTTATACATTTGTAACTTGTGTTTCTGAGATACAGGCAAACCAGGCCTTAGCCTTGGACTCGTGTTATGTTTTACACCGCAAAGACTTGGTATAAATCCTTCAGCTTACAATACATAAACAAAAAGTTCTTCATTGATCCCCATATTTCACCCAATTTCTTCAAAGTACAAAACTAAGGTTAATCTTAGATAAGCTGCCCACTCTATCTTCACAAGGCAGAAGGTTGATCTTTGACGTAATAGCCTCAGCAGACATTATAAAATGGGACCAGCAAGCAGAAAGTCCACAAATTCTCTTTCAATAACAGCATTTTGCAGAGCTTGCATGTATTTTCTACTACAACAGTGGTTGTTTTCAAGACTTTTCTACAGAGTGAATTTCATATTTTGCAACATAAAGTAAGATGTATTTTTATCTTGTATGGATCTACTGGCAAAGTATTTAAAAGATTCTTTTTTATTATTATTATTTTAAAATTCCACATCATAACCCTATTCCTTTTATTTAATGCAGCTTCACAGACCATACAGCTGTAAGAGCTAAGGGAAGACTTTCAATCTGCTAAGTCTTCATCATATTGCAGACAGCTATACTTTTTTTTCCTGTTTTAATCCAGTCAATAGCCTGGCCCTTGAGACAGTTACAACTGCTTTGTACCACTGCATGTACAAGGAGAAAAAAAAAAAAAAAAAAAAGCACCCAAAAATCTTTCCCTGTAAACGAAATCCCAAGGTAGCATAAAGCCAGCAAGTAGCTTTAAGTTACTATATCCTTCAAGCGTGGAACAGCTTTGACTGTGGTCAAACAATCACTACAGAAATTATTGCAGTTCAAAATGGAAAAAAACCCTTTCCCTTCATCAAATTCTGCGTAGCACTTCCCTCCTGCACACAAAATGCTTTGATATTTATTATATAAATAATATTAGTATGTAAATTGAAATTATTTAAGCAGCAATTTATCTAAGTAGAAAATGAACAGCCTTGAGAAGAGTGTTCTCATTTTATCTGCAAGTTCAATTTACTCTCTTTAAGAAGATAAGGTTTTCCAACACATTGCTAGCAAATACTAATTAATGACCTTTAGATAGCAACCCCATTCCCTGCTTCTGAAACTGTTTTTGTGAAATACTTGTGTACCATGCCTGTGTAAGTACCTGCTCAAATTCAATATCACAACCTTGAATCACGAGCCAGGGTTTTGCTTCAAACATTTCCACATCAAGCACACCTCAGCAGTAACAGAGTAAGCCAAGGTCTTGTTCTGCAGAAAGCGCTTTTCACGCTATTGCATTTACACCGTATTCAACTACCTCCACGTTCACTGAAGTGATCTTTCCAGGAACCCTCCTTGTCTGGTTATAAGTAATATTAGTAGATCCAATTAAATGAGTAATTCTACACAAGCTGTTTCATTAGCTGAAAAAGAAATGACTCGCAAATCTCAGAAAAATTCACAGGAACTTCAAGATTCATGATGAAATGGGCATATTTGCGCCATCTGCCCTCCCACGGGTAATCAAGCATGCAAGCAGCTCCGGGGTCAAGACTAGTCCTGTTGACTTCAGGGAGGCAGCACGCAAAGGCAGAGGCGTACTTTTCTGCCAGATATTAGTAAAGGTTATTATTAGGTCTAAACTATCGTTGCTCATCAGTGTGACTCTTGGGCCAGGCGGTCTGCAGGTAACATCAGTAACGAAAGAGACACCAGCCGTGCTCATGGTTCGGGGCCTGATAGAGCCTTCCCACGAACTCCTCTTTCCTCAGGTTACACACTCTTTTACATAAAGCAAGGAATTACTTTAATCAAAAGGATTAAAAAACCCTAACAAGCCTCTCCAATACAAGAACACAAAACTGTGGAAATATGACCCGCGCCGTAAGAAATCCCACAGGATTACATCAAAGGCCAGGCAAAGACACGTGTCAATCTGAACAGTAATTTGAGAGTTACAGATCTAACAATGGGAACCAGCGCCTGAACCATCGGAGCAAGGTACTTTCCGTGCTGCAAGTCATTCCAGTTTGGGATATGTTTCTGTCAGCGCAACTTTGAAGGGAAGGTTGCTGCTGCTATGTCCTAAATAAAGCAAAATTAGCAAAGGAAGTTGCTAGCATCTTCAAAAGACATTTGTATCTGTTTGTCTGCTTTCTACAGGGGTCTAAATATCTGTTTGAAGAAAAAAAGTCTGTTGCCTTTTATTCTTCTGGGAGCAAACACAGCAAGGTGCTAGAGTCTCAGATCTTTCTTTGTACTACGAGGCCGTTAGAGTGCTGACATGGAAAAAATTACCCATATTTGCAGATATGAGAAATTGGAAAGTGAGAAAAGTATAAGCCACAAAGACAGAAACTGAAATGAATGCAAATGGGGAATGAGGAAAAAAAAAAAAAGTCAGAAATAATAGAAGAGAAAGAAAAATTATTTACTAAATTCTGACTGAAAGCTTTGTCACAGCTAATTTAAAATATTCAGAATCTTCTTTCATTTATAGAGAGCTGATGAAGGAATAAGCTAAATTAAAAGGCAGCTTATTAAGAAAATTAAAAATGCATGAAATTAATGATATTTTTACGGTCATTGGTATGAAGCTGTCTAAAAGCTACTGGAGCAGCAATGACAGAACTGCTTTTGATAACAATTACCCACAGAGCATTTGATAATTTATTCTGAAAGGAAAGAGATGTTTAATAGTAACAGAAGAAGAGGAATATTGCACTTTGTACTTCTAGTATGAAGTATTTATCAAATTCAATGCTTACATTGTCTCCACGTAGATAAACTGATTTGTCCCAGCAGACAGCCACGTCAGGACTATTCAATCAATCCAGCAGCTGCAGAACGGCCAGAGGCCATAATGCAGCAGAGGGGACAACACAGCAGAGGATTTCACAAGTTTGGTTTTGGTTTTTTTTTTTTTTCTTCTGCACACATGCTTATTTCAATACAGACATGTACATACGAGCTCAAACATTTCCAAAGAGAACATCCACATTCTTTCCTAACTGTAGCAGTCTATTAACAGGAGTCTGGCTGCAGTTCTCACAGACTTCCAAGATGAAACCAACCCAAAAATAAAAGGACACAAACCCTTAGTAACTCTTCTCTAAAGTAACACCCCATGACGTTTCCAGTAAGTTGACTCTACCGCTCAGCGACAAACTATTCGCAGTTCTGCAAGCCTATTTTCTCTTCAAACAGAACAGTTTACACACACAATATTTTATTTCACACAGCAGAGATGGGAGTCAGAAGCCTGGAACAACACCGCACGCATTAACGGCCTTGCCTAAAGCCCGCTGGTTTTAGCGGGGATTTGCACCCCTCAATAAAGACAATGCAAAAACCTGCTGCCTAGCAGATTAATGTCAGCACAACGCATTGTTGAGCTGGGAACGCTGGTTTGGGTCTCGGGCTTTGTGTTCTGCTCAATGGGTGGCAAAAGGCAGCCATCCTATATTGCTTTCAAGCAACTTTAGCTGAACCCTGGCAGCTTTGCCTACCTCATGGGGGAGCAATATTTGCTCTCCTTTGCCTGAAAGGATCAAAAGGCACTAGGAAAAAAAAAAAAAAAAGAGATGAAAAAACCACACCCATGAAACCTCCCTGATCCACTTTGAGAGAGAAAATGATGAAAAAAAAATACAGGGGAAGGACACGTTTGTTATTGTTGACAAGGCACAGCCTATAGTGCAGAGTGGAATTTATTTATTTTTTATGTCATTGTTTTATATTAGAATAGTTTTCTTGGTAGCCACAGGAAAGATTCAGGTGCATATCATATGGGAGAATAAGGTACACGACCATCCTTGTTGATCTATTAGACACGGTCTTCTGAAGAGGCTGGAGAGTCTCAGATCCAAATGTCAAGATCAAGGAATTTTCCTCTAATTCTTAATATAACAGATACAAAGATATTACCTCCCAATGTTTTTGAATGATTTTGCATTCTTTCCTAATCGGTAGGTTGTTTCCAATACTCCCAAGCTTAAGTAGGAACGCTTTGCATTAACAACCAAACCTCGTTACAAATACAACCAAGACAAGGAAGCTCAGCCATTCTGGTACCTTCCACACCAGCTTTTAACAGGGGACAAAGTCCCCCAGCAGGACTCGGCCAAACACGTTCTTGCGGCTACGTTCAAAGGAGCGCAGAGGTCTGCCAAATCCAGGCCAACCACCTCGCCCGTCCAACCTGCGGCCCCCGCACACATTAACTTTATTTCATCAGCGGCTGATTATGGCATTTCTCCTCTTTCGAAACAGAGCTGGAGTCCAGTTTACACTTCATACTGCAATAGCTTGAAACAGAATTGCAGTCCGCAACTTCTAACAACCTTCCCCATGTTTTTTTATCCATCATAACTCATAAAAGTGTTATTTCGGTTTAACCAGTTGTTATCGGAGCATGTCACCGTGGCCTTTCATTCCATTGTAAACATCCTCTACGTTTTTAACTCAGCACTTCAATAACCTTCTCAAATTTTTTAATTTTCACGTTTAGGATCAAAGCAGGTAAAATGGACTTTCCTCTAATAAGATTTATAAAAAGAAACATTGCAATTCCCAGTTCCTTGTCCCATCTTGCCTTAAGGCCCATGGAAATAACTTGCTTTTTAATTGCAACCTTACACTGCTGCCTGCCATTTATTTGCTTTCAGAGCTCAGTTACATTTTTCTCCTCTTCCACTATCTGCAACTGAGCTTGTCAACTATTATTAGACTTGAAAAGTCACTCAGCTGCCAAAGGAGCAAGTTCCCTGACTTTGACGAATTTAATAGGATTAGTTCTTTCAGTAAGGACATCAGCACCAAAAGGGACTGTTCTCATCTCTGTACTAAAACACAGCTATTTTATGCTATATTTGAGCACGTTATTAGTTGTCGCCAAGGTAATTCTGGACCTTTCAAGCCTTATGTCATTAATCCTCTTCATAGACTGAATACTTGGAAGGGGATCGGCTCTCTTACAGTTATATTCATGTGAATAATCCCAAGAAAACAAATCAGAAACTGCCCCGACTATAGCGCTCTCAGTACACGTTTTGGCCATGGTCCCTGCATTGAGAAACGTTATATTTTTTCTGCTATGACATTTTTAAATAAATGACTTGCCTCCGTGCAGGCCATCGGTCAGATGGGGGCTCAGTCAGTGATACTATACAATAATCACACGAATAAGGAAGTATAGCAAACGGCACAGGTCGTTTCAAGATGAAAACTCTTAAAAAATATTCCACGTGTCCTGAAGAAAACGTGTGTGTCGAGGAGGATATTTCAGATAACCAAAAAAATCCCCTCTGTCGGAGACGGAGACCCCTCTCAAGGGCATTAACCGGGGCTGTTACCGGGGGGATATATCCTCGTAGAGGGGGTGACAGCCTGGGCTGTGCTCCCAACGCCGCTCGCCGGAGCTGCGGCATCCCCTTCCACCGCAACACCCCCCTCCACAACCGCCTCGGCGACAACCCGCCCCGGGCCCCGCACACCCGCCGGCTGCCCTCCCTTCCAGCCCGCCCGGCAGCGGTACCGCCGGCAGCAGGAAGGGACGGGACGGCCCCGCCGCCCGCCTCCACGTGCGCCCGGCGCCGCCGGGAGAGGAGCGGAGTCGCCGCCGCGGGGCCGCCCGCACCGCTCCTGGCCCGCACCCCGCCGGCGTGACTTTGACCGCGGCGGCACGTGTCCCGTCCTCCACCGGGGGCAGCACCGGCGGCACCCCGCCACCCTCCGGTACTCCCTTAGGGCTTCCCCGCCACCCTCCGGTACTCCCTTAGGGCTTCCCCGCCACCAAGAGCCCCTCTCCTCCTTCCTCCCGCGGCCCCGC
>JAOQGH010000002.1:16322714-16351809 GCA_025769975.1 Gallinago jamesoni
CCCCGCCACCCTCCGGTACTCCCTTAGGGCTTCCCCGCCACCAAGAGCCCCTCTCCTCCTTCCTCCCGCGGCCCCGCCGCCCCTTTTACCTCAGTTGCTTTTGCTCCAGCTTGAGCTTCTTGGCTTGCGGCTCCCCCGCTGCCATCTTCGCGCTGGGCGGCGTGTGCGGCGCCCTCCGCTTCGCCCCGGCCCGGCCCCGGCCCGCCCCGCCGACCGCGCCGGCACCGCCACCCGAGGGGGCGGGGGCGGCGGGGCGGGCGGCCGTGCCGGGCGCCTGACGGGGAGAGAGGGGAGGCCGCGCCGCCCTCGGCGCTCCCTCCCCGGCGGTGCGCCGCCGCGCCGCCCGCTTCTAGCGCCGGTTGGCGGCCCCCCCGTCTCCTGCCCGCCGCCGAGGCCGAGGAGCGCCGAGGGGCGGTGGGCGGCCGGGCGCGGCGGCGGGGCCGGTGGAGCCGTGGGTGGCGGGGGGTGACGCCCGTTATTCGCCGCTCGGTGCAGGCAGCGCCCCGGTCGCCCGCGTCTCCGCCGGGGGGCGGCCCCGCGCGCTGCCGGGCCTCGCCGCCATCTTGGCCGCTGCCCCGGGAGCGGGCCGAGCCGAGCCGGGCCGGGGCGAGCGGGCCGCAGAGGGCCGGGGGAGGTACGTGAGGGCCCGGGAGGTGAGGGGGGTCTCACCGGGGTGTGGGGGCGGGTTAGTCTCCGTGATGGGGGGGAAGCGGCGGGGTGGGCCTGGGAGGCAGCCGCCGCATCCCGGCCCGGCGGGAACTGCCTGTGTCCGGCCCCGTCGGCAGCTCCGGGTGTCTGCTGAGGGAGCGGGGCGACATCCCGGTCGGCTGCCCCGTCCACCCAGGACTTCCCGCTTTACCTCTGTCCGTTTCCGTTGTTCGGTGCCCATTTAAATACAAAATTGTTTCCGTGTGAGAGTAATAATACTACTAATAATTAAAACCTGTTTTTCTGGGCTCCGGTGCGTGCGTGGAACGGCGCGGCCTGTGCCGGAGCCAAGGCCCGGCGGTGGGCCTGCGGGGTCCCGGCCTGCCCGGGGCCTTCCACCCCCCAGTGCCCCGGCCCTGGGTGGGCGCGGATCTGCACGAGTCACCTTAAACCGCTAAGCAATGACAAGAAGGAGGAATTATGCGCAGGGAGATAATTAATTTAGTTGTTAAGAGAGATGGGCCTGCAGGAGGGAGGATGCAGGAGCTGCTGGTCTGTGCCAAACCTGCAGCCAAGGCCCGGGGGCCCCAGGAGGGGTAGCACCCATGCCACCCCTTTGCTTCAGCAGCATTGCTGCAAACGTGGTGGTTCTGGTCATGCTTAATTAGCCAGGGACCCTGTGATCATAGATTTGCATAATACGCACTGGAATTTAATCCGTTATCATCCACCACTGTGCATTGCACATCACTTCCGCCCATTTTGCTACCTGACAGGGTTACGGAGTGGAGGTCCTCCTTCCTTTTCTTCTGTTTCTGTGCTAATCTGCTTTGAAGTAGCAACAGACTCACTGTCGTTTCAGTACGATGAGTGGTTTGTACATATTAGATGGTGATCAGACTGGAGGAATAGCTTCACCATTGAATGTAGCTGTGGTATAAACAACCAGGCAAAAAATCATACTTGAATAATGAAAATTCATGTTGACAGAAGGCAGACTGCACTATGGGAGAGGAAGAGCTATTTGCAAGTAAATTAAATTACTTGTGGAAGAGATAAGGTGATAGAAGTGTTTTACAAAAGAATTGACTATGCCAGGCAGGAGAATGATTCAGCTGGCAGTTCCCAGCTATAGTACATAGCTTCTTGTTTATTTTAAAAAAAAATCTGAATGGTATTTCATTGTAACTGTCTAGGATTTAATCTATGGTATGTTGGGTGCTAACTCAAAACACAAGGAAACCTGGTTTTGAAAAAAAAATAAAAATGGGACAAGCAGATCCTTTCCTGTCTGCATGCACGTACCTGGAAATTCCTTGCAGATGGCAAATGAAGCATTAAAATCATTCCACGGCCTCTAGTGCTTAATTTTGTTGTCCTTGCCCAGAAATGACATTTCCTATTGAGCAAAATAACTATGCACCAGTTAAGTCCCAGTTACTCTTTCAAACAACGCTCTCCTTACAAGCAGTTCTGCATTAAGAAAACCTTGTCATGAGGATTCATGAAAGAGAAATTGAAGTCCTTGAGGTAGAGAGGTGTGAACAGCAGGTGAGAAGTGGCAGCTGTACTTTATGGCTGTATTAATGGGAAGAAATCAAATTAAACCTTTTTAAAAGGTTGAGTTCCTTCCTCTTAGTTCCCTTTTATTTTTACCAAACATATTTTCTGTGTAGCTTTCAAAACTTAGTTAATACACAGAAAACATGTGATACCTTTTTAATGCTTATTCAACATAATGAATGAGAGGCTTTTTAACAGGAACCTCTTGAAAGATTCTTTAAGACTTCTTATTCTGGAGTCTGATTTTATTTTATAGGATGGAAGAATTAAAGAGTGCTGCTCTGCTCTCTTCTCATGGAAGAGAAGGGAGGTAAAACTGGTTATAAGCCCTCTTTCTGCTGTCTGCATTTTGGACTAGTCGTGGCAGAGAGCACATGCATTAGTAAGAGCTGTCATTTACAGCAGCCTTCCAGTGATACTTGGCTCTGATCTAGTATTTCAGTAGTGCATGGCTCTTTGTCACTGAGCTTGTCCTTTCTTGAACCTTGAGTGCCTCTTAAAATAGAGCCTGTAAAAAAGAGCTGGTAGCACTGTTGCTCTGGCCCATCAGACCACCACTCCTGGAGCACTGAATTGGGAGAGAGCACGATGGACACCACCTTCCCATAGAACTACTGAGACGAGGCTTTTATATCCTGTGATTGAATCCTGCTGCCTTGGCCTTTCAGAGTTCTGAGGGGTTTGGCTGGAATATGAGCTAATTATCAGTCTGCTCCTGAAAATCTGGTTGCCAGTAAATGTCAACAAGATACTCACCTGTGTCCGTTTGGTCTTCTCTATCTATTCAGTACTATTTCAGAGAAGGAATTTCTTACGCGGTCCCTTAGTAGTCCTAAAGCGGCTGATTCAGGTGTAAATTGTATTAGAAATGTTTCATCTTCATGTAAAAATATAGTTTTAGCAATGAATTTTTAATTATTTTGGTGGATTTTTTTTCTAAGAAACTCTTGCTTTTTCAGTTTTACAGTGAAGCTCTCTGTTCTTGCAGGTCCCAAAGGGAACTGCAGTTACTCAGGATCTAATATTGCTTGATTATTCAGGATCTAATACTGTTCTGCTGGCAAGAGATGGAACTATCTTGCCAGCAATTAGATTTATACTGGAACTTAAATTGAACATAGGCGCCATGCAAATGTGTTGTTGGAAAGCTCATCAGTCAGCAGATGAAATGCACAAATTCTTATGGAGGCTGGGATTGTTACTGGTAAAAGCATGGAGGAAGTTGGAAATTTTGTTATGGATACCAAACAGGATAACAAACACTGATTTAAGACAACTTCAGAGTATTCTCAGAAGACTATTTCCTTTTAAAAGCAATTCCAGAAAGTTACTAACAGTGCTTTAAATGAGACTAAAGATAAATAAATGTATACTGAGCATCTGGGAAGCACAGTGTGGAGTCTTTAGTATTGATGATCTTGCAGATAAAATATGCATATGAGTAGGTGTACACACACAAGCTCTTCGTGGTGTTAAGTTAGAGTTGATTTGATTCTGGGAATTTTTCTTGACTGACAGAGGGGAACACCAGGCAGTTCTTAAGAAGGGTTGCAAGAGTGTTTTTACTTTGATGTGCAGATACCTAAGCTGTGGACATCTTAGAAATGAAAAGATTCATGACACTCAAGCAGCAGTGGTAAGATATGCTAACAATGACAGGAGCCTTAAAAAACTGTGAAAATCCAGAACATTCACATTTTACTAAGCCCTGAGGCTCCCAAGTGTATCACTTTGAATCGCAGCTCTAATGTCGTGCCAGAGGTGGGGCAGGAAGTTATATATATGTTCAGAGCTGCCGTGTTGGCTGTCTTAAAAATGTCATTCAAGTATTTAATAAGACTTCCCGTCATTCCGTTTGCTGTTTTCAGGGCCAATCAATGGGGTTGGGAAGGTGAGAAGCAAAGATTGACTTCATGTGTTTGTGACACTTCTTGAATTTATAGGAAAAAAGCTAAACTGCCTACCAGTCAGTTGCGACAAAAATACTCACTTTAAAATAGAAATAGAAGTGCCTATCTTAGCTTATTTGTTCCTCCAGATTACTTTAAGCATTTGATTACTTTCCATTCGCTTGTCACTAGAAGTTCATTTCCACTAATACATAACAGAGGCTCACGCCGTCCGCCCCACTAATCCTTCCATCCTTCAAAGCAGCTACGCCAAATGCAGGGAACATGGGAGCTGTGGAATACTTTCCCAGTGATGGTCCCGTTTGGAGCTGTTTCCAGTGATTATTACTAGCTCTAAAGGGCATTGCAGGGGT
This sequence comes from Gallinago jamesoni, assembly GCA_025769975.1. Lineage (NCBI taxonomy): Eukaryota > Metazoa > Chordata > Aves > Charadriiformes > Scolopacidae > Gallinago > Gallinago jamesoni. Next base: position 16,327,189 of record JAOQGH010000002.1, read on the forward strand.
CAGTGATAAATTCCTCACTCCCTGGTTTTCAGAGCTTTGACTGTAACTCAGCTCAGTGTTATGGAAAAGCAGCTGGTAACAGTATTTCTGCATTGATTACATTTTCGAGTACTTAATTGTAGCTAAGGACAAGCTCGTGGAATCAGTCTTTTTCCCATGCTCGCAGCCTCTCCCTCCTGCCAATGAGCTCCACTTTTGTCTTGTGAGCCTGCTGTGACTTCAGTCCAGATGTTTCTCTGCCAAGAGATTGAAAAAACAGCAAGATTGCAAAATCCACATTTAGTCAAAAGAAAAGATACAGACTTGGAAACAAGCATATAGTAGGTGCCTTAATTAAACTATTTAGCTCTTCTGTAAGGACTTCAAATTCTGGTCGGATGGAAATGACTGCAAGGAATCACATGGAGTTTCATGTGTCAGAGCAAGGATGGGGAGTCTCAGAAGAAGCTGCAAAACCCCTGCTGGGTGGCTTGTTGCTGCAGCGCCTGTGAGATGCCTTTCAGTCAGGCAGTAGGATGGAGGGTTGTCAACTCACTAAAAATGAACTTGAATGGCTTACTCTGGAATAAAGATGCAACTCATCATCCATCTGGACATCTTCAGTCTGCTTCTTAGATAGGCCTAAAAGCAGAGAGATGGGAGGCATGTCCTTTTGAAATAGTCCTTCAGTACTTTACGTAGAATGGTTTTACGTTGCCATCTCAAAGTGGTGACTGCATAGGCTGCTGCACAGGTACTCTCATGATTCTTAAATTTTTGGTACTGTGCTTTTTGCTACTGTGTTTTTTTTTTTTTTTTAAACTTATGAACTTCGATTCAAGACCTTTTACCCTCAAAGTGTCGCAGCTCTGAGCATTCTTTGCTGTTTGGCCACAAGTGTTAACTTGACCTATTGGTGTGAGGAATCTTACTGTTACTAGATTGATTTCTTATGTTCAGCATTTTTTATTCTTTTTGTAAATCTAGTGTTCTGATGAGACAGAAGAAGTTAGGGTGCTGAGAAATGAATTTAGGGATGTCTATGTGTTTGAAATGAAACCTGGCACTCAAAAAATAGAGTAGCTGGGAAATCTTCAGTATTGGGAGCACTGTAAGTCATTTTTGTTAAATAGCAGCTTACATAAGATATTTTTGTAGTAGCACCAGTTGTAAGGTATCCAGCATGAAATCCATCTTTAATTGGCTGATGCCAATTGTTTGACAGCGTGTGGTTTAAATCAGATGACTTAGTCTTGAATATAATAGATTGATGTCCCCGCTGCTGTAAGAGCTTCTTTGCTCTGGTGGGCACTGGCAGAGGGAAGCACTCAAAGCGAGCTGCCCATTGACTGATAGGGCAGAGATGATGTGTTTAGGTAGGATATGGTGATAAATGCAATCTGCTCAATGGAATCTGTATGAATTAACAGCATGACAACTGCTAGGACTTAAAACCACTCTGTTACCCGTATCTGATATACTTTGTCAGAGTATGGTCTGAAGCTGCCTGCAGTCCAGCAGAGCTTCTCCACAGTGGGCTACAGATCAAGTCCTCTGGAAATGGAGTCTTGCTGGTGCTGTTTGCACTGAAACTCTCCTATGCAGCTTTGTGTGCGTTTATTTGGGTTTATATTTGTTAACAGATATGCTATTGTATCCATATTAAAATGTACAGAGAACTATTCTAAGCTTTATAGCTGATCACCTTCATATGTTTGGGCTGCCTTGGTGTGGAACAATACTGACATTCAGTGGTTGATTATGCCTGCCACTGCTGTGTGACTATCCAGGAGATTTTGGAGGGTTTTAATGTTCAGTGTTGGCTAAATTCAGAACATGTTTAGTTAAATTGGATTAAAGCAATTGTGTCAAGGCTCCTTTATAAGAATGCTGTGCTCACAGTATTAAAATTGTCCATTTTTTTGACAAACTGAATTAGAGATGCATGTGGCCTGGGAGACATACAGTAGAAACGTGCAATAACACTTTGTAGCTTTGTTTCCTTTCCCACTCTTAACAATCAGTCTCCAAAAGAATTTCCTTGTATATACTGTATTGGTTTAATCAGATTTTTTCTGTCCACGTTTTCACTATTGGTCTTTTCATGTCTACCACCAAGGACAGTGAGGTCTTAGCAGGACGTCTCTAAGACCTGGCAAGGCCCCAGTGAAGATGAGCACATTGCTGTCATGCATGTGAAGGAGCAGCTGGAGTTTAGAGTGTGAAAAGCTGGATCTTGGCTCCCTTCCTACATCTGCTGACTTAGGTGGAGGGAAATAGCATGCTAACTACCTTCTTTAGTAGTCCTTTTTCACCTTCTCTGGTGCGCTTTGGAAGACATACTTTTGATTTGTGAAGACCTGCAGGGCCAGATCATTTTTTCAGTGTTACATGTGTGTTGGGAGATCAGCCAAGTACTCTGGGCAGTTTAGATTCAGACACACCAGCAAGAGCTCACCTGGATGGAGTTAAGTGCTTATTCCAGCATTTTGGAATGAGGCTTAGTCATACAGTGTTTAGACTCCTTAGTATCTCTGTGGGACTGGACCATTTACATTTAGATGCTTCTGTGCCGTCTCCACATTTGTGTGCCAGAGTCCACATCAGCAAAGGAGCAAATTTTATTTCCACTGTTTGGCATGATCCTGGCCAAACATCCTAAGATTAATGAAAACTATGATAGATTTTTGATGGATGTGTTTGGCTTCTCTTGGACATACAGAGTTGATAGTGATCTTCCTGTTTCAAGGTGTGGATGCCCAGTAACTATTTGGGCTCTTTGCAGTTATGGTTGAATTCCTCCAAAGGCTAAATAAACTTTGATTCAGTTGCTGTCATTGCTGTCATCTGCCCACTTCCACCACCTCCTCTGCACCAGCTGTAGGACTCTGGCAGTGCAATAACTTGGATCAGGAAGCTGATCTGACCAGAAACTCCTTTTTCTAGGTCAATTTATAGCTGGACCAGTTTCCTGATAGAGGTAGTTGCAGAGCCACAGACCCTCTCAGATCAGTACCTGGAAGGCAAAAGGGATGAAAAGCCAGTGGCAGCTGCTTCAGCTGCAGCATGAATTTATGCAGGATATAAGTACAAGATTAACTTCACCGTGAGGAGCCCATGCTTAGGTTACAGTTTGTTTGTTTTGTTTTCTAAGCCTGAGTTTAAACATGGACCTTATTTTTGTCAGAGGATGGTTATGCTGCAGGTCAGCCAAAGCATTAGATCTGTCTCATGTAAAGGCTAAAGAGATAAACTGAAATCTGATAGCATTTGTCTCTTTGGTAGATGTGGAGAAAATAGTTTGTTCACTTCATTTGAATCTACAACTTAGTTTATTTATTATCTCGTTGAAAGTTGAGAAATAGACTGAGAATCGGTTTTAAAAAAAGGCAGATAAGCTTCTTGTGCCATGAATAAAATGAAGGATCAGTGGCTGAGACACATTATTTGTAAGTCTTTAAAGACACATGAAAAAAGTTACATTCCTTATCTGCAGTTCATACTCCCCTTTTTCATGAGTGAGTTTTTAAGTGTAAAACATTTTATGTAAACATATTTCATGTGTGTTAAGCACATTTGAGGCAATTTTATTCATTTAACCAGATTTACACTCCTGGGTTTGTGTACTTTTAATGCATTCCAAGCCTTTATCCAAGTGCAGCTTGGCATAGATCATAAGTAAAAGACTAATCAGCCAGCAAATAAAAAACACTTTTCCAGTTCAATAGCTGAAAGCTGACAAGCTAAAGAGCTCTCTCTTTAAGATAGTGCAATTCTTAGTTATGTGTGTAAATGTAACACAAACTCTTCTGCCATAGGCAACTTTATATGTAAGTTGCCAAACATGTTTAAGTGAGTGCCAGCTCATAAGGGTCAGCTTTTCTTTAAGAAATAAACTACAAATAGCAAATTGGGATGAAAGTGGAAATCAAGGGTGCTAGCTTCTTGTTTACATTATGATATATGTTACTGACTGTGAAATACTTTGGGGGGAAACATTCCTCTAAATAAAGAAAATGCAATTTAAAGAAAAGCAGCATAGCAGATCTTTTTCTTAAATTCACAGTGTTAATAAAGAATGATTGTTGTAAGAAAGAGAGTCTGAGAGAAGAAATAATGTCAATCCTCATATCCTTTTGTTTATTTTAACCTCTTTGAATGTGTTTCCAACAGAAAATGATCCACAGCCTGTTTCTTATAAACTGTTCTGGTGATATATTCTTGGAGAAGCACTGGAAGAGCGTTGTGAGCCAATCTGTGTGTGATTATTTCTTTGAGGCTCAGGAGAAAGCAATCGATGTTGAGAATGTGCCTCCTGTCATCTCAACGCCACATCACTACCTCATCAGCATCTATCGGGATAAAATCTTCTTTGTGTCTGTCATACAGACAGAAGTGCCGCCACTCTTTGTAATTGAATTTCTACACCGAGTAGCAGATACTTTCCAGGTCTGTATCTAATTTTAAAATTGAATTAATTCCAAGGGAATTCTTTTAAAGAAAGCTACTAGACCCTCCTGTCAGTGACTTTCCCCTTTGCAATTTTTATGTCAAACACTGGTTTATAAAGTACAAAGAAAAAAAAAAGGTATATTTTGTGTATTCATTTGGTTTATAGATACCAGTTCATATGCACTAAAACCCAGATCCCATTTTGTAAAAGCTGTCTTGTTTTTCGGTAAGCTTTTGTGCTGTTGGTGTTACGTAGATGAACAAAAAGGAACATGGAGCCATGAAGCAGCCTGTAGGGAGGAGAGAGACGTGAAGTAGGAATCAATTTTCAACCTATTTCACAGATACTGTAAATAAGGGAACCTCTGTGAAGACTGGGCATTGCCAAAATGTCCTTGTTTTTACAAGAGTCTTCGAACAGAAAATGTGTTGATAAGTGGGAGAACCTTTGAGAGATATTTATACTAGTAAACCAGGTTACAATAATTTCATTGTTCATGCTGTTTTATTTCTAATCAGATGATAAATGTAACTTTAACCTACGATGCAATCAGGCTATGGAAGTAGCTGGTCAGTTTAGGCTCTAGAATTCCTTGATATGTTGGAGGGTTTCTGTAAACAAAAACCCAAACAAACCTTTGCAAAGCACTTGAACAGGAATAAAAATCCTCTCCTTTGTAATCTCTGATTTGTTTAGGATTACTTTGGCGAATGTTCTGAGACTGCAATTAAGGACAATGTAGTTATTGTGTATGAACTTCTAGAAGAAATGTTAGACAACGGCTTTCCACTGGCAACAGAATCTAACATATTGAAGGAGCTGATTAAGCCTCCCACAATTTTGCGCTCCGTCGTCAACTCCATCACAGGTATGAAAATAAATAATTTTCAGCGGTGACTGGCTGCTTAAAAACAAAGCCCCATTGTGCTTCATAGCTAAAAAATAATCTTGCATTGGTGTGAACCTGTAAGGTGAGGCCACTGTCCTGCCACTTCTCACAAGAGTTGAATAAAAGCAACTTCCTCCTTATTTGTACTTTATGCCTGGCCCCTTTGATATCCCCAGTGGCACTGTCTGATCCGGCCACAGCTGCCAAAGTCCCTCAGGAGCAGCAGTTCCCAGCACAGACAGCACATACTGGAGACAGGTGCTCTGGGATTGGTGGGACCCCAAGCCTTGAATAACTCAGGGGCATCGGAGAAGGTTATTATGCGTATTGTAAGAAGTCATTATAGAAAGGTATATAACAGATATCTAATAAATCTTTGCTGACTGGGAACAGATAGCATGAAGGGAATCAAATAGCCTGTCTTCAGCCTCCTCTCCGCCCCCACCACCACCCCCCACATCCGACAGGCTCTTGTGAATGGGCACGTCTTGCACTGACAGAGCCAAATGTCAGCTGAGCTGGTGGAATGTGCTTGTCTGGCAGGGAGGTGCAAGGGAGTTACGCCCTGGGGTGTCACAGTGGGTCAGGGATATGCAAGATGCTCACCTGTGCATTGTGTTAGAGAAGGGTAGGAAGTGGGCTGCAGGGCCACACAGATCTGGTGCTCAGAGGAGATGGACTTTGAGGTAGCACTCTTGGATTAATCTTTGAGTATAAATGTGATCCATTTTAATTTCTCGAGTTTGGGTTTTCTTTTTTTCTTTTTTTTAAATGTGATTTTGAATGGTAGTAGTTATACTTAAGAAAAATATCTATGACATTAGTGGGCTAGATGCACCACAGTAAGGGGAATTAAGACTCCTGAAGCCAAGGGTTGCAGCATCAAATCCTCTTGTTTTATCTAAAGCCTTATTAGAATTCCCAAGGAACCTAAAGCGCCTGCCTGGGGCCACCTGCATCTTGTCACTGTCAACAGCTCAGCACTGAGCTGGTGGGAAAGGGCAGCCTGAGAGCTCTCCCCACTACCTGTCCCGGCAGCCCCGCCTGCAAGGCTGCTGAGGGACACGAGGGACATGAGGGACAGACACACTGCCACATTCGTAGTGCTAAAGGGCATGAGCAAGTGTGAGCTGTGGCCCTGTCCTGAGACATACTTCTAGCAGAGGGGGTTGTTTCCGCTATGCTGGGATTCCAAGACCTATGCCCCAGAAGTGATGATTTTATTATTTTTTTTTCCTTTTTAAATAATCATCAGTTTACTTTATAACAAAGTAGCTCAGGAAGCCCTTTTCTCACACCGGTAAGAACCAGTTGACAGCAAGACAGGCAGGGGCAGTGGCATCACTGTTAGAGACCTCAGAAGTTGAGCCAACAAGTCAGGGTCAGGATCAGATGATAACAGTGTCATCTGCAGCTCAGCGATTGCCAGGAAAGTCCATCAGGATGAGCCAGGTCAAGCCAAAAAGCCAAGTCTACGGGGCAGCGTCTGGATGGATTTGGCACGTGGTCAGGTGTAGATGTGGCTGTCACGTTGCTGCAAGGAGCTCAGATGGGTGCCAGGGGTGAGATCCTCAGCCTAACAACGGCTTGCAAAGAGGGTGGGAGCCCTCCCTAAGGCTTCTTCCAGGTCTGTCTTCATAACAGCTCTTATCAGTAATTCAGCCCTGAAGTCAGCCAAGTAAAAGTCTCAGGAGAAGGGGAAATTGTGCTTAAGGCCCTCACAAGGAGCTGTAATGTCTTGTGTTGTAGTGATGAAATCCCTCATAGGATCTAACCCCAAATCTACTCCCAATCACACCTCCTGCTGACTTGAGCCTTGTATTTTGCTGTGCAAAGTATGGTCTGAAAACCTGAAGTCTGGACATATCCTTAAAGTGCATTCATGGCACCTAATGAATGACATTTTAGTTTTAGTCTGTAGTTCTTGGGGGCAAATCTTGCTTTGATTCTTCATTTTGGCAGTTCTCCAACATTCCTCTTGTAATAAATCACTGATTTTGAGTTCCTTTTAATTTTTAAGGCAGTAGCAATGTGGGTGACACACTTCCCACCGGACAGTTGTCCAACATTCCTTGGCGCAGAGCGGGGGTAAAATACACAAACAACGAAGCTTATTTTGATGTCATTGAAGAAATTGATGCGATTATAGACAAATCAGGTAAGATGCCTTGCAAACTCATTTTTGTTTGTTGCATGTGTTTACATTTGGCTGCTGATGTTTAGAGAGAATACAGTCCAACTGCTTTTTTTGTGTGTGTGTTATATATATACATGAATCTATATCTTAAATAGAAATATGTGATTTAAAATAGCATGCCCAAATGGATTTCTTCTGTTAATCTTAAAATAACAATATGCTCTAGGCTTCTGCAGGAGCATCCACAAGAAGTACCCTGTACTTAGATGCTGTTTGTATATTGATTATCTCTTAAGAGATATAAGTGGAAAAAAATAGTCAAAGTTTTAAATGTGATGTGATAATTATCTTCCATTGTTCCTGCCAACAATTTACTGTAGTCCTTGTGGGCCCTCAGATGAGGAAGACAAAAGCTTTAATTAGCTTTCTTCTCGTAGTAAGACAAAACTTGGTGCAAAATAGCTAGACAGTGTTGTTTTCCTTATGTATGAGCTGGAGCCAGGTATTACAAAGCATAATACTACTTCTTTTCTGTAAATGAAACATGATGTTTTCAAATACGGAAATGTCTAATCTGAGATTTAACACTGAGGAGGAATCTGATAACTTTTCTGTAAATGTTGTCTGTGCCAAGAAGTAGAAAAAAATTACTGAAAAAGAAAACTGTTATGCTGTGGGCAGGAGCCTGCTCTTTTGTTCATTATTGGAGCCATCAGTTACTAAAGTTGAAGATTGCATTTTGTGGTAGTAATGGGGCAGGGACCAAACCTCTCATTTCTTCATTTGCTGCTGCTCCTGTAGCAGTAACCAATGTTGGTTTGGTTCCACACACTGATTCAACAAATGCTTTGGCCACCGTTGAATTGGACGGTCTTAAATAGCTATTGTGCAGCTCTTACTCTTCCCATCTTAAAACTAAAAGAAGGTGGCAGTCACAGCCAGAACGCCCTGGTGGCCGTGTTACCCTCCGAGCTCAACAGGATTCCCAAGAGTAGGCTGGGTGCTTAGTCTGAGGAGTTCTAATCAAGACCGTGTTTGTATTTCTGTACCTATTTCAAGCCCAGTCAGTGTCCAATAAGTTTAAATTTCTTACTGAGGATCCACTGCAGTAGTCACAGCTACTCTTTCCTGCTCTAATCTCTTGGGGACTGGCAATGCAAGAATCTTTCTTCCAAACCTTCGCTAGGACTAAGACGTAGATAAGGTTGCTCCCCTAGAACAGGGATGTCGTCTTGTTTCATAGGGTTATGGTTAATTGATTTAATCTGAAACAGGATCCCTTCTTTTCAGGCGAAGTATTAACTCACAGGTTCTCCTTCCCCTTGACTAGATCAGCAACATTTTCTACATATCTTCTAAAATAACCTTTGCTTGTAGGGCTAATCCCTGTCCTTATAAGGGATTTAAGAAAATGAATCTTTCCTGGGTGAGATGCTTGGTATTCTTGCTTTGGCTGGTTTGGGTTTTTTTGCTATATGTGTATTTAACATGAAGATGGGCACGTAATCCCACCAAGCCGTGCTTGTGAATGCCAAGGTCATCTGGAACTTTATAGCACAAACCTACTGTGTTTTGCTGTGCTTCAGCTTCCCTGCACCACTACCCAACTTGCTGGTTTTCTGGATAGAGGGGACAGGAAAGAAAGAAGGGAAGATTCAGAGCTTGCCTGTTCTGAAATTCTTATTTACTCATTGCTAGCAACCAGTTGAGGCACATCCAGTACAGGTCTGGTGTAACAGCTGGCACAAGTATAAGCAGCTGATTTGGGACACGCTGTTTGCTCTGGCTCATGTATTTTCACAAGCTGCCCAGGCCACAGGTAACTGGGATGACCTTTCTTATCTGTGCTTGGCGTGTTCTTGAGTGTTGTGCAAATGCCACCTGTGCCCTCCAGCTGCACTTCACAACCCTTGATATTAATGTTAAGTCGTGTCTTTTTTTTTTTTTTTCCCACAGGTTCCACAGTCTTTGCAGAAATTCAAGGTGTTATTGATTCGTGTATTAAGCTCTCAGGAATGCCAGATCTTTCTCTTTCTTTCATGGTAAATTTAGCGTATATTTGGGGATTTTAATTGCTTGGGATTTTTCTTAATCTCTTAAACTCTGATTTTTTTTTTAATCATCAGAGTTAAACAATTTTAAGAGCACAGTTGCTACTTCATGTGTTATATATATGATATATTGTAGAAATTGCTGCGTTGCTCAGTAATTGGAATGTCTTTTGTCTGTACATAAAAACACACTGACAGGAACTGCTGTACCAGGTCAGAGCAGAAATCCACCTAGCTCAGAAACGTGTCTCAGATAATGGCTGGGAACGATACTTGGAGTCTAAGAAATAGGAATTGTGTAGAGTTCAGTAGCAGGTTTAAACTGCTGATATTTGATGTAATTTCACATAGTGCTTTGGCACTGCTTACAGAACCCACGGCTGCTGGATGACGTGAGCTTCCATCCCTGTATTCGGTTCAAACGCTGGGAGTCTGAGAGAGTCCTTTCCTTCATTCCTCCCGATGGGAATTTCAGATTGATCTCCTACCGCGTCAGTTCACAGAAGTAGGTTCCCATTTAGATGTGTATATAACACGCACCGTTCATTCCCGGTCAGCATTGTTGCTGCCAGATGCTTTGTGGCTGAGTCTCTGTGTACACGCAGGACTCTGATCTTCATACAATGAAAAAAGCAAAAATAGTCTAAACTGTAGGTATTTCCGAACTAAGTCTGATTTGACTGGTGGCTGTTCTGACAATTGGCTCAGTGAGATTACTTAAAAAAAAAAAAAAAAACAGATGGTGGGAAAGAGATTAGAACAAGTGATTTGGAAGAAAACCTTTTTTTTTTCCCCATGCTTTCCTGCTAATAAAATCAATTCAGCGATGATATGAAAGAGCTGAGTATCACTTTTCATTTTCAAAACAAACTGGTTCTAACTTGAATACCTGCCAGAAACGCAAGAACGATTTGTGAGAGCGAGCCTTATTTTCTCAAGCAGTGAAGTAGCCAGGATGCATTCACCTACTGTCCTCTCTTCTCAGCTTGGTGGCAATTCCTGTATATGTGAAACACATGATCAGCTTTAAGGAAAATAGTTCTTCGGGAAGATTCGATGTTACCATTGGACCGAAACAGAACATGGGGAAAACAGTAGAAGGAGTTGTCATGACCGTTCACATGCCAAAGGCTGTACTTAATATGAACCTCACTGCTACACAAGGCAGCTATACATTTGACCCAGTTACTAAAGTAAGGCTTGAGTTTTTATTTATTTAAATATCTAAAGTGACATTAGAACGAGTCTCACACATTGCAGAGCAATGGAGCAGCGTTCCACACTTGGCAGAAAACTTTTACCTCAGTGTATGTTTCTGAATTAAAATCTTCTCTTTAAAACTTACTTTTTCAAACTGAGATAAACACCAGCTGTGATTTCTGGTTTTATCAGTCTCCTTTCCCTTCCCTTCTCCCTTTCTTTCCTCTATTTTTCCCTCTCCTTCATCCCCTAGTATTTTTCTTTAGTGGATGCAGCAGTATTTTGTTGGTGGTTTCAGCTTTGGTGTATTTTGCAGCCTGTGTTCTTTAAAAACATACTTACCTGGAGAACAGGCAGCAGACTTGAAAACAGGTAGCCAGAAAAATAGGGAGCAGGAGAGGAGAGAAAAATCTCTTCCGTAAGATCTGCCTGAAGACACACAGGACGGAAAACACAGGGTCTGAAAAAGACATATCTGGGGAGTTCTGTTTTCTTGCCTCTGAGTTGGGGTTTGAGACCTAAATTTCCTAAAGCTCCTGAAGATTTTTAGGACCCAGGAACCATTTGGCTGAAATGGAGCCCGAGCCAAACCGTTCTGCTGACTCTGGCACCCTGCTCTGGGCTTTCTGCTGCCCTTGGAGTATCTCAGTCAGCAATTGATTGGAAGTGTAAGTGAAAGCTCTCCAAGTAAAATTTGGTTTCAGAAAGAACCAACCTTGATCTTCTAAAAACAAAAACACCACCACCAACACTTGAAGTTTCATTTCCTCTCTGTGGAAATCAGTTATACTGTGTTTTTACCAAGGGCTGGGATAACTGGGTGGATTGTAACTGCAAAAGTTTGTAGAAATTGGGAGAACTGAGGTTTTTCTGCATTTATGAAAAATTTCCAGTTTTAGATAAGAACAAAAAAAACCATCTCACACCTAACCATGCCATCTCCCAGTGGGACCATTCTCAGAGCTGCTTTCTGTACCCAGCCTGAAAACTAAAAGCTGGCCATGAACTCGACCTCGTAAGTTGTTTCCTGGAAAGCTACTGCCACTGTTCTCTTTCCCAACAAGGTGTTAACGTGGGACGTTGGCAAAATCACTCCTCAGAAGCTACCAAACCTGAAGGGCATTGTGAACCTGCAGTCTGGAGCCCCCAAGCCAGAGGAGAATCCCAGTTTAAACATCCAGTTTAAGATCCAACAGCTTGCAATTTCAGGTGAGTGGGCGGGCGTTACTGGAAACTGGTACTGATGGAACGAGTAGCAGCAGGAAATGAACTGAGAAACTGTTAATCTTTTAATTGGAGATGCTGATCTGATGTCAGCTTGGCCCAAAAAGGTTAAGTTTGGTTTAGCCAAACCTGACAGTTACCCTTGCCAGAAGATTCCCTTGCCGGGAATTGTGAATTCCCAGTTGTTTTACTAAAGAAAGATTGTGAGAAGTTTACAGAAGAATTTTTCTTTGTTGACTTGTGCATTGAATGTGCAAATTTATCCTTTTAGTGAAGAGTGATGGATGATGATTTAGGATGCTCGTGTCGTGCTTTACCCTTGTACCACTAAAGCCCTTTTCTAGGGGTCAAAAAATTCCATTAATTTTAAAGAACGCCCTTCTTACTCTTTCATTTTGGAGCTGCCCAGTTTTTCATCTCCAAAACAATCTGCAAATAAAAACAGAATGAAGTGTAGTAAATGTAAGTGCAAAAGTAAATTTAAAGCAAACAAGGCCTCAGTCTGCAAATGCCTAAATCACGCGAGTTGTCCACGTGTGAAATGCTTGTGTAAGGCAGCTCTGCGGGATTACGAGCCTCACAGACTCCCCTGTGGATGGAAGGAGAATGAGTGAAGACAGCAGAGGAGAATGTGGTAGGACACGTAGTCCCTCTCTTGGTAGCAAGAGGGTGTGGTCCTTTTGCTTCCTAGACTACTGTGCTGAGTCAAAAATGGTTAGGCCTTGTCTAAGAAAAGAGTCCTGCAGTTTCCTTTCAAAACTTGGAATCCACCAGTTGAATCTAGTGGATCCAATGGCTGGATGCTGAAGGTATTACAGCTGTGAGAAAGCAGGGGACAACCCAAAACTGTTCAGCAATTAGTAGCTACTGGCATTCCTCAGTTAATGGCAGGGGGCTTGCTGGACCTTGAAATAATGACTTCAGAGCGCATAGAATTTTGAAATCTTTCCTTTGCTTCGTCTCTGTTACTGGAAAGGAGCGCAGGGCAGAGGAGCTGGGGAAGATACGACTCGTTCTTGGGTGTTGGCTCAAGGAGTACGACAGAAAAAGGCTGTTCTCCTCCCAGAGCAGCCACAAGTAGGGACGAGAATGGTCCGTTCTGCTCTTTCAAACTGGATGAGCTTGTGAAAGGAAGGAAAATTCGCTTCCCAACTGATCTTAACATGCTTCAAGAAAACAGGACTTCTGAACAGACTGACACGATTTCTAGCGTTCTGCTTTTAACTCTGTACTTTGTTTTTTTTTCAGGACTGAAAGTGAATCGCTTAGACATGTATGGAGAAAAATACAAGCCTTTTAAAGGTGTCAAATATATTACAAAAGCGGGAAAATTCCAAGTCAGGACATGAGAAGATGCTCTGCTTCCACAAGGAAATTCCCCTTAAAAAAAAAAAAAAACTTGACTGCTTAGTGACTTATGTTGCTATTAATTAGGTGCCAATTAATTAATTAATAGACACTGATTAGTTCGGGATCAAAGCATTTGTGCACAGCAGCTCTTAAATCGAAAGGCATAGCTTAGTTTTTTCTTAATGAGGTACTTTTTTTCTAATACACCTTTCACTGTTTTTTTACTGAATTGTTGTGCTGGTGAGTAGTTTGATAGAGGCTGAGCCACAAACCGTCGCAGACACTACACTGCCAGTCCGATACCAAAGCCCAGAGGCCGAGCCCATGGTGAAGGCCACACAGGCCATGGGGAAAGTCTCACGGTGGCAGAGAAAGCTGAGCTTTTCCCAACAGCCGGCTGCGAGCCCGCGTTCCACAGAGCATCACCTCATCCCGGCAGCAATGGAGAAGGGCCCCCAAGGGCCGGGGACAGAGCAAGTGTCACTCCTGAGAAAGAGCTTCTGATGAAGGAAAAAAAAAAAAAAAAAAAAAAGAGAAAAAGAACGTCTTTGTTGTTTACAAGAAATCGCCTTTCTTAAGAAGCATTTGCCTTAATCAGCTTTCATTTGTGCCATCTGCAGATGAGCTGATAAAAATAACATTCTGCATTAAATCTGGGAGGTGATCGTTGCTTCAGAAATCCACTTGCTTTCCGTTCAGTCTCATCCGCGTCATTTTTTTTAAGAATACAGTTGCAGAGAGTAAGATCTATTTTTTATGTGAAGCCTTTGCTTTGATTTAGATGTTCCACTTGTCCCAAGTGGGTGCCACCAGATCTGTGCCACGTGTACATTGGAGTGTAGCTTTTTAGGTAGCGCAGTAGAAGTGTCAAGTGTATTTAATGGTTGTGTGCTTTAACGTTATGAAATAAAGGGAACTCTGCTGCAAATAACATCTTCTCTGGTGAAGTGTTTGCTACCGTAAAGGATCCGTGATTCTCCTGGGCAGGAGACATCTCAGAAACAGTTAAACCACGACCATTGGTAATAGGCTGAGGAAGCCAAGTTCAGGCTTGTGGAAGGATGAGATGCTGGAGAACCTTTGTTTCACAGACCTATTTGCCATACACATTGACCAACAGCTGCTCGCTTTGCTTCGGATGAAGAACAGGAACTGAATTAAAAATTTCAGGTTTTGGAACAAAAAGGGATCCAGTCTGAAAAAAAGAGAGGGGGAACCCATCTGAACAGTGAGGTGAAAAGAAATGAGCAGATACTCCCTGTTGGTAACTGCTAATACCACAGGGAAACAGGTGACTATCAGGCCTCTGGGAGAACTCCCAGTTTCTCCCTCTGGACCACAGCTTCCAGCATATTCTTTAATTACTCACCTGTTTTATTCTTCTGATTGAGCCACTTCAGTTTTTTTTCTGTTGAGAACCTGTAGAAACCACCATTCTTCAGCTTTAGCATTTCTGCTGTTTGAGGTTCTTGCTCTTGTGGCTGTTGCGGTGTCACCCACCGCTCCCTCCTCATCACCACCCACACGCTGACTTTTGTACAAATGCGTTTTTATTGTTTTAACAGAACCCAAGAGAGGTTGAAAACATTAGACTATACAATACATTTTGGTTTATAAACAAAGTTTTATAGTGGTAAAACATTTTTAAGTGACGTTCATGGTCTTTTTTAAATTTTTTTTTGCTGCATTTCAGGGTCTGAAGACCAATAGTGTTCAAAAAAAAAAAGCAGCAATTGCATAAGCTGGACAAGTATCTTGGCTTCTACAAAACAGTTCAAGAACTTAGAGCAAACATTCTGGAAGAATATCAAAGGCAACCATGATTCGTAGCTTTCCTGCAAACATCCCTCAATAAACAAAAAAGTGATCTTTGGCATAAACAATTACATATTAAAGGCATTAGTAATATCGCATTAATATCAAGTCAAGCAACTAAACAGTGATGCTAAAAAAAAACAAAATAAAAATCTCACAGAGAAGCCTGAATTGGGAGGGGGGGGGGGGGGAGGAAACGTGAGGAGCATTGAAAAGTAATAGAAGGAAGACTATTTAGAAAATCCCTTAAAAATAACCCCTACCTATTCAGTGTTATTTACTATTAAATAGAAATTACTACATTACAATTATGTTAAAGATCTGGTATAAACCAACCAAACGCAAGACATTCGGGTTAAGGCTCCGGCTTCCCTCCACTTCCCACTTCCTCTTGCTCTGGCAGGTACTTGCAGGAAGAGAAGACTGAGGAAAGATCCCAAGGACCACGTATTTCCTGACGCGCAGGAGTGAGCGACCGAGGACCCTGTGCTTTCTCTTGCTAAGGTCAGTTCGAGGCAGATGGATTTATCAATCATCGCTTTAACTTCCCTTTTTAGATAACAGTGCAACGAAGGAGGGGGATTAAGGGGAGAAAGTCCAACTGCAGAATCGCTGTTGCAGAGGTAAAGGACAGAGGAATGGCTGTCCCGGGCGTCTCCTCCAGCTGTTAAGACTGAGCAGTTTTCCCACAAGGGCACTTCCACGGAAGCTGGTTTGATCACGCAACAGTTTTCAGCAAAATTAAGAGGGCACCGTGAGGTCAGCGCTGATCTGGGCAGGAGTCTGCAGGTGTTCCCTGTTCTAAAACAGTCAGTTTCCTTTCTCACCAATGCCAAAAGAGACTATGGAGCAATTAAATTAGTGTGGGTGTGTGTGTATATCTATGGATCTATCTCAAGGCATCTTCAATTACTGAAGGATAAAAGCATCCCAAGTCCACTCTATTAGAGTGGGGGGATTTTGTGGAGTTTTATTGTTGGGGGTTTGTTGTTTTGATATTTTTTTTTTAAAAAGACAGAGTAACACTTCATTCAATTCACTATTACTAGACCCTGAAAAAAAATTTTGAGCCTTCAAACATCAAAACCATTTAAAATACCTGTGTATGGTGCACATTGGGACCCACCATTTGCTGGAAGCCCTCAGGCTGCCTGAAAAAAGGTTTCATGTCCCTGCAGTGCTTGGGTTTCAAAAAGCTTATGGAAATGAAGATGGTGAGGCCAAAGGTCTTTTCTAATTGAGTATCTTTACCTTTCAATTTCCACCTTGAGTGGCTGGAATCACATTAGATGGAACAAAGAGGGAGGGGGGAAAAAAAAAAAACCACAACAAAACTAAATGTGCTCATTTGGTTTTCAAAAGGAGAGAGCGAGCATGGCATTTGCTGGTCCTGGACACTAGATGACCTTAAGAGAACCAGGATTTTTTTTATTTTGTTTTTTTCCAGCTCAATACATAACTGATTTGGGCAAGAAGGAAGGAGTTCCATGATTTAAAGTCTCCAGCCACGAGGCTTAAGCTGTCAACAGTAGCCACTTGTAGCCACTGCAGAGCATTTCAGTCCAGTACCAGAGTTCTGGAATGCCCACCTACAGGGTGACAGGAGGGTGACAAAGACAGCTCCAGTTTTGGTTAAAAGTCCTGTTGCCAGGCAAAAATCACAAGCAAAAAAAAATAATTATTTCAGAATGGAATATTAATGGTCAGTTTACATCCATTCTGCTGACACCCCACCCTCTGCTTTTTAATTAAAAACCTCCACACCTTCCATCATTTCCACATGGTTTAAGAAGAGCCCAGCCAAAAGCCCGTTGAAAAGTTGACTGTTTCTATATCCATGATTGTCCCTAAAAAACTGCCAGGTAACCAATAGTGTCCTAGACTCTCAAAACAAGCTTAAAGTGAGGTCCATGTTTTATATCATCACATGGAAATTACCGGAATATACAGTGCATAAATGAAATGTGCTTCTGGGAGTACAGGATTCATGAAGAAAATCTTCAAAAGAAAAAAAAAAATTGAGGATAAGAACTGTCTACTGTTGGAAGCAATTTTGAGGTGTTTGATATCAAATGCGTTCCGAAGACATTTGAAATGCATTCTCATATAATTCATACCCTTAGAATGGGGCATTAGCACAAGCTAATCTCAAGCTCATGTAAACAGCACCTTTTGCTGTCAATATATCTCTTCTGTTTCCAAAAAAAAGGCATTTTTTATGTTACAAAAAACAATACTTATGTGGCGAGTGTTTACTGATACCACGGGGTCTTCCTGACCCAGCGAAGAGTGAATCCAGCATCTGTTCTTATCTTAATGGACGCTGCTTCAGCTTCTCTCACAGTTTCCTTCACAGACTGCATGAGGTTCTGGGCGTTGTGAACCAACATCTCGGTCGCCTGTCAAGGAAAAGGACAATTTCCAGCGTATTGGTAAATTCAGCGTTGAGTAGCACAGAAATCCCACTGTGCGTGACGACTCCCAGAACAAGCATGAAATGAGTCGATTGCTGAATTCAACTCTGAAAATGTACATGTAAAATAAAAAGCCCTCTGGAAACCAGCAAGTGTTACCCTGACTCAGAAGACTTTCCCGTTTCTGGCTGTATTTCTGTGTGAAAGCTGAATAAATGTTTTCACTACCATCCACCAGGGGGTGC
Source organism: Gallinago jamesoni (assembly GCA_025769975.1). NCBI lineage: Eukaryota > Metazoa > Chordata > Aves > Charadriiformes > Scolopacidae > Gallinago > Gallinago jamesoni. The sequence continues at coordinate 16,344,946 of JAOQGH010000002.1, forward strand.
TAATACTCCGCCAGTGCCAAACCTGCCCAGTTTACAGCCGCAAGTTCTTTCCATTAGCTCACTTTTTACTGCCTAGTCAATCAGATTGAGAAGTTCTTCATATAAAAATTTGAACCAGAGGAGCTTTTTGGCTTGGGAAAGGTTGACGTTCCTCTATTCAACTGTAGCTTTTGAGCCAGAAACTTATCTTACTTATCCCTCCTAAGCAGCTGAGGTAAGCTTCCAAACACTGAGTTCCCAGAACACGTCTAATATTACCTATCATATATTTTTCCCCATAAAACTGATGAACAATTCCACGCTACCATCAATTTTTACACCCCTTACCTGTTCCGACTCTTCATCGCTGATATTAGTCCTGCCCAGCATGGTGGCTTTGACAGTGGAAAGAATTTTGAGTTGGGTACTGATGGTTGGGATTCGCTCACAGACCTAAGGAATGGGGATAAAAAACACATTGGAAACTGAACCAACACAATCTTTTTTTTTTTTTTTTTTTTAGGTAAACTGTTTGATTTTGTTTTACTATTAGATAAGGAATAAGCGTAGAAGGAATCTTATAACCTTCAAGACTTTCTGACACATCCTGATAGAATACTTGAAACCCTTATTTTACTTTAAGGAATTTTTGGGATGGAGCCAACCTTTTCCCTTTCCTCCAGACCCTTCTTGAGGGTCTGCTTGTTTAGGAGTGGGAGGATGTGTATTTGGCTGAGACTGAAAAACTAAGACATGTTCTATTTCCACTGCTGTTCTTTGATACCGAGGGATGAGGAGATGGACCACAGAGCAATGCAGCCTCAGGACACAGCAGTACAGGGTTTCTCAAGAGCTCTTTGGGCACTGGCATCTTCCACTCACCTGTAAAGAAATCCTGATTTTACAGAATATGTACGACCACGGGACCTAAAAACATACCACTTGCCAAAACTTTACAATCTTGGGAAAGATACCCGATTTACTGCACAGCTCCTGCACTCACACCCAGAGAGGAACAAAGGGAGAAAAGTGAGACATTTCCAGGTTCCCTCGTTACCTGCAAGAGGTTCGTTCTGATCCGCTTGTCCGTGCACTGCTTGGCCACCTCCTTGGCCAGCCGAGTGACTTCATCCGAGGCCTTCGCGATGTCCTTCGCGCACTGAATGAGGGCGCGCTTGTTCCCGCTGCCCCCTCTCACCAGGCGTGACATCTCGGCCATCAGAAGGGCCATGCGTTTGGCGGCGGCGATGATGTCGTTACCCTGAAGAGAACAACCTCAGTGAGTGCCCCGAAGCCCTCACGGGAAGTCACCAGCCTAACTTTTCGGTAGCAACCCTTTCAAGAAGGACCACTGTTTGTGAACACAGAAGAGGTTTCTTCAAGGAACAGGGAAGAATTATATGTTTCTGGGTTTTTTTTTCTTTCTTCCTAACACTCAGGGGAAAAAAAGTTTGCTTCAAGACTGGAAAAGAAGTGGTAAAGAAAAGTGTTAGTTTGTCCATGGAATGAGAGTTACTGCTCTGCTGGCTAGGTTTTAAGATAAAGCATGTTATTAGCATTAGAAATTCCAGATTTCCCAAAAAAGGCCTTTTTTAAAAATTAAAAGTGTGCTAAGTAGCTTGTTAAACCAAATAGCACTAATTAAGTTCAACCGAGTGGCCGTAACAGTTGAGCATAAAATTTTCAGTGGCATCGGAATCTGAAGTGGTAAAGCATCAGCTCTGCTGCTGTCATGCTAGGGTTGGATCAATGGATAAATGAAAGAGAATATCTAACATACAAAGCTTTTGTCACAGTTAATGTGGAAAGGAGATGCAACTATTACTTGGGGTTTTTTTGGTGGTTTTTAAAAACTTATTCCTTGAAAATAAGTCTTCCTTTTGACAATATCTCTCCCTTTAAAGTAAAGCTTCCAGGAGAGAAGAACATGACAGTTCAAAAGATACTCTAATGGTATGTCTTAACATTAAAACCCAGATTCTGGATCAAAATTACAGTCACAGAAATACTTCTGAGAAATATCTGAAACACGTGAATTAAGTATGATCAAGGCAAAACCATTTGTAAGACACTGTTCCAGAGAGAAACCCGGTGCGAGGACAAGCAAACCCAGCTGGGGGGTTAGTGGCCTGTTGGTGGGTTTAGATTCACCTCTGCACAAAGCTGTGAGACTCGAGTGAACCGTGCGGTGCCGCGAAGCATTCCTGTGGTGTGGATGGAATATTAGCAGAGTGAATTGAAGTATTAGCAGGTTCCTTCCTCAGGATAATTCCACAATTAGTGGCCGATGAAGTTCAGAGCAAAGAGCACACAGTGAGAACCCGACTTAGCAGATGTCATCTCTGTCCCTGCACACGTAATTCCATCGCTCGCTATTAGCGGATTCAGGAAGAATGATTTACAGATGTTTTACAGATACAGGTGACACAAGAAGCTGAACTATTCGTTACCGTGACCTAACAGCTAAAGAGTTTCTGCTAGTATAACCAGTTAGGATGCAAACGACACAACACAAAGCTTTTCTGTGTTTTCACGTAGGAAGACCAAGAAATTATGACCAGTGGCCTTTATGAAGCCCTCTAAAAAATTATCCAAGCACCAGAATCTGAAAAGGACAAGGACATTTTAAAAACCCTTTTTATTAAATTAGTTTAGTATATGTCACTATGTAAATATATGCACACACACATACACATACGCACACAGCTCTAACCTCGGTTTGTCACGGGACACCAACCTTATTCTCTGCAGCATGCTATAAAAAGTGACCAGTCTGGCAAACACTTGTGCTTAGACAGAAGAGACAAGGCTACGTGTGAACATCTGAACCTCATATTAGATTTCCACTGGTTTCATTAAAAAAAAAACCCACAATCTCAATCTGTCAGCTAAAGAGCATTCAGTGCAGATTCTTCAGATAAAGAATTCTCTCAAAACCAGCGTTTGCAAGACAGCCAAGTGCAAGCCCGCAGCCAGTCCATCCTCCTCCATACCCACTGCCATACCAAGCCATTCCTTGTTGGAAGGTGTTCTCATGGATGAGTGTCAAGGGACGCAAAGCACAAGGGACACGTTAAATGACTTCGTGAATGCTGTACGCTCTGCTGTATCTGGAAGTCATTAAGAAACCATTACCCATGGCTTCCCAGGCAGCCCAAATGAATGGAAAAAAGAAGGGGGGGGGGGGAGGAAGGGATGGCAACCCCTACTACAATTTTAGAACTGCCATAACAGAGGAACAGGCAGATGCAAAGGGAAAGGAAGCCTTTAAATATTAATAAGTGACCCAAATCAAGCTTCAATCCGGCACTTGACAAACAGATCTAGCAAACTCGTGAAGCCACTCTCAGCCCTCGAAATGAAGTGCAGACACACTAAATTCATTCAGACCGGCGGGGGCCCAGCAGGGATCAAGAGTGATGCAAATGTGTCAGCGTTCCCAACGGCTGGATGCACACGGATCAGTCCCCGGGGAGACTCGGGAGTACCTTACTAGACCACTTGGTTGCTTCCCGATGCAGAGACTGAGCAGCAGCCAGAATGGGCTGGTTAACGGGCTGATTGGTTGGCATTAACAGCAGCTCAGGCTCGTAATCATCTTCAATGTCAGAGGGGAGAGTGAATTCAACATCTGCATCATCCTCCTCATCTACATCTACACCAGCCTCAGCCGCTTCATTAATCACAGTCACATCAGGCTTTGCAGGTGGCAGCAAGGGTGGAGAAACAGGGGACAGTTAGTACCAGAAGCAGAATTTGGTAGAAGAGCATGAACTGAGCTGTTTTAGCGACCAAAACAATCCTCTTGGTCTCCCAGGATCTGGCAAGACAGCTCTAGGATCGGGTCAGAGGGAAGGGGAAGGAACACAAGATTAGCAGAAGGAAAACAAACATTTCACCTGCGAACCAAAGTCACCATAAAATATTAGGAAGTTACAATTCAAAGATACAGCAACATTTTTCATCTGAGCGTACAACTTCTACAGACAGGGGCTGACTTGCAGAACAACATTTTTCTGGCAAGACAACGGTGAAATGAATGGATCTGCTGTTTCAATCAAAGTCATTTCGACTGCACGGAAGCGGGCGCAGCAGCTGATGAGGGTGGCGTTTGTGCAGACAGAAAGCTTTGTATGAAGCCCATCCACGTGTGTGATAAGAAGAGAGAGCAGCAGGATCTGGAAAAAAAAGCCACTGACACCACCTGCTGTAGATGGGGGAAAAGGAAAAAAAAAAAAAGAGGAAAAAAAGGTGGGGGACACCGTAGAAGTGAGTAAGTATTGAAGCACCACAGATAACATGAAAACGAACAAAACTGGGTTATGAGAAGAGGTGATACTGAATGTTATGAATGCTGTGAACATCACAGTTCTTAAAAAAAAAGACTGAAACAGAATTAGAATAAGAGGATTATGAAGCATACGATACTTCATGCCACAATATGTTGTATGCGTTACCTTCAAAAAAGAGGATTCAAGTAAATACATTGCGTTAGGGTAGATGACAAGGAAGAGGGAAGTGGTGTAACAATACAGGCATTTCTAACAGCAGCATTTCAACACAAAAATATGTTACACGTTTACTGACTTTTGTCACACTTGGCTTTAGTGAAAGAAATAAAAATCAAACTACCCTTACCAAAAACTACGCATTTTCAAACTGTGTTTTGCTTAAGATATGGCCTTTTATAGAAAAAAAAAATCTACACCAACAAAAATACACAGAAGTTTTGGAAGGAAGTAACCTTTATATACTGCCAAATCAACTCAGCTTCAAAGACAGCTTCTATTTAAGTCTCAATCTAATTAAAAGTTTCCAAATATCCTTCATTTTCTGATTTATCCAAATGAGGGGGAAATGCAGGGAAAGCTAAAGCAATAGCTCCATGAGAAAAGCCCAGAATCCACCCAGTGGAGTTTTTGTAAAGGAGGAAAAAAAAAATTTAAAATCTTAGAAGACTGAAGAATGTTATCATAATTTTTTTAAAGACTAAATTCTTGTCCCTGCCAGTAAGCATAGCACATGGTAAAGTACCAGTCTACTGTAGACTAATGTAATCCAGGGGAAAAAAGGCAGAAAACAGTTGACATGCAGAACTGGAAGGACAAACGCTAGGCTGACTGAAAGAGGGGAGATTTAGATTGGATATCAGAAAGAAATTCTTTGCTGTGAGGGTGGTGAGACACTGGAACAGGTTGCCCAGAGAAGCTGTGACTGCCCCATCCCTGGAGGGGTTCAAGGCCAGGCTGGATGGGGCTTTGAGCAACCTGGTCTGGTGGGAGGTGTCCCTGCCAAGGGCAGGGGGTTGGAACTGGATGACCCTGAAGGTCCCTTCCAACCCAAACTATTCTATGATTCTATAATCAGCAAAGTGTTTTAAGGTCTGCCACTTGACTTTGATAAATAAACATTTTAACAGTTGCACTTTTTAATATCTACTGTGTATTGTTACGTTACCACTTTGGGATTCAAACATCAAAACACCTTTAGGAAGAGAAATTAAAGCTTTTGGCCTCAAAACTACCTTCTCAGATGACTAATACATTCCAGTGCTATCCCTTTAGTAACATAAATATGCATTTGGTATATTCAGAAGTACAGGGCAACAGAGCTTTTCATTTTATAGAAGAGACATTAAAACAGACTTGTAGAACTTCTCTATTTTATCTGTACTTCCAAAACAGATGTTCCCCTAAGCACAAAGCACTGAAGTTGATTCTGTGAGTTATTTGAATTTGTCTTATCATTTACCATCTAATTTGGTGGAGGAAAAAAGCAGAGATCTTAAAACCCAAATCCTGACTTGCAGAAGCCTAAATCTCAAAAGTTCTTACTCAGTTGCTGCCAGAGGAAAAATGTAGCTCATTAGGGAAAGAGGGGGAAAACAAAAAAGTTATGTTTGCATTTATAAGACTGACAAGTTCACATTGCTTTGTCATAGCACTGAAATGGGAAGGAAATGAAGGGTTATGGCCTCACTACAAAAAAGAATGAGACCAGGCCATCTATATATGGTCACTTTTCCAATCATAAATGCACCAGATAACTCCAAAGTGACTTGCAGCCCTTTCCAAAATTAAGACAAAGCAGCTCCTGATTTCTGCAGCTGCAGGCATCCACAGACTTTTCAAAGTCACTTTAAATACAGCAATCCATCAGCCTGTCAGCCTGGGAAGGCCTAACTATTGGTGGCTCTCTCCAGGCAATGCTGGGATTAAGGGTCACAAACAGCTTCACACACAAGGCACGTTTGTGTTCCCAGAGGTACGTTAATAGAGCATTCCAGCAATTTGAGTATTGCAACAGCTGACCCTCGCTCACTCCCAACTTGAAAGAGTTTCTAATTCCTCCTGGTGTTATGGCACTGGTTTTGCTATTTGGTCTATAAAAGACTACCCTCTGCCACTGAGGCAACTGACTTTGGACCAAACACACTGATCCTAAAGTAAATAAAGCAATACTCCTTTTAGCACAAGCCACACTTCACAACTCCTTACCTTGCTAGACCATTTCCGGGCTTCATCGTGCAACTGCCTGGCAGCCATCATCATGGGCTGATTAATAGCTTCTCCTGCCTTCTGCTCTGGGAACTCCTCATCCTTTTCTTCAGGTGGTGGTGGTCTGGGTGGGGGAACCTCACCTTCTGGAAGTGGTGGTTTGGGAGGAGCAAGCTCATCAGTCAGCTAAGAAAGGCAAAAATCACATTCAGTGCAATGAAATAGTATGGATTGAGTGAATCAACACAGATTGAATAAAGGCTGCTGTCACGGCAAGACACGATTTTAGATCCTAGAAAGAAATTCATTCTTGTGAGGGTGGTGAGACACTGGAAGAGGTTGCCCAGAGAAGCTGTGGCTGCTCCATCCCTGGAGGGGTTCAAGGCCA
>JAOQGH010000002.1:16351909-16375572 GCA_025769975.1 Gallinago jamesoni
GAGGTGTCCCTGCCCATGGCAGGGGGGTTGGAACTGGATGATCTTGAAGGTCCCTTCCAACCCAAACCATTCTATGAATCTATGATTGCATGAGCTCATGCCTTTTGCCAGTTTTTCAAGTGCACCCTGTGTTAAAGGAAATGCCATGTTTTCATCTCTGGAAAGCTGGATTGGTATTTTTCAGACTGAAGGCTACTCGAATGGCTGACCAGACAACACATTTTATTTTTAAGGAATAAAAATATACTTAAGCAATTTCAGCGTGCAATCCACGCATCATCAGTGACAATTTTGTATTGTATCAGAAACTGCTGCACTTACATGAAGCTGCTCGAGGTCAGGAGGAGGAGGGGGGAAATCTGGCTCTTGAGGCTGGAAGGCTTCTCTGACTTTGGCCACAGCTCCCAGAATTCTGTATCCAGAATCCAAGAAACTCTTCTGCAAAGCTGAACAAAAATCCCATTACCAGTTTAATAGCATTCTGTAATATTTACATCTACAAGACTACCCCAAAAAATTACTTCTATAAATGTATCTGTGAAAAAACTGTTTAAAAACTACCAAATTGTTTACAGTGGATTTACATGTTTGAAATGTTAAGCATCATATGGAACATGGATGAAGTAAAATCTAGGCTCAGTAACAGTCACTATCAATAGCCAAAGTAATTCCCAAAACAACTTTAGAATAAAAGAAATTATGTAATATTTTCTTACCTAAAGTATTACTAGTGATAACTAGTGACAAATACTTCCAATAAAGATCATGAAATCACATAAACTAGAACACTGAATTCTTTTCCCTTGAATGTGCCAAAGGTCTTTGGTTGCATTTTAAAAGAGCAGGATTCAGCAGGTGTGACCTTGATTTCACCATACTGAGATTTAAGTGTACACAGAACTTGCATAAAAGGGCATACGCAGCTGTACAAGACCAAATGAGCACTACTTCACATCATCCTCAGCCAGTAAAAAAGAAAAAAAAAAGAAAGAAGTATTTGAAATCAGCTTGCTGAGTCCTTACCAGGATCAGAAATGTTTCCTGCCACTGCTTTAGCATCCATCACCATTGGTGATATAGTTTTGCTGAGCTCATCAGAGGCCGCTTTAACTGCCTCACGGAATTTAGGGTCTTCTGAATTTTCAACCTCCCGTTTTGCCACCAGGAGGATGCGGTTTGCTCGTCTAGCGATGCTGGTGGCACCAGCTACCAGCATCTGAGGTTGCATGTTGGCCATCGCAACTTTACATTTATCAAGATCTTTCTTAATAGCTTCTTCCGACGCATCCAACAGAGATTTAGTATCAATGGCTTCATCCACCAACCCTAGAAAAAAAAAAGTTAAACACGTTAATATTCCAGTGTCATCTCTGGAAAGGGATCTCTGGTATTCCAGAGACTGCTCAGAACCAGAAAAGTAAGTACTTCCAAACTGGGGGGTGGGGAGGGATATGGAGATCAGACCAAATTTATTACTGCAGTTTTACTTCCGATTATGTGGTACCTCTGTCACAGTAACCGTGGTCGGGTTTGCTCCCACTAATGGCAGCCCGACGTCTCACGCATCTGCCCTGGAATGTTGCTTGAGTCAAGAACTGGCTTACAGAGTCGATGCAGCAGAGATTCCTTCCTCCCACCAAGTGTCTTTAAGCATATTCAGTACTTTTTGTACCTCTCCTGTTCCTTCAAAAGGAAATATCCCCCTTTGCTGTGCTTTCACTTAAGGGTCATATGTAGTGTCAAGGCAGTAAGATTTAAGATACCCACAATTTAATTATGGGGACGGAGGAGGAGTTAGTACACAGTCAGGAGATCAGCAGACCAGTGCAAAGGACCTACACTTTCAGAGAATTGATCCATTTAAGTGTCTCAGCAAGATTTAGCTGATCGGTACCTTTGTTTTATTCACTGCTTTCATCAAGCTCTTAATCATTTTCAACACCTTTTTTTACCCCCACTAAATTATCTGTCCTCATTCAACAAGCCAAGATTATAAAAAACCTCTCAAGTTGCTACAGTAATATATTGCTAGAGCAGCAGTCGCAATAAAAAGTAGCGGCATTCTCTTTTTCCCCACAGAAGTACTGAAGCCAAATTTGCTCCCCTACAACTCAAAATTAACACATATGAAGCAAGCTATTTTTTTATGCTGTAACTTACACATATTTTTGGAGTCAGAGAGCACATTCCCACTTCTAATTTATTTTTAATCAGTAATTTTGGATTTTTCATCACTCCAAGCCAAATGGGGAAAAATCATCTATACTATCTAGTTAGCTGCAAGTTTAATCTTCAACAAAAAATGCTTACTTTACCTGTCATTTTTTCTATATTATCAATCCATTGGTTTTTCATGGTCTCAAAATGTTCACAAGCAGCTTGATTTCCAGGATTTCTCAGGAGGATACGAGCAGCTGATACTACCTGCCAATGGAAAACATTTGTAATTATGGAAGTATCAGTACATAACAACATCACACATTCTTGAAAACGCATTGGTTTTTTTTCAGGACTGGATGCGGAGCTCCCTATTTGGAACACTCATTGACTGTAGTTCATTAATTCTAGCCAGCTAGCTGCTTGAAGATTTACTATGCTGCTGGAATTTGTTGACATAAATACTTGTTTTCCTAGAACTTCAATTCCATGCTAATGTATCTTAAAAACATTTCTTGAAAGTACTAAAGTAAAATATTTGTTATTCTACCAAAATTTTAGATAGAATTTTAGTTGGGCAAAAAAATTTACAAAAGAGCATTTTTTCCACTTACATATTTTACTAAACCTCAGAGTAATTTTGTTTCAAGGCTAAGTCAGTAACACTTCTGTCCTAGAGTTTAAGAGTAAGACACCTCATTTAATCAGTTTGTTCTACGTGGTGTCACACACAAATATTTGCCATTCTCCTTTTGAGGGTGTCAGCACTACGTTTCCCTGCTGGAATGAATATCTTTCTCTGATAGCAGAAGCATAAAGAAAATTCTACAGAAGTCACCCCCAGCCCTTCGAGAGGAAGGAAGCAAACCTGTGGGGTAAGTTCCCGCGCGGATTTCACTGTTGCCTGAATTCCCTCCACCGTAGTTTTATTCGCAGTTCCAACTGCAGCCGCTTTTTCTGCCGTAGCTCCCAGCCTGGCAGCGTGGTTCTCAAAGTTTGCTGCTCTTTCATCAAACACCTGGTTGTCAGAAAGAGAAAAACCATTGGAAAAGCCTAACTTCCCTACTGGAACACACAATTCCTTCCAAGTGTCAAGTACCAGAGTCCTGGTTTAACCAAGGTCAATTTATCTCCTGAGAGGATACAAGAGGACACAAAAGCTCTGAAGCTGGTTTGTGTTTTTTTTTTATTTTTTAAATCTTTAACATTACTGGGCTTTCTTCTTTACTAACTCATTTGGGCAACAAAGGATACTACCACATCTTATAGCTTTGAGGCATTAAGTACATTAATTCCTGACAACTACTGCTGTAATAAATACTGTTTTAGCTCATGGGGATTAATCTTCAAACCCCGTAAGCCAAAAGTAATTGTATTTGTAAGATAAATATGGGGGTTTACCCTAAAAATTAAAGCTACATACCAGAAAAAAAACTCTCTCCTTTCACAGTCCTTAGTTATTCAAGGCAGAGAATCCTTGGACAAAAAGCTATCCTGTCACAAAGCTAAATTCCCCAAGGCCTTGGGAATCATTTTGATCACGTTCAAATCATCTTGCCAAACTGAGCTGCCAGACAGTTTCTGATACTTCACATGCAGCCAGTAGCTTTGAAGTACAGGAAACATCATCTAGCAAGAGAAGAGGTTAAATCTGTTGACTGATCACAAATTTGACTATTTTAATCAGCTTATAAAATGTTGAGATATACAATCCACTAACTCGTGTGTCAGTGACTTTTGCACAATTTTTAGCATGCTGAAGGCCACATGGTATAAACATCACAAAGAGAAATCTTTGCCATTTATTGAAGTCAGGGACAACATAGTTTCTGGGAATAGACAGCAGAATTTGCAGTCTCCAAGAGTCCAGAGAGATCTGCATGGGAATCCTTATGTTGTCAGAATAGATAAGCACATATGACAAGCCTGAGAAAAAAAACTACTGATTCATTTTTCTAAATTCAAATTCAGGTAAAATTAAACAATAACTGAAGCTTCATATGGCAAAAAGACCACCTGGGTATACTTGCCTCATCTCTATTGGGAGCATCAGGGGGAGCAGTGGCTGCTACTGCTAATAATTTTATAGGAGTTGTGGTGTCACTAAAAACATCAGAAACCTCCTGGGTCATTGCCTCTTGCATCCGTGCTTTAAGATCCTTAAAAAAAAAAAGAAAAATTATTAGCATAAGATACAGGAACATTAAGTTCACAGGGATTCAAATCCCATAAAACCTGTTCTTAGGAAAAAAAAAAGCCCATTACAGTAACAGTCATTAACATAAAATGATCTTAAAAGCATGATCAATGAATTACTTTTCACATCATTTGAAATACAAGACGCTTACAGACCACTTCTTGATGCAGCATCAGAAGCTATGAACAGCACGATTTGAGACCTTGCCCCTCAAATCTGCAGTGCTAGCATACTCTTTTCTTTTAAAATGAGATTTCAATTTTACTTCTCAACTGTTCTTTTGGAATCATTCTCTACAGCATGTTATGAAGGCCTTCGTAGAAAGGCCTTTAACATCTCAGCTAAACCAAGTTTCTTGCTGCAGTTTTGTTTTTATTGATGCCTCCAACACAGAAGCACTTTATCAGAGGAGAAGAAATACCACGTGTTCCACTGCAGGAGAGCAGCGTCTTACCTTCAGCGAGTCCTGAAGCTGAGCAGCAATTGCCCTGGCCTGAGGAGATTCTCCCTCCCCTCTCGCTGCCAGATCCGCTAGCTGAGCGGCCAGCTGGTCTACACGGTCACACTTGGCCAGCAGGTCCTGACGGTAAGGTCCCATCATGACATTGGCTAAACGGCGACCTTCTGCAACCAGACCTCGGATCGCTGCCTGGCCTACAGGGGGAGAAGTCACGTTGCATTAATGTACTGTGGAACAAAACACCCATAGCATAAATCAGATGCACCATGAAGAATGTGACACTTTAGAATTCTTGAGTTTTCAAGAACACCTTTCTAGGTAGCGGAAAGGATCTTCTGCAGTTTATCACTGAGTAATTGCAGTTCAGACCTACAGTGGAATTCAACTTTTTACAACATCATTACAAGTCATTAGAAGATGAGCAGGAAGAGGGGGGATAAAGCCAAGCAGAAAACACAAATGAAAAAGCATAAGACCCTCCTCCCAGGATTCTAGAAATCATGGGTAAAAAGTATCCAGTACCCAGGATGGGGAGGGGGCATGGACACCACCTTACAAAGCCTCCTCAGTGTGTCGAAAGTTTTTCCATAACAAAACCCCCTATTTTTAGCGTGGGTGATTTCCTTCATTCACTCACAGAAGCTTCCTGTTCTTTCACAAGAATATGGTCCACTGTTCTTTCAACAATACAATAGTATTCTTTTAAAAGAAAGCATCATATAGTGATGCCTTTAAAGACCTACTGAAGAATCATTTTAAGCCAATGCTAATGCACAAGTAATCCAAGTTCACAATCAAGCTCGAAGTTACTTAGAAGGAAGTTGTCACAGGACCTGACTATCCAAGAATCACTCAGCACCGGCACCATCATTTTAGAGAGCTAATTAGTGCCATAGCTAAGTTTGGTGCTGTTGCAATGTCCCAGCATGTTTTTTAATTATTGTGTTGTGTAAGTCAAGTGCAGCCAAGCAAGTACCCTTCTTACACCAGTTTAGTATTTCAACACATCTTGCCTGGTTTGTATCTGCCAATTACAGATACTTCAGCCATCACTTAGCCAGGATAATTAATAACATGACTGCATATGAATATTTGTAGCAGCTAACACTACTGAAATGCCCCACATGTTTATAAAATACACAATCTGCCTTGTTACTTCAAAATTCAGTTTGTGTTGAAGCACTACCATAACTGCAAACATACAGTTATTTGTGACACAGTCATTGCTACTGCAGAGAACATCAAATTATTTTCAAATTATCATAGCACAGAAAATATCATCCCAAATTCTACCAAAAGTGCTGTCTGGACAGAAGAGAGCACATACCTGATTATTATACCTCTCCTATAAGCACCCTGCTGAGTACCAATGCAAGTGAAAGACAGTTAAATGAGAAAAAAAAATATACAATGCCATCATCTTGCAACTAGATATTTTATTAAACTAGAAACATTCAAGGTACAAGACAAACCACATCTTGCATTCTACACTCATTTTTGTCATATGTATTACTCCAGCAATTGACTAAATTCCATAGTATATATCCCGTCTTGAGAAACTTCAGTTCCTCCAACAAGCTTTCACTTGTACTCAAGTGATTAACTGATTCTAGGCATTAACTTGATTAACTAGGCATTTACAGACTTCAAGAGGGATTTAAGTTTCCTTGTTTCTTTTCAATAAGAAATAATAAAAATTAACGTTAGGATTTGTACTTTAAGCCAACTGCCTCACAACTTACTATGTCCAAGAGAAACATCAAAATTAGGAAGGTTTTCAGCCACTGCCAGAACATCTCATGAGACCTATTTACCACCTTCTCGGTGATCTCATTCTGTGTGCAATTTGCTCATCAGGAAGTGTCAAAACATGGAACTCAACTAATCTGTTTAAAATATTGCATATATTGCATATAAATTTGCACTTCACAAGTGTCCAACATGACTAAATCTTTAATTAAAGGATCTGTCATTGAATATTCACACACCAGAAGTTATCTTGACAGACAGAGGGAAAGGTGTGAGAAAGCGGTATTAAAGATTTGCAGTTTCCACTCGCCGTTATTGGTTGCACTGCTCAGACCTAACTGCTATGGAAAAAAACCTACCAAATACAGTTCTCAAGCCTCACCCACCCACCTGCAATAGCATCAGAAGCAGCTAAACAATAAATTTCAGAAGTTCTTTACAACAAGCTCTCCATAGTACAACTCCTGAACCATAGTTATATGCCCTCCGAGAGCACGCCTGGATTCACAGATCACCTTCCTCTTTGATGAAGTAGCCTTCTCCTCAGATAACCCAGAAACCACACGAGCTGATATTTTTAGGTCATGTTTATGAATGTTTTTCTCCTCTCTGAAGGACTGACTTACTCAATTTGCTGGAGTAGGTATAAATTAAAATTTGACACACTATATTTGCATGCTAATAAGAGCAAGGAGCAGCCTGAAGTTTTTCTTGTTCTACACCACGCGTTCTCCTGTTCTTTGCTAAAGTTGTTGAGATTCCACGCAGCAGTTTAAGTCATAAAAATTAGTAACAATTTTAACTATAAGACTGTGGGGGGAAGAGCACATGGAAACACTTACCTACTCCCCGATCAGCAACCGTAGGGTTGTCTATCCACCTCTGAGCTTGCTCAATCTTGCCCTCCAGATGGACGGCTGCTTTCACTGGCCTGGTGTTTGCTACAGCCCTGTTGGTTTTGGACTGTAAATTCTGAAGCGACGTAGCTATCTGCTTCGCCAATGCACGGGCCTCAGGAGAGTCACCTTTCCCACTAAGGAATACAGAAATTATAGTCACATAAAGATCATTTACAGCTTAGTCCCAAATTCAGCAGGAAGACACAAGGAAAGGTACTTCATCTTTGTAAATATTGACACTTGAGTCTCAGAGCAAATAAGGCAGATCTGTCATCCAGAAACCCTCACACTTCTTTCTCTGCTGTGGTACCTGGATGCTACATGTGTTGGACACAGCACTGGGGCAGGGGAAAGCACAGGGCTGTCACTGATAATGCTGATGCACGACACCGATTGCTCATACTCACAGCTGCCTTATGAGCAACTGCAGCAATGCCACATAGATTACAAGCAGAAAAGTAAGCAGCAACAGGCCCAAGGCAGTACATAAACTTGAAAAGTAGTAGCACATTAAAACCTGTGGCAGTTAAACATCAATAAAAACTTGATTAAAGTCTCTAACTAATGAAGAAAGAGAAATATTTATCTCCCTATTGCAACCGGCCACAGATGAAGATCAGTTTATACAGTAAGTGTTTCGCCACTTCCATTCTAAAGCATCCTCTTTGCAAAACTGATATAAAAACATTTCTGAAAGTCTTATCTTTTATACAGTTTGTGGCTACAAAGTGCTCAGAGCACTGACACTGCTTGCAGTGGCAGATATTTCACCTTGCCATTCAGCACACTGCTTAGCAATAAACAGGGATGACATTTGTCTGTATAAACAAACTTAAATTTCACATCATCTCATTCCTTTGAAGTGCTTTAACAGTACAAAGCAGCTCACTTTTGGCTTCAGTTTGCCTGTCAAATACTCCATAGGCAGTAGAAAGAAAATATTTTAAGTAATACAGCTCTAGTTACTCTAGTGGGTGGGCTCTTTTGGTTGGTTTTGGGGGGGGGGGTGGTTTTTTGGTTTTTTTGAGGAAGACAGCACAAGTTGGTCTTTTGGATTCAAACAATTATGTTAAAGAATTAAAAAGGATACCATATTTTATAAATCAGATTTTTTAAAAGGATGCTGAAAAGTTAGCTCCTTCCCTCCCCCTGGAACAGAACAATTCCTCGTATTCAATTTTTACTAAATGCAGCACAGAAACTCAGAACATGTCCATTCCCAGATCTTGGAGAGGAATATATTCCCCAATTAATTGTCAATATTCTGATTTTGCTCAGCACTTTGAACTGCAAATGAAAGTCATTCAAATAAATTAATGGTGATAAAACTAATACATACTGTCGTCGCAGATCTGACAGTTTGGCTGTCAAAGCAGAGATCTCCCCCAGGGAACGCAGGATATCATCTCTTTCTTTAGGCTCCTCACATAATTCTGCAACTTTCCTTGCTTCAGCCATAATTCCCCGAATGTGTTCTTCTCCTTCACTGCCCCCATTAGGATCCGCAAGCCAATTCTTAATAGAAAAAGGTTGTGTATGAGTGAATACAAATAGAAATATTATTTCTATAGAGACTTTTAAATACCAATGCAGCTTTCCAAACTATTTAACAGAAAATACTTCTGAAAAGCAGTTTCTGTTTATTAGATAGCATGGAGTTGTTCTATTGTCTGGCAGATTTTCTGTTTTGAAAAAGATGTCAAACTAGATGAAATCTACCCTAAGATTTTATATTCTTTCACTCCCCAATATTTGCCAACAGTGCTTTCAGAAGTAAAATTTAACTAGTGGCTTTAGAGAGTCACGATCTGGCTTTCAGAAAACAAAATGAAAACAGATGTTTTTGTGCACAGCGTGGCAGTCTTTACAGAGATCTTCCTGAAAGGTCTCATTATCATTTAATTCTATATATTAATATAAAGTATATAGAAGGTTCATTATTTGATAACCATCACTGGGAATAGGCTGTCCATTGAGGGAGATGGAGAGCTAAAAATAAAGGATCAACTAAAAGAAAAAGTAGTTTAATTAACAGTGTTTTGCTTTTGTCATGAATATGAAATTCCAAATCCTGAACTTCACTCCCAAAACAGAACACACAGAACCAGCTCTGGTTTTACCCACAGGTAAATCTGTGCAGCCTGAAACTCCTCTACTCTTTAATAAGATCAGTTTATGTCCAAATTTAGTGTGTTTGCTCACTTTCATTTCACAACCTTGACATTTTTAGCAATGCTAAAAAAAACATAAAAGGTGTTGTAAACTGTAGCAAACCTCATAGTTCCATGTAAATGACCAAACTTAAGATTTTTCTGTGAAAAAGCAAGTACCCCCTACATGTTCTTCCTACAACAAGTAAGTTTGCCAACAACTACAGCGGTTCAGTGTAACTGCTCTAACAACATTGATGTAATCACCTTCTGAAGTATTTATGAAATCGTTAGTGGTACCTGAGCAGCATCAATCTTCTTGGCTATTGCCTGCTTGGAGTTGGTCATGGCCTCCAATTTGCGGGCGGCGTTCTCCACTTTTGCGGTGAGCAAATCCAGACCCTGCGACACCTGCTGCGCCTTCTGCATGGCCATGGGCGTCCCACCCTGTCCCCTGCCCGAGACAAAAACAGCAGCACAGGTTCAGCCCAGGACCGAACAGAGACCGCAAAGGCCATTTATGAGCATCCCCAGCCCATTGCAAGATATACAGTATTTAATCAGATATTTTATTTTTTTATTATTTTTTTCCTGGGAAAATAAAAATAACTCAAGGAGGAACACCACAACAGGAAGAGTTTAAGAGCATATTTTCTCCTTTCCAGAATTTGATACTTAGCACCCTCAGAAGAATAAACATTTTTTTAAGTGTTACAAAGTAAGGGTATTTGAGGATACGGTTCCACTAAAATACCGAGGACGTGACCTGTTATCCCCTCGTTTGCAGGCTGCCACCAAGTCAGACCCTGCAGGGGTTATGTCTCACCAGACCTAAGTGGGGACAGCAAGTCTGTAAATGAAAATAAGATGCCTTAGTTGCCTCGATCACATTGACAAAGTAGATTAAAGGTTATGGGCTATTGGGCTATTAACCAGTAATTCTGAATTTTGGCCTTTTTAGCCTTTATGTAGCAAACTAACAGGTCTTCATGGAAATATGTTATAGAAATATTCCAAGCCTATGTACATACTATCGCAACACTTCAGAGCCTGGCAGTCTATGGATTTAAAGTGATGGCAAGAATTTGTTCTTAAGCTAACTTAAAACACAGTTCTCCAAATAATTTGAATTTGCTTACTTCCTGCTCTTCACTAGAGCCTTAAATCAGAAGAGGCTTTAGCTTTTTTTTTTCCTTTTTAATTAAAAGCTCCTAACTTGTATTGCTTTATCTGACAATTTGAAACACACATTAAAATTTAGGAGAAAACACTATACCATGAAAGCACTACCTGATATCCCTAAGGGTTTGCAACAAATAACTTGTGGGGGTTTCTGGGTGGAGTATTTTTAAGGCTGTGGGGAGAAGTCTTACAACAAAATAAAGGAACCAGTGTTAGAGTACTCTTGCTTAACAATTTACTAGACTCAAAAGCTGCTGAAAAATTCCTTATACCTAAAAGGTAACTGAGTTACAGTGTTCGGACTATATGGAATAGTTAATTCTTAGCTCATCATCTCTATGCTTTCACAAGGGAGTATCAGACTTCTTTTCTGGGAGAAGAACAACATAAACATTAAAAAAAAATAGTACTCATCTGCTGGCTAAAACCAAAGCCCCTTAAATTCAGAACACCATTGTGAAAGAATAACCAGTTTCTACTGAGGAGACAGAAGACTGATGAAGGGCTCTGGTTAAATAAACCTCTATTCAAGAAATGCCCATGAGCTTCAGTAGAATTTATCAGTGATTGATAAACAACTTAAACCACCACAACATCACAATAAACACCTAAAAACTAGAGTATTTGTGTATCTTACAGTCACTGGGGTATATCCTCTTTGGAGGATGGAGTTAACAGAGTTTGAAATTTAATTTCTGCCTAACTTGGAGGAATGTTGTGTTTGACATAAAACAAATTCCACATGACCTACTTGAGCAAGTTTGTTCATCACATTATATAATTATGATTTCACATAATAAAACATATTATTCTTATCAGAAGAGACTGAAGTAAAAAAAGGCAAAAATACAGCTACTGGCCTGCTCTCCTACTGGTTAGGAAGTGACACAACTGAAAGTTCAGAAAAACTGGTTTAATAGCACAGGAAAATTGTCCATGAGCAGTGCCAGATTTACCTAGCTCTGAGGTCAGCCAGCTGATCCGTCATCTGGCCCAGCGTCTTGCACGTTCCCAGAATCTCTCTGCGTTCCTTGCCCGCACACAGTTCTCCTGCTTTTCCAGCTTCATCGAGGATCTGCCTTATTGCTTGCTCACCAGCATCTCCTGAGGTGCAGAGTTCAGTCAGTAAAACAAACAGGACATGCATGAGTAAACTGCTAGCGCCGGCACATCCCACCACATTGACTGCATTAGGTGCAGGCATGAAAATAAATTTATCAAAAACTAAGAGATATACACCAAATGCGATGGTTATAATAGGACTGTCTTTCTGAAACAATACACATCACGTGCCATGTATTTCAAGTGATGTATTTAATCACTCTGTTGTTGGAGCTTAATTTCTGTAAATACTTCATTTATAGAATCTGTAATTCAAGCTAAGAAGGGAAAGAACAATATGGCAAGATGCACATAGCCTTTACTTCAACCAGCTGCAAATCTGACTTGATTTTGGCTAAAAAAAAAAAAAAAAAGATGCAAGAACAACATTCCTTTTACTTAAAACCCACCCTGATCCCATCCCCCTGCAAGTATGGTTCCTCCATGAAATTACACCACCATAATTAGCTCAAAAAGTCTTACCATAAGGAACAGTCAGATAATGCACATATTATGAGGTTAGTTCTAAGTAATACGCCCAGTTAAATCTGATCTGCAGTAAATTCTACAATTATCTTTGCATTTGTCCTTAGCTGTTTTAAATAGTTTATTTCATTAGTTGCCAGTGTCAATGACAGAAAGCTTTGAAAAAGCTTTGAGGTTTCTGGAACTGATGGTGGGAAGCGGAATGAGATCAGAAGTAGTATCAGCAGTAGCTTCACAGATAACAATTCATTTCCAACTTCTACAACTGTATTACTGTGGCTTCATTTTCAGAGGACGTCTTTCAGATAAGGTCTTTTCAAAGACTAAATGGACCAGGCTTCCATCTGGCTTTATTTGTTTTAATGATGCATACAAAGGCAAAACCTTTATATAAGTCCAGGTGACTATAATCACAGTATCTATGGCATATTTTTGTGTTAAAATTTTTAAGTTGAGACAGAAAGAAAAGTGCATAAATATTACTGTTAGGCAAATCTGAAGTTATACAAAATTGAAAAACACAGAAGGAGGAATTTTAAGTATTAGCAACCGCTGCAGTTAAGTACTGCTGAACGCAATTTAAGGGGTTTTGTTTTCACTAGTGAAACACAAAGAAAAACCACACATGGTATATAGAGTTTGTCATATAATCAAGTGAAAAAAAACAAACAAATCTTTCTAGATCATTAGACATAACTTGTTCTATCACAGTATCCAAAGAAAAGAATAAATACAGGCTCCTCCTGAATGACAGTCCACATATGGGTTATTAATGCTTAAAGGCAATTTTGTATTACACAACAGAATTATTCAGAATCATAAATCAAAAGTCAAAATACTTTGTGCTGTTATTTATTGTTTTCAATATTACCTGGAGGTGCATTTGGATCTCTCAGCCAACCTTTAGCCTGGTTCATCTTTGAATCTATTAAGGCTAATGCTCTTTTCATGGCTTCAGTATCCTTTACAAAAGAGAAAACACCAAAATGATTCTCAAAAAAACAAACCATCATTAGTCAACACAGCCAAAGCAGACAGAAGTTCTATAAAGCACAGTCTACTTACAGAAACACACCCATATAAGCAGCTCAAAATCCCTTTTTCAAACCAGCAGGTCATAATTATTTATTTCCAATTAAGACAGACATTTTCATTTCACTCAAAATGCAGAAAATATGCATGCAATTTTAGTGATTTTTCTATTCCTTTATTTACCAGTGGTTTAATTTCTAAAGTCAGAGGTCTAATAAGCACACATCCTGGAGTTAGTTCCGGGGTTTTTTCCTTAATGTACATCAGGGCACATAGAAAAGTTGTAACAATGAGATTCAAGTAAACTTTTCAAAAATGGAAATTGGCCAGTGAATTTTATTTCTTCTATGTAAGAGGTTACACATTTGCATTTTTCACCTGCTCTGCTGCCTAAAGTCAAACAGCTGCTACTTACAGAAAAACAGACTGCCAGCTAATTCCTGGAATTGTCAACGACAGAGTTTAATGTCTTTAGAGAAAAGAAATGTGTTCACATGCAGTTGTTTTAAACTCAGAACTTCTCTGCCAGGAGCATCAGAAAGGTGCTTCTTTGACTATTATGCTGCTATTATCCAACACCTTTCACTAGAGGAGATAAAGCCATCCAGTCCTCATTCCTCAGCATACTGTGTTAATTGCTCATGTGTCATGTCTCCACTAGAGGCCAGAAGTTTTCTATCTTATAAAAAAAGACAGTGAAAAAAGAGTAACCAGTACCTTAAGTAGAAAGTTGGGGAAAAGCCAAAATAGCTTTTTACCACAAGTCAGGGAAATAATTTGAAATGCATCTAATATCCCGTGATTAGAATACAGATGATGATGAGCCTGGTTCACATGCTATTCACTGAATTGGACTGTCCATGTCTGGCTTCTATGAAGAGGAGACTACTAGCATCAAAGATCAGTATGTGATAGAGCATGTGATATCCTGACAACACTGAAGAACTGCCACATTTCTGTGGAGTTGTTCATTCTGTGCACTTAAGTCTCCAACATACATCACCGTAAACCTTTTGGCATTTAAGCCAGCTTTATTCAGGCGTGTTGGTCCATCAGCTACTCATGAAGTGTTATACTGTAATTCAGCAACCAGCTTTCTGAAAGGTCACGCGACACACTGCTGGATGGTTTTAAGGGCTCTCGAATCACAGCCTGAGAGAAGGCACCAAACGCAGAATCGTTCTCACCTGGATGATTGGTTCTCAAGTAGAGAAACTGGGTCTCAGAGTTTAGGTCAAGACTTGTTTGAAAAAACTTCAAAAGGGTAGGATTAGGATACGTGGCTACAGGAGGGGGGTGGGCACACTCTTTTAAAAGTCATCCTGTCTATAGCTTGAGAATTGTGCATTTAATATATGACAAGAGACAAATAAATAATCGCTTAAGTATTCAAACGTATATGAAAACCTAACTAGCTGTGAAGGTCGCTGTTAACTTGTCCCTTGTTTTATACACAAGCTGAAGCCACTCTAGTTTGGCATGAATGGCCTGCTACAGGCCTGCCTACCCATAAATAATGTCAGACAAAGAACGAACTGAATTTTTAACACGGCAACAGATGTTGCCTAGCCTGTTGATGAGAAGATAGGTGTGGGATAGCTGAGGAACAGGGAGCCTTGGGAAAACTGTCTTTGCCCCTCCCTTTTTATCAACACAGGCTTTTTGTGTTGTCTCAGCTGCCTGCAGAGTTGCAGCTTCAGCTCGAATCTAAAGTCTTATATCAGGGGAGAAAATCAAGGATATTTTAGCTTTTACACTCATGATTTGCCAGCACTGCCCAAGCAATAGCAGGGCCCATCTGTCCTATCAAATGACTGTAAGTGTCAGTGTAAGTCTCACTGTCCTGTGTGGCTTCGTGCTCAGGTTTGCAAAATACTGTCCCCTTTTCCCATTTGAAAAAGAAAAAAAAAATTGGTGCAATCCTGGTGTAGTGGTTGAAGAGTTCCAGGACAACTGCTCTTAAAACGTGTATTTCCTACCGTCACAGCTGAAACTGTCACAGCAAGGAAACCCTCTCAGCTTTAGCCCAATAAGGAGTTTTCATTGCAATGGGATGAGTCATTTTTAAATAGGAAATTAAAACAACATCCTTAATTAGTTTTGTTGGTACTGTGCTTTCATATCTGCCACATTTGTGACTGGTGTCAGATACTCAGCAAGTGACAAAGGTGTAGCGATCCTGAAATGTCTGGATTTATCCCCCAAAGTAGAAATATTCAATTTAAACAAAACAAAGCCATTGGCACAAGGTCTTACTGCTTCAAAGTGTCTTCATATTCCTGACTTCTGGAGCTGTTTAAATGCCTTGTTCCATTCTAAACGGCTAAATATGTTTAAAATTTTACTCTTTGGGGTTTGCCAGCAGAATATCAGTTGCAAGCAAGAAAAGAAAAAAAAAATCCTATGGCTATATCCTGCAGAAAGGTTTCCTGTAGAGTGGTTTTATCAGCAAAAAAGGATTCTTTCCCTCCTCTCCCCACAGTTCCACTGTTGGCAAAAGGAATTTCATTAACAGAAGCAGCACTATTACCTTTTCAAAATGGATAAACAACTTAAGTTAATCATGTTAAACAACTAGGGCAAAGCTGTCTGAAAGGAAAAAGAGCAAGTTGGCTTTTTGCGAATCACTTCGTAAAGCAAACGAGCACTTACTCCAGATACCTTTATGCATCACTTCTGTCACTAACAAGAACTTATTCACGGAGCAGGTGGTATTGGCACTGCTTTGAAAAGGAGCATCATAAATCCTACACAATCCCTTGTTGAATGTAACACACAATCTCTGACTCAATAAAGTGGTGTAGTCTGGTGATATCTGCATTTCATTACCAAAGAAGGGAATGTTGAAGGAAATAGGCAAAGCCAGCTTTCTGGCAGAGTCAATAGCTTAGTCATCACCCAGGGTTCAACCCTCCAAGATACTTCTCAGCTTCCTACAACTTGTAACTCCCTCCATTTCTGTGGAAGTGGAAGATGTTAGAATTGAGTATTACTTCAAATTTATTCAAGAATAAGCACTAGGAATATACAAGACAAATCTTAACTCCTCTGTAAAAGGTACAATGCTATGAATGGAAAAAATAAATACAGATTGTTTTCAAGATTTTGTCAGAGATCAGTCTTTGCTCAGTATTTCAAGTCTAAATGAGCATACTATTTTTAAAAATCCAGTGGTGGTACAAGCAGAGCTTACTGCAATCCAGTAACAGTAACGTGCATTTCGGAGTCCAGAAAGACCAACAAAATAGTTTACAAAAAAGCTTACAAGTCTGGCTCCGTACATTTGTTTATTCCCC
The DNA here is from genome assembly GCA_025769975.1 of Gallinago jamesoni. Classification (NCBI taxonomy): domain Eukaryota; kingdom Metazoa; phylum Chordata; class Aves; order Charadriiformes; family Scolopacidae; genus Gallinago; species Gallinago jamesoni. Next base: position 16,368,619 of record JAOQGH010000002.1, read on the forward strand.
ACTATCTCTAGGTGGATTTTGTGATGCTACAACTTATAAATAATTCAAGAAAGAATAATAAATGTAAAATAAACTAACATCAACAGTAGCATGTACCACACAGTTAAGAATTCAAGCCTGTGCATCCCCAAATACACCTTACTTTGCTGCAGAAAAGCATGAGGAAAATATCTTCCCCTTGACCGTCGGGCAAAAAATGCACACAATAGTAATCTCATATAGAAATAAAGAGCTCCTCCCTCTCCCTTCCAGAAAAATAATAAATCAACCATTAATGTATATATATGTACACAAATACAGGAGAAAGTCTGTAATACGTGGCCATTAGCAAACTAGCTCTTGCTTCTGCATTAGATTCTTCGTGGTAACTGTTTAGGACAGTGCTACAGTTACAAATCTTCTGTGTACCTTAATTCAAAAGGCAAAATACAATTTAAAAGTTCTCAACTTGGAACAGAATAATATTTTGATGATACTAGTCCACACAACATATTTATGCATTACACATAATGACCACTATTTTCCCTTTGGAAATACTGCTAATACGGCAACTATTTTCTTAATAAAATTCTTTATTATTCTGCCTCCCAAGGAAGAGGAGTAATAATTTCCTAAGGCTAAACTGCCAACTTCTTGCAAGAGTCATTTTTTCTACCACAAAAAGTTCTAAATTTGTTTCATAGAAAAAAAACTGCATTTGTATTTTGTAAAAGACAGGAATGCTTACATCCAAAAATAAAACAGAATTGAAAAAATGCAAATACAGAATTGAAGTTTGAGGCCAAGACCTGAAGAACGCAAATCACTTGAACTGAAGGAAAGCTGCTGGTGAAATACTATGGAATGGACAAAATTCCTGACCTAAGAAAGCTTCCCGGGCACGTAGAAAGCTTGTTCCTGCATGACTGGGCCCTTTATTTGTAGCTACAGTCACTGGTAACATCAATTAACACAAAAGCATTCAGCAAGAATGTGCTCTAAGACCTTGGGCTAACTCATCAGACTCAGAGAGACAGTCTTAATGTGGTTCAGCTTGCAATTCCCATTCTCTTAGTGACAGCCAATTCCACATGTAGCTGGGCAGAGCTAGTAAGATCCTTTTAAATATTCCGTGTGTATAGACATGAGTACGGTGTCACAGCTGGCACACAAATAAGAAGTTGCACAGCACACAGTCTGCACACAGCACAAAATCCCACGTACATGCTTTTTTTTTTTGGTTTTAGTACAAGGTAGAGGTGGAGGGTGTGGAAGAAAGCTTACCTTCTAAAGGTGAGAAAAGGGTAAGAAACAGGAGAACAAAAACAAAGATGCATAAAGTAGTCATAATAAGGAAGTGATAGTGACAAAATAAATCAAAAGGCAAACTAAGGGTCAAGTGCCAAACAATATAGGCCAAAGTGATTTTAATGCCTAGATTACATCAATGCTAGATTCTCTGCAAGATTTTATTTGTTAGTAAGTCTGGCTTCAGGTCTCAATATTTTCTTTAAATACATTTACAGTTACTTGTTGCTCATAGCACTAACCCTTGAAAAATAAAAATAATCATCCCTTCAGCAATTTACTTCCAGGCACTTAAAAAAAAAAAAAGGCAGGAATTTCAGTTATGCAGTTCCACTTATTTGTCAGCCCACAATAACACTTTTACAATTCTGTCTGTCAGACCCACTTTATGGTCTGCTAGATATGTCAGTATCTTCTGCAACTATCACTTAAGAACATCACTTAACTCCAGGTGAGTGGCTGCGGTGACTCACGCAGCTTGACACCGAGCTGTAGGGAACCAACAACAGCTTCACAGACATCACATTTATCCAGAAAAGCTCTCCAATCTAACATGTATTTCTCTGAGACAAGGCAAACCCTTGAAATTAACTCCCATGTCCAGACTAAAAATGGTGCACGGGGAAAAGGAGGAAGTGCTCGAGGAGGGATCCCCCCAAATTGACCAAAACTTCTCAACTTCAGACTTTTTGCACCAGGAACATGACAGCAACCTATCTTTTCTAGTAGTACCTAGGAAAAAAATTCAGGTAATCTCACTGATGAATGCTTAGCTAGAAGACCAGTTTGATGTATAAAACAATAGCTTTTTATCTAACTTTCCTCTGTCAAATATGACTACGTAGCCATTATGCCATCCTCAAATGCCACACTCCTTTGATTTAGCTTATTGAGAGAAAGCTAATTTTGCAAGATACATTAATGCAATCATCTCTGAAGATGTTCTTTGACCTTGAACAGACTACACAATGTGATTACAAAATGTTGCAAAACTGATGCACAAATACGAAGTTCAACAGTCTCAAAACCCCAGGTTTAACAAGTGTAGGACAAAGTAGATAAAAATTAGACTTCCATACACAAATGTAGGTGTGAAACATACCTTGCTTGCCCAGGCATCTTCATCCCAGGAAGTGAGTTGTAATACACGGATTATTTCATTTATCTCAGCACTCATTTTCTCCACTGTGAAATTGCGATTTTTCAATGCTTCTTCTATTCCCTGGCTTTTAGAATTTTTCGTGGTTACAAAAATCTTCATAGCTGTGAAAACACCATAGATTAGAAAAATGTAAATGCAAGATATGATCAATGCTCAAGGTGACCACCTACTGCATTAATACAGAGGCAGTACCTTTGATTTTGCATGGAACATTTTACCTCAAAGACATTGTAGTTTTAATACAAGAACCACAGTTATTTGCAACCAGCACAGAAGCAAGGTCGCTGTTACTTTTAATAAACACAAGACATCAGAACTCCAGCTCAAAACGGACAGCATTTCGGAGTGATATTAAAAATTAAAGCACTAAATACCTGAAATAAGTACTGGCAATAGCTCCTTCACAGTATTCATGGAGTTTACCAGCATAACCCTATGTTCCTGATGAGTTAATTCCTGTTGTCTCTCATCAATCATTTTGGCCATCTTTGTCATTCCTAAAGATTAAAATAATTGAACAGTCATAAAGAAAGAAATGTAATACTAAGTCTAATTTGCAACATTTGAGCTTTCTAAACAAGAGCAAAGTTGTCACAACAACTATATTAAAGTTTAACACTTAATTTTTGTGTTAGCAGCTATTATTTAAAACACATTCCAGATGCTTCAGAGAAACCACCGATTCAAAACCCAGCTACTATGCAAAGTAGAATGGAATCCTCAAAATTCTTGATTTAAAATCCCAACAATAAAATCGGAAAATACCTGAAATGACTACTTTAAGACATGAAGTCACCTCACAAACTCTGAAAGCTAATTTACAAGCTGGGTTTTCTACTTTTCTGTTAGGACTTAATCAAAGCCTTAATTGTGAATGACAGAAAAAGGAAACATCAGGGTTTTGTTGGTTTGTTTGCCTACCAGAGTTTGTTCTATCAGAGTTCAAGAACTGTATCCATTTATACTTCAGTTCTGCTAGGAATATTTTAGTGCTCTAGAAGTGTGGAAAGAATTAAACACTTTATCAGCTTAATGGACTTTATAGCTGTGAGTGCTTTATTACACAGCTTTTTCAATCTCTTTGTTTTCTTCTCACTAATGCATGCTTACTTCCTTATGTAATACAGTGTAGGAAAAGCACAGTAATTTTGAAGCAACTGCTTTGAAACTTGGGTGAGGAAGGTGCTGGGGGGGGGGGGGGGAGGGGGGCAGGAGTGGGGAGAAGGGTAGTGGAAAAGACTATACTTAGTGTATTTATGATAGGCTGTGGCAAATCAGACCTGGCCCTAGATTCTTTGTGTACGTCACCAAATCCTCCATAGTCTCCACTACTTCTGCCACAGTCAGATATTCCAATATTCCTTTGCAGACACGGATGATTTTACGGACCTGAAAAAGGGACATTCCATCATTTATTAGATGAAGCTAAGTTACAGTTGAATTAAAAATGCAAGCCTATTATCAGGACAGATTAAGTATAGCATTTGCTAACACAAAATACAGGCAATCACAAAGGTCTGGGATACTGATTAATTACCCACCACACCATTACTCAAGAGTAGCATATTGACAAAGGCAATATTTAATCAGCATTCCACTGCTCAGAAATGCAAAATCCTACTTCTAGTGTTTTCACTTTGTATGATAAATGGAGGATAACGTTGAGAAAATAGGTTATAAGGAAGTGCATTTAAGTTTGTTGGCATGCTTGAAGCTTTTCATTGCAACTTCATCAATAAAATAAACATTTAACTTAAATCACAAAGCAAAACTATATAGAAAGCAGACTCCAAGCTTTCAGAGGAAATATTATTCACCATACCGCTCTACATATGGATAAAACATTATCCAGCATTCCAGTTTGAAAGGTAGATCCAACATCTTAAGCTTTCCAAAAAAATCTGTGAGGACTGTACTTTATTTGCCTCCGGACATCTGCCTCAGCTTAACTTTTTCAGCTCATACTTGATTCCAAAACAGAGATCTCTGTCAGTTAATTTTCTAACCTCCTAAACCACATTATTTCTGACCACACCACATACAATTCATATTGAAGAATGAGTTTCTTAACATTTAGTTTCTCTCAGCCCCACGCAGTGTTCAGTCCCTAGAACAGATCATAGTTTCCTCTAGAAGCTATTTCAGTTTTTTCTCGATGGTAGTTTATCTTGAAAGATAGTAAGATAGAGATATGCCAACTTTCATATTTGTGAAAAGTCAATCATTCGAGACTAATATTTCTCTTTTTGTTAATATGCAGTTGTCAGAGACTAGTTCAGCAAAGCATTAACCAGAAGTCAACTTGTTTCCTGAACACTGAAAGCAGGGACATTAACTTCCTTGTGATTCTGTCCTATAACACTTCATAGTATCTATTAAAAACCACTTAAAATAACGTGTAATCACAAGTGCCACACAGAAATCCCACAGCATTCTCCTTATTTCAGAGGAACATGCTAACAGTACTACTAACTGATTAAATGCAACAAGGATGCCATGTTGAACTACTCCGAACAGCAGGAAGAGTGACACAATTTCATAGATTAGTAGATTGTCACTACTAATTAGTAGTAAAATTTAGAATTCCTAATAGTGTGCGCTTCATTTCCTCATGGTAGAATGATATTGGCTGTTTAGAAACAAGCAAGACTCCCCATTCCCAGAAAGAAGATCACCAGAGTAAAATTTGTAATTAAGAAACACTCAATCATAAGACACCGAAAAACTCCTTTTTAAGTTGCCTTGCAACTCTGGCTTTTTTTGTCCATCTGAGGATGGACAAACAGCACCTCTGGGCCACTTCGGCTTGTGCAGCAGCCAAAAATGTAGCAACTGTTACCTCTATCAGAATAGATCTTCTGGCTAACCAGCCAGGCAGTCCAAATTGTTATTAGCCCCCCTGCCCCAAGGCCAATTAAATTGCCACAGCTAATGAATCAGACAAGTTAGGAAGTGACCTAGGGCTTTTCAGTGAAGGGATATGGAGAACATAAGGATCAGTAACGGGTCTGATGAAGGGAATACAGAAAAGCATCAAGCAAGATGTAAGACAGGGCTGATGGGATCTGGCCTTTCTGAGGAATAGTCACAGGCAACGCCTAAACATTATGTCATAAAAAATTGCTTTTAACAAAACAGAGCAACAAGCCTAAGCGCCTTCTGACATAAAGGAATGCAAAATACGTTTCCAATCAAGTTAGAATGATCAAAACCACATTCATCTACTCAATAGCTCAGATTAACTAATTCAGTTAGACGCATATTTGAATTAATAAGACTATTGTGCAGATACCTATGCCAGTCATGTTGGGTTTCCTACCTCCGCTTCATCGAATGTCAGAAGTAAGTCTGAGGTTCCAGAAAGGATGCCTCTCGATCCATCAATTAGGTAGTCACGAGCTGGTACTGAATAAGGATCCGCTTGCAGCATCTGGGCTGCCCGAACAAGCTTGGTGCAGGCATTCTCCACTCTGTGGAAAGTCATCAGATAAAAACCTGATTAGTTTCTGTCGTTTAAAAAGCAAGACTATTTACTGTATTTATTTTAATAAGAAAGTAACCAGTAGTTCTGCAACACATTTTTTCAGAAGTCATGCAATCTTCCAATGTAGGGAATGTTTGAATTATCCCCTGTACAGCAGTCAGTGTCGGTAAGGAGAGGTCCAAACACAGCAAAACACCTTCTACTCTTAATGACAGGGGCAAGGGACATAATTATTCTTTTAGGACTTCACAGTCCAAGTAACTGCCAACCTTTATCAGCCTTGTATTTGCATTGTCATTCAAGAAGCAACTGCTATTAACAAATACTAAATGATAGCTACACATTAAGAGAAAAGAACATAGCATTAAGAAAATTAAGATTCCCCAATTGCCCTGCTCATTGAAGCTGTTTGTGCAGCTCTTCAGAGTCTGTTAACACTCACAACAAAAATAGCATTTTAAGTACCCACAAGATTTAGTGATAAGGTATGAATTTCAAATGCAGCTTGCAATTCCACACAAAAACAGAAAGGAACTTTTGCAAGATATTACAGTATGTAATTAGAGTAGCACAGAAGTGACTACAATAAGCAAATGAGCTCTGAAATTAGGTTCCATCAGGCCATTTAACACAATAGGTTTAAATATCAAGAACCAGAACACTGAGCAGTTGATGGTTCTGTTCTCTTGCTGTAATTAGTTCATGACAGATGAGAGAAATACAGAATTCAGACTTCACTTCCATGTTAGCTCTGCTGTTCACGAGTGTAGTTATTGACTTCCCTCCATTCTAAACAGGATCACAGAATTGTCAGAGTTGGAAGGGACCTCTAGAGATCATCTAGTCCAACTCCCCTGGATGCAGTATTCCAGTTGTGGCCTCACCAGTGTAGAGTAGAGAGGGAAAATGACCTCCCTCGACCTACTGGACACACTCTTTCCTACGCAGCCCAGGATTCCATTGACCCTCTTGGCCACAAGGGCACATTGCTGGCGCATGGAGAGTGTGCTATCTACCAGGA